>JAJOZX010001559.1:600000-962400 GCA_023014485.1 Bathynomus jamesi
ATTTACATCTCTGGCCTTGAAATGAGTGAATACTTCCACCCAGCGCTGGTCTGTTGATAATTTAGATGCATTCCACTCTGCTACTTTCTCATCACTAATGTACTTTGCAAAACACGTGAACTCCTCAAATAATTCAGTGTAAAATTTGGGGTCTAGTTGTTTTTCAGCAGCAAAATCCATTGTTTTCTCACCAACTGACCACTTTGGAACTTGTTTTAATAAAGCCCACTGCATACACTCAACGTTTGGCAAGTGACCCGACCACTGGTCCAAGTACTTAACACATGTGTTATAAAACTCAACTAATATTTTCTTTACAGATAAGGAATCATTAGAATCAATCAACCCATCTTGTTCAAGTTTGTTTACAAGACTCCTGACAGAGTGGCACAAACACATTATTTCTTTGATTGCAAATTATCCTTCAGATCAGAAATTGCACTCATCACTTCCACAACTGATATACTGTCTGTTCACCCTCAATCTTTAAAACCACTTGGTGAAAGGTGGCTGCTTGACAGTGCACAAAGTTGAGCCAGATCTCTGATTGTGGGTTTTCAAAAAAGTTTTTCAGTATCACTGGACACTTGCTTTGGCTCAGAAAGTATGATCTTAGACCAGGAACAACTTCAGTATTCTTTCAACTGCAGGCATTAATGCCAACCACCTTGTTTTACTATATCCCAGTAACTGTTTATATTCAATGTCCACAAAATCACAAAACTCTTTCAGCTCTTCTCCTCGAACAGTATAGATGTACAGCATTATGTACAATATGTGCAAAACAACCAATCCCAATTAGTTCTCTACCAATGTAGTCATTTAGCTTCCTGAAAATGTTATTCACTCCTTTTCTTGCAGCACCACCACCAAAATTACAGTTAGTGTTATCACCACAGAAAGCAACTAATTTTCTGCCCAGGTCATGCTCTTCAATAATATCAGTTAAATATTTCACCACAATATCTGAGGTTTCTCCAGGCTGAGATTTAAAGTCAATAAGCTTCACTTGAGCACCTTCATATGGCTGAAAGAAGCGAATTAAAACAGGAAACAGCTTGATGTTTCCATGGTTGCTTGCATCAGTTAGCAATGTTATGCAATGAGCATCCTTTAATTGTTTTTTAATTCTGTTTCAGCATATGGTGCAAATACATTTGAAACAATCGCTTCGCACTTTGTTCTGGCACATGAAAATTTTAGTTCAAAGCATGTTTTCAAAATTTTTGTTGCACAGTCAGTAGATCTGAAGCTTTGATTTTCCCTGACTGTATGGTAAGCCCACAAACCCTCAGCAGCAGCTACTTCTAAATCCTTATTACTAGGCGTCACACTTTTAAAATAATCACTCACTATCTTACTAGATGAAGCACCGATATCAACCGATTTCTCTCTTTTTGAGCCAAGATGCTTAGTAATATCATTAATCCTGCCATGTCCAGTGCTGAAGTCACTTCTACATTTCTTACACTGTACATCACTTTCTGTTGTTGTTTTTGTAATAAATGGATATTTAGACTGCAGATGTGCATTAAATGTACACTTCCTTTTAGTTTTAGACATTTTGTGTTGTCAAACTAGGCCTCCGACCTTACGTACGATACAATTAATAACTTTCCTTATCCTTCAAACAAAAAAGTTTAACCTAGCTGCAAAAGAGAAAAAAAGGATGCAGGGATAAAAATTAATTAAGGTTATTAATTAAGCAAACATAAAAACATAAAAGCGTTACACTACAACACAACTTTACACAGAGGCCGCTAATGAAACACTGAAACGCTAGTCAGGAATCACGGCACTGCCGCACGGCGACATGTATCGTACCAGTTCAATTTGCAAGTTAGTATTTAGATTTGGAATTCAGAATGTGGCATAATTCTATTAATTCATAAAGGACATCTAATGTCTAATGTAACAATTTTAATAAAGCGGGACATTTATGAAAATTTGCTTCAAATGCGGGACATTTTCGGGACATTTTGAAAAGAGGGACACATGTCATAAATTCGGGACTATCCAGCCCAAAATCGGGACTCTGGTCACCTTATCCATCTGTGGCTCTAGTTACAATTGTGACTTTTTTTCTTGTTATTTGTGGGGCCGCGCAGTTAATTTTCCGCATTTATATTATTTTTATATTAGTTACCGACAAACTTTGCAAATTTTGTTAAGTGAAAGATTATTTTCATCAGAAATTAAACGAATTAAAATTAGAAATTCTTGATCGTATTAGCGTAAATTCGGACGTTAACGCGACTGTCGACGTAAACAATATTAAGTAGACGATGATTTTAACGAGATTAAAGGACAGATTAAAAAGCTTCAAGACGAAGGGAACACACACATGCGCGAAATAACGTTGCGAATATAGCTGGGAGCAATGAAACTGGCGTTGTCCAAGTTCGCAACGGTGCAAAATCGAGACAGAAAATGGAATTTAGGTTAACTGGTAACTCCGTTTATTGCGTTGGAAACAATGGCAGTGGAAAATCAGACCGTTCTTACAACGGTTTTACTAAGTTACATGGACGAGGAATATGTAAAGGGCCACCCGTTCAAAAGTAAACGTGTTTACCTGGGTGGAGATATTAAGGACAGGGGCGAAGTTGTTAAATTGAATGTAGCTGCCGTAAATATTGCCCTTGTTTCGTTCGTTGGAACAAACTATATTTATGTAGAGGGAAATAGGTCGGAAGAGTTGCTTGAAAAACACTATCCCCTGCTTAAGTCCTTGAAGGATAAATCAGATATTGTTATTGTCATTAGCGTTCTTCCGCGAATATTTGCCAGAATGAGTTTGTTATGGTGAGCTATTTATATAAGTGAAAAACTAAAGGAAGTGTACACTGTACAGTAAATTAAGAGTACATTTCTCTAACTTTTGGACGTTGACAGAAGTAATGGATGAAAAGATTAGGCCACATTCTAATGTGTTGTCGGGAAACGAACCATGCGGAACTCAATTAAACTTAACGTGAATGATGGTTTAAAAATCGTGTAGTATTTGGGACGAAATTAGTGAATTTTGTCGTTGATATATGTTGAAAATTTTGATATCATTGGTATTATTGAACTGTCGAAAAATAAGAATAGAGACTTTATTTGTGAGTCTCAGATTAGTGGTTACAGGTTATTTCATAAAGATAGGACAAATCAAAACAGAGGTGAGGTGTTTCTTTCTGTCGGTGAAAACTAAAGACCTAATAAAGTAAAGCAAAATCTTAATAGTGATACAACTGCAATTGTACACAACTATCCAATCTTCCACACGACTAACCCTTTATCTTCAACAATAGACGACTCAATCCCTCCTCTTCTCTTAACATTCTTGGAGTTTCCTTTTATCGCGATCCTCCCTGGGAAAATCACATATATTCGCTTTCTAAAACAGCTTCTAAGATATGAGGTATGTTGTACCTGGTTCCACGGTTTCTTCACCGCCATTCAGTTGCCACTCATCTGGGAAGGCGACCATAAATATCCCCACTTCTGGCTCCTCTGCTGCCAATACTAGGAATGCAGATCCAGGTACCAGAGCTGGTTTTGCTACTATCCATTCGAGATGTCCGAGACCTCTGCCTGATTCACTCCTTTTAAATTTGTGCAATATTCTGGGCCTTTCCTCAAATTTCCAATCTATTGAATACTACCCATCCTCCTCCAAACCTCACCTTCTCAGTGAAACTCGGGTGTCCAGGACGACTGACAGCAACCCCTTTTACGTCCTCCTTTTTTCACTCTACTCCATTTCATTCCAAAGGTGGATGTTGCGTAAATGAACGCAACGATCTAAACTGATCTCGTATTTCCGAACTTGAATCTTCCGAATTCTACACCCTCTAGCTACGAATTGTATGTCAATCTCATACTAAATACATCTGCGCTGTCTACCTGTCTCCTAATTCTACTAACTATCCAAATTCCAAAGTGGAACACATTCTATCCCATTCTCCTTTCGCTGAAATCGCCATTTTCAGGTGACATCACTGACATCCCTGGTGAACTAGCTTACAACTTCTCTGTCCTGAATGGCCTAGGACAAATTGTACAGCACCCTATTCGTATCCCCGATCGCCTTGGAGATAGGCCCAACATTCTGGATTTATTTCTCACCACTCCTCCTCCTTAATGTCAAACTTTTTTCTCCATTGGGCTCCTCCGACCACAATCTTATATCTGCTCCCTATCCTATCGCTCCAGCTCAACCTTTGGATCTTCCCAAAAGGAGGCGCCTTTGGTACTTTGGCACCGCTGACTGGAAGGCCCTTGGGCAGCACTACTTCGATCTCCCATGCAATGATTACTGCTTCTATAGTCGGGGCTCGTCTGAGTACGCTAAGTGCATCATGACGGTGGTTCTCTCAGGCATCGAGGCATACATTCCATATTATTTTTCGACTACTAATACAAAAAATCCTTCATTTAGCTTTGCTTGTTTTAACGATATCCGCAACAGAAAGGCCTTCAGAAGGTACTGTCACCATCCAACTCCTCACTCTCATTCTGCTTATATTTCCGGCCGGAGTCAAACAAAATCTGTTCTTCGACTTGCCAAAAATTCCTTCTTCAAACAAAAATGTGAAGACCTATCTAATTCTTCTCGCTCTTTCTTGCACCTAGCCAAAAACCTCTCCAACAACTTTACTTCTTCTTTCCCATTCTTATAGCTCAGTTGCTGTTTCCTCTGATAAAGCTAAACATTTTGCTCAAACTTCCGCCTCTAACTCAATCCTGAACGATTCTAATGCTGTTCCTCCATCTCACTTAATGATGTCTAAAATTAGAACCCCTTCCAAAGATGTTCTTTCTGCCTTATCTGGGTTCAACTCTAGGAAAGCCTACGGTCCTGATGGGGCCCCTCCTGTTATTCTCAAGAACCACCGTTTCTGTGCTGACACCCTGCCGACGCAAACTTTTTCGTCCAACTATCGTCCAATTGCTTTGATTTCGTGTCTTTCTAATTTTTTTTTATATACAGGGTGTACATAAAGTCAGGATCTATTTTTGTGAAGCACTTGGAAATTATATGGAATTCAATCATAAAATGATAAAGTGGTAACATTTATTAAATAATTAAGAGTAGGATTCGACGTGACGCCCATCAGTATCCGTGCACAGCTCAAATCGTTCCGCAGCGTTTCTAAACACATTCTGGAGCATTTGCGGGGTTATGTTATCTGCAGCAGTTCGTATACGTGTACGTAAGTTTTCAAGACTCGTAATCTTCGTCTGATAGACGTGCGATTTGATAAAGACCCATGCAAAGAAATCTAAAGGGGTTAAATCTGGTGATCTCGCTGGCCAAGGTCTGTTGCTTCCGCGTCCGATCCAGCGATTTGGAAAACGTCCATTTAGATAATCCTGAACAATTTTGGCATAGTGACAAGGAGCACCATCATGTTGATAGACGACGGTACTAACAATCCTATCCCCAATCAGCTGAGGTTCAAGGAATTGCTGCAACATGTCCAGATAAATAAGCCCCGTAACTGTAGCTTCAGCAAAGAAAAAAGGACCATAAACCTTAGGTTTTGTTAAATCCATCCAGACATTAACTTTAGGCGAGTCTCTTTCCCAATTTTGGACGAAATCATTCGGTCTTTCATCTGCCCAAATTCGACAGTTATGGCGATTTACTTTTCCACACGTATGGAAAGTGGCTTCATCACTAAAGAGAATGTTGTCCATTAAATTATCACTCCAGATTTGTTCTACGAGATCAGCACACACAGCACTTCGTCGAGGGAAATCTTCCTCATGTAAATCATGTAAAACCTGCAAATGATAGCTTTTCTTCTGCAAATTAACTTTCAGAATTTTGTGCACAGATGACGTCGGGAGGCCGAGTCTGTGTGATGCAGCACGAACGGACGTACGTGGCTCCTCAGTGATAATTCCGCGTACTGCATTCACGGTAAGATCTGACATACACGGTCGTCCTGATCTTGTTTCATTATTTACAGATCCCGTTCGTTTAAATTTGTTCACCAATTTTCGTAGTATTGTCTTGTCTATTGGCCCCGGCTTATGAAATCTCCTTCTAAACTTCTCTCTGATGTCATTGTATTTCTTTCCCTCGATTCGCCAAATTACTATTGCCACACGCTCTTCTGTATTCATTCTAAGGGCTTCTGAAAAGAAAAATAGAAAAAAATAATTATTTCACAAAAATAGATCCTGACTTTACGTACACCCTGTATTGTTAACAGCAAGTTTCTTAAACACCTCACTACTTTGGTGACGAGGATGGGATTCAATTTGGCTCATGGGATTCAATTTGACTCATTGGATTTAATTTGGCTTATTGGGTTCAAGTTGGTTGTTTGGAAAATTGGATGTAGCCTAGCCTAGAGGGTCGTCCGATTTGGTTGGTTTGTGTGGGTAAGCTACCATACTATAGCTTAGGTCCCACCGGCATAACTCTAATACTAATTCCTACTCAGCCCTAACTCTAACCTTCTAGGGGTCAGTTTGAATATGTCACAAGCTGTCTCCCTGCTTTCAAAATCAATCGAATACCTTAAAAATTACAGAACAGATGATAAATTTAAATGTGTTCTAGACGATGCAAAAAAGTTGGCAATTGAATTGGAAATTGAAACTGAATTTAAGCAAACAAGAACTCGCCGCCGAAAAATAATGTTTGATTATGAACATGAAGACGAAGTTGGAACGACAGAGAAGAAAAATTTTATTAATCAACTTTTTCAACATTTTAGACAACGCAATCCAGTCAATGAAAGACAGGTTTGAGTTGATCGTAAAGCATAACGATCAATTCCAATTTCTATACAATTTGAAATGTGTGATAGCGTCGGGTAGACACCCCAGTTAGGTTACTTAGGTTCTAGCAAACAATCAAAAACACTTACCGGTGCGTTGAATTAGATATTCCTTTGAAAGCCTACCATTAGATTTCTGTGTCCCACAAACGGCCTACCTAACTCTCTCTTACATTACCAACTTAGAAGCTATAGACATTACCCCTAACTATACTTAAGTACGGACAACTTTCTACCCCATTTGTCACCTTAGAAACACCACCTAATTATACTCAGCACCAATGATTAGGTCAGATAGGAAAAAACATCTCTCGGCTAGCCCAAAACAATACGAACAGCCGCGTTGGTTCGTTTATGACTTGCTCTTGCCATTCAGCTTAGATTTAGTGATATTTCCCCTTTAGTGACTTTTAGACTATATACATATATATACATACACGTCACCTCAGAATGCCAGAGAAATGAATGCCAAGAGTTGCGTAAGAATTGTATGGATTTAGAAATTCTGCTCACAGATGGTGATTAGAAAGATATCTTCGGCATCGATTTATACGAAGAATTAAAATATTTGCGAAACCATTTCGAAGGCAGTTATTCTCCAACGAAAATCTTGCAATAAAAATTTGACGGCATCATTGCCAAATCTTTTTGTGGTGCTGAGAATTCTTGTAACATTGCCAGTAGCAGTGGCCAGCGCAGAACGGAGCTTTTCAAAGATGAAATTAATCAAAACTTATCTCCGTTCCACAATGAAACAAGATCGGATGGATGGGTTGGCAACCTTATAGTTGAACATGCCATCGCCAAGGATTTAGATCTGGATGAAATAATTCAAAGATTTGCAGCTGCTAAGGCCCGAAAAGTTAATCTTTGAAGCCAAAATTTTAACGAGTATGTATGTCTATATTATTAATGCTACTTGGTTATTGAATTCAAATTAAAATATATTTTTTATTTTAAGATTGTAATAAAATATACTAAATGAAATAAATAATAAAATTATATAAAAAACTTCATTTTTTAACTAAAGAAACTATAAAAAATAGGATGGGGGCGGGCGTCAAAGCAAAATTGGCTCAGGGCGCCACAACCCTTTGAGCCGGCCCTGATGGTGCGCCACCTCATTTCCACAATGAGTTATAACATTCTTCAATGAGCAATTGCCTGATCGTTGGATGGGGCGTGGTGGAGGGGGGTCCATTCGCCCGAGCTAACCCCCCTTGACTTCTTCCTTTGGGGCTATGTAAAAAATGAAGTTTTTGTTCCACTAATGGCAACTACTTTGGAACATTTGAAGGAAAGGATACGCGAGGCTTAAAAAAATTCAGTATGATATGCTACAAGATGTATGGAGGGGAACAGAATACCGCTTTGATGTCTGCAGAACCACAAAAGCTGCTCATATTGAACTTCAATAATTTGTAAATAAAACTTTCTGGGGTCTTTTTTTTGTCTATTTTGCTTTTCGCTGTAGCTGTTAGTTTTTTCATAATAAATGTTTAAAATTGGGAAGATCATTTGTAATCACCCGGTACAGGAATACCTCGAAATTCAGTCAATCTTTTATTACCTACAGTTTAGCAATCCGTCGTCCATATTCGCAGATTCGTCGTTTTTTGAAAAAAAAAAAAAAAAAAAAAAAAAAAAAAAAAAACGATCGAAATTGACGAAATTCAACCGTTTACCAACGCAATATATTATTATATTTTGCCGAAAAACGAGTAGAATTTGCTTAATTAATCTGTTTAATAACATAATACAGAAAAAGTTTTCTCATTGAAACGTTATAATCTACCTCGAATTTCGTCGTGTTATTCCGGAACGAATAACGACGAATTTCGAGGTATTCCTGTATATAACAGTGATGTTCTGTAGTATTATGAAAAGCAATTCGTGACACTTTTAAGTGAAAAATGTATAACTCAAATTATATCCTTTAGTCATGAGAATGTGCTATTCAGATTTGGAAAACAAAAAGCAACACATGCGTTCCTTCCTCGGTGGTATAGTGGGTAGGGCTGCTGCCTACAAATTCATTGGCACCGGGATCGAGACCCGGTGACGGCAGGCGGTGCGCAGCAAAACCCAGCTGTTCATCCTTCCACACAATAAAAAAATGGGTAGCCTATGGTTAAGACGTTGGGCTGCTGGTGAGGCGTAGTTCGGATTCCACGTTATATTTCCAACCCTTTCCATAAAAAATTAAAACATTGATTCATCCACTTCGCCAATCTGTCTTTTATTATGAATGAAAATAAAATCTGATAAATATTTGAAGTGTAAAAGCAAAGGATAGAAAAAGTCTTCTTAAATTTGTTTTTATATGCATCATTGCAGAGATGTCCTCTTTGCAACACAAATACTGGTGCACACATTTCATAACTTAAATTCTCGTCACCAAAATTTTACGATGGGACACTGTTCACCTCTGGTTTAGTTGTCAAACATCAGAATAATAAATAATTAACGGTGCAGTTTTAAAAATAAGTAGTAAAAGGAGAAACTATTTCCAAAAATTACAAAATAAATTAATGATTAATAGCTTAGTTTATAATTACATTGAAGCATATACATTGTATAAATTAAAAAATACTTTAACACTGAAACAATAAATATAAGTATGAACGTGAAGTAACATTCAGATGTTAATATGAAATATAACTACGCTATCTTCATAAAATAAAATTTCTTTTCCCTTTCATTGCTTGCAACATTCCAATCCCCTGTGACTTGAACTTTCACCAGGAAGCATTTGTTATTTTCCTTTTCTCTCGCTACTATTGTCTGGTCTACATCCTGCTTTTAATCAGGGGCGTATCCAGGATTGTAGGAAGTGTGTGTGTGTGTGGGGGGGGTTTCCCCAAGTTAAAGATTTTATTATTAATTTGATTTATTCCTTGAGCAGGAGGGGAGAGTCTAGGCAACCAAAAAAGCCCCCTGGATACGCCCCTGCGAATGTTAGTTGGTATCTCATGGCTGTACAGTAGTACTTTCTCACTGTCTTCATTTCATTGTGGTATGTTCTGTGTTTCTGTTTCAAGCTTCATCTCGTATTTCTTACATAACCTGATGTGAATTAGCCTGCAGATTGCAATGTGCCTCTCTGTGTAGTTTCCCCCGTGTTGTAGCCCTTCATTGCTTCTGGGCTCTGCCCATAGGCGACTGCATTTTTTTGACAATTACATCCAAAAATCCGGACAAAAGCCCAGTACACATTTTCAATCACCACGATTTCATCTGAAACTTTTATGATTTTCATATAGGATTTAAATCTTTGTCCAATATGTCTTCAGATGTTGAACCATGCAATATTTGACTATTGAAAGCAAAGCCTGTCGCAAAACGGCAGTATTTAAATACCCCATTTGATATAACTTGTTACAACTTACTCTATTGTTGTAACTTGTTTGGTGCTCAGCCTTTGTACAGTTGTGTATACCTACAAATAGTGTTTAATAAAAATATGACAAAAATTGATTTTCGGTTTCGCTTATTTTTTGGGGGCAAAACTTACTTTCCCCCCTGGACAAATCGGGCCCTTACGTCTATGGCTGTCAACGTAGTCTGTACTTCTTTGTTTCATTTTTACTTTCAGTATGTCTTTTGAATCATTTTGTTTGTAGTGCTTCATCTTATGCTGCTACCACCAACCATTCATCCTCTGGTTCTTGTGTCCCTCTTCCTTGAAATTCAACTCTTTTTATCCCTCTATACATACTCCATTCGCCACCACTTCCCTCGTACACTTTATTATATGCTTTTTCCAGTTCTCCTTTTCTTCTGATCTTTTCCTATTGTACCTTCTTTTTATGATGTTTATGTTTCCCATAAGAGGTTTATTTTCAATGTCACAAAGCTGTTGAGGTCGTATTCCCTCATCCTCTAGTTAGTTTTTTACCTTATTTGCGTTCTCTCTCTTCTCTTTTTTGTTTTTCTCCATTCTATTCCAACTGAAGTGTGTTTTCTATTTTCAGGGTTAAACCTTAACTCTCAAGAATTTTTAGGAGCAGCCATTTCTCTTTTTTTGCTTTTCCCTTCTACTCCAGTTAGAGAGGGTTTCTTACTTCTGGGGTTAAACCTTAACCCTCAGGAATTTTTAGGTACAGCCCAGTACCAGGCATAGGATGGAGATGTATCTCAAGACCTCCCCTACTATTTCTTCAGATGTTATACTTATAGGCAGTTGGTCAAGGAATGCTACTGTAGGTTTTTATTGCTCCTGTCACTTTCCAGACTATTGGGAGAATCTCAGGTTCAACATTCAACAGCCTCCATATTTCATGTTTTAGTCATTGATATTTTGCAATGTTCCACTCTCCTGCGACTTCAACTTATTACCCTCCTTTTCTCTCACTGCTATGTTTGGTCTGCATCCTGTTATTCTAAGGTCAGTTTGTACAGTATCTCATGATCATATAGGAGGAGCACTTTATCATTATCTTCTATTCCTTGTGGAATATATCCTCACTATTTATTTCAAGACTTATTTCATATTTCTTCATAACCTTAAGTGAATTAGCCTGTAGTCTGTGAATTAGCATGTGCCTCTCTGTGTAGTTTCCCCTATGTAGAAGTACTTCACATCCAGATAGTATGTGGCTGTCTCTGGGCTCTTTGAGCATAGTCTGCACATCCCAGTTTTATCCTTACTCTCTATATTTCTTCTGAACCAATTTGTTTACAATGCTTGATTTTGTGCTGCCACTACCAGCCATTCATCATCTATTCTTAGTGTCCCTCTCACAAGGAATTTAACTGTTTTAGCACTCTCTTTGTATACTCTGTCTAGCACCTCCTCCTTGTACACTAGGGTGGCCCACTTTTCAATTTTTTTTGAAAAGTATGTGATCGTGGGTTTTCCCATTATTTGGCACTATACTAGCACATTGGTACCATTTTTACAAAAATTGATCAATATTTAGGGGTCTCGCATCGACCTTGAAATTACTAGTTTTTTTTTTAAATGTGTACTTTTTAACTTTTTACTGAATCAAGATAAATCATTAAGTAGGGATGTTTTCTGAATCCTCTTAATGAGAGAGGGATGTTTTCTGAATCCTCTTAATGAGAGAAGTCGTTTGGTGTGCCTGCCAATGTCATACGACTAACGGTTTAAAGGTTGTGCCTGTATACAGGTAATACCAATGTGCTAGTATAGTGCCAAATAATGGGAAAAACCACGATCACCTATACTTTTCAAAAAAAATGAGTCACCATACCCGGGCGGAATGTATAATGTATATAGGTAATTAGAAAATGCACTATGCCTGTGCCAGGTACCTAACCTATTTTTTTTTTGCAGATCATAACATTTTGAAATTCTGTCTGAGTTCCTCATCCTTTGTCATGGACAAATCGATGGCAACCATAACTGGAAGAACTCTTGAAGCTACAAATAGTCATCAAAAGGAAAGGCGAAAATAACATCGCTACCTTCTCTAAGATCGGCCTCGGAAATTTTTTTAGTTGGCTAACCGTCGTCCTCCATCAGTGGTAGCAAATTGCCAACAACATGGCAGGTTTTGCAATACTTCTTCAGTGTTATCCAGTACACTGCTAACAGGAAAGACGCATTCAAAGAAACCGTAAACAACGTCTTAAAGTTTTGGAACATGGCCCGCATTAAAACAATCACAAAGCTCAACTGCGAACGGAAGCTAGAGGCATTGTGGAAAGAGTGGCACTTACTCCAAAAGAGCAGAAAACGAGAAACTGACGCCGGAGGAAAACGGCAGAAGTTTTCGGACAGTGTGGACAAGCTGTGGGATATCGGAGCATCTGACGCTGTCGAAGATATAAAGAAGAATCGACTGCTGTCCGACAAGGACAAGAAAGAAGACATTGACTTCTACCTCGATCAACGTGGTCCTCGGGTGGCAACGATGAGCGGGAACGATAAAGTTTTCGCTGTAAAAAGAAAGCTACAGGAAGGAAGAAAACGTCCTCGCCAGGAGCCGCAAACCTCAAAGTGTGCATACGAAACCGGAGATGAGGCCATGGAGAATGATGATACTGGCATGCCAGGAGAGTCGGAGACAGAACTAGCGTTCCCCCTGCCGAAAGAGCCAAGTGTGTGTGTCAATCTTCCTCGCCGCATCCTTAATGCACTTGCTGTCATGGAAGTGGCTGATCGTTTCCGCATGTCCAATAATCAGGTGCGTAGTGTGTATAGTATTCATCGATAACGTCAGTTTTAAAGTGTCCCGTAACCCACATGTATTCTTGACAGTTTCCTTTCCACTTTCCATTCTCTACATAGGTAGTAAGCATTGTGGCTGCTATCACACGTTTGGCGGATCCACCAGCAGACCTCAATCAGTTCTGGTTCTTATTTGCAGGTCTGAAGATGTATGGGTCTTCGTGGCTCACCCTGCCAACTGATAAGTGGGACGAGAACGAGGACTTTTGTCGTCTGAAGGATGTGATCTCTAATCTCCAGGTCACCAATGACGTCGCTGAAAGAGGAGTCCAACTGATACAAGACTATGCGAACACGGTCACAAAGGACGAGGCACAGCTGCAGGATCTTCTGCAAGTGGTGGAAAAGAACCGGAAAGAGCTCGGCGACTTCAAGAAGTCATCACTCGCCACGATGACACAGCACAGAGGGACAACGTTGCAGCCAGTGACGTGTGATAGTGGTCAATACAATGCAAAAGTGATTGTTTAAGTTATTGTTTCTTTCTTCCTTATTTGTCTGCTATTTGCTGATTTTTTTAAAAGTATAGGTGATCGTGGTTTTTCCCATTATTTGGCACTATATTAGCACATTGGTATTACCTGTATACAGGCACAACTTTTAAACCGTTAGTCGTATGACATTGGAAGGCACACCAAACGACTTCTCTCATCAAGAGGATTCAGAAAACATCCCTACTTAATGATTTATCTTGATTCAGTAAAAAGTTAAAAAGTACGCATTTAAAAAAAAAAACTCGTAATTTCAAGGTCGATGCGAGACCCCTAAATATTGATCAATTTTTGTAAAAATGGTACCAATGTGCTAGTATAGTGCCAAATAATGGGAAAAACTACGATAACCTATACTTTAAAAAAAAATTGAAAAGTGGGCCACCCTATTGTACACACTACTAAATTTACCCTCTTTCCAGTTCGTCTCCTTTTCTTCTGATTATTTTCTGTTGTACCTTTATTTTATGGTTTTTATCTTTTCCACGAGAGGTTTATTTTCGATGTCTTAAGAGCTGTTCTATGCCAGTATCTTTAAGCGAGGTTGTTTGAGACTTCTCTTGTTCAAGACCATTTACAAATCTGGCTAGCTTTCTGTCTTTATCATTTATGTGCTGTGCTAATCCTTTTGTGGCTTTGTGCACTTGGTTTACTAGCACAAGCCCTAATCCACTGACCCTCCTTGGTACGTATAGCCTTGGTGTACATTGGTTTTTGTATATGATCTTATGTGCATGAAGCACGTTTCTGGTGCTTGTGTCCAGTTTGATGATTTCCTGCTGGGTCCATGGGCGTCCATCGCTTCTCAAAAGTAGGGGGAACATTTCAGAAATGACAAAGCAGAAGAAATGTGAAGCAGTAACCTCATATTTTTCAAACAAAATTATTATTTATATTCATTGAATTCAACTGAAACAAATTACACTTCTGTTAAGAAACTTGCTATTTTAGATACACAAAAAAATGAGATATTAAAAATTAATTAAAGAGACATATATTAAAGAAACTGGCAATGGGTGCCAAAGAAAAATTCCTACACAATGTCACAGCTAGCTTCTTGAACAGCCACCCCCGAAGATAGTAACACACATCCTCAAACAGTATGCAAGATTTGGTCGAACCTTTTCTTGAATGCATCCACAGAGGAACTGTTCACAACTTCTGAAGGTAGCCTGTTCCATGTGTCACAGATATTATAGGTAAAGTAATTCCCACACACACTAGTGCTAAACCATTTTAAATCCAACTTCCAACCATTGTTGCGAGTTGAGTTATCATTTAAACTAAACATGCTTCTAAAATCAACATTGTTAAACCTGTGTAAGAGATTGAAAACCTTGATGAGTTGACCGTGCAACCTCTGAGTTTCCAGTGAAAACAAATTCAAGGTGTGTAAGCATTGATTGTAGCCCATATGCCAAGCAGAAGGGATTAACTTTGTGGCCCTCACCTGGACTTGCTCCAGCCTGTCAATATCTTCCCTGAGGGTGGGTGACCAGAACTACATAGTGTACTCCAGGTGTGGCTGAACCAGGGAATTGTACAGAGAGAGCACAAGCTCCTTGTTCTGAAATCAAAATTGCCTCCTGATATAACCCAACAGCTTCTGGGCTTCCTTTTCCACCTCTATGGCAATGTTTGGTAAACTTATGGTCACTGCTAATTAGCACACCCAAATCCTTTTCCAAATCAGTGGCCTCAATATTACTCCCCAACATGGAGTAGTCTGACTTGGGATTTGCGTAGCCAATGTGCATGACCTTTTACCCAAGTTAAGTGGCATTTGCCATTTTTTGGACCACTCTCCTATCCTATGTAGGTCTGCATGCAGTTGCTGAATTGCTTTGGGCATCCCAACATTGGCCCCAAGCTTGGTGTCCTCAGCTAATTTAGAGTCCTACTGACGATGCCAGCATTGATATCATTTATGTAAATGATAAACAACAGTGGCCCCAAAATGGAACCCTGTGGAACCCCGCTAGTGACTGAGGCCCAACCCAAGGTAGCCCCTTTAATTACAACCTTCTGCCACCTATTCTTCAGCCAGTTTCCAATCTAGCTACCTACTTCCCCATCAATACCCAGCGCATGGACTTTTGCTATTAGCCAGTGGTGAGGTACCTCATTAAAGGCTTTCTGAAAGTTGAGATAAAGTATATCAATCGCCCTACTCTTAACATACATACTCCACATGGCATGGAAAAACTTGAGCAGGTTGGTGAGACATGACCTATGCTGCCTAAACCCATGTTGGGAGTCCCCAGGCAGCTTGTAGGAATCCAAATGGTCAATGATCATATCTGCTATTATCCCCTCTAATAATTTACCTATGACCGAAGTGAGACTAATGGGATGATAATTCCCTGGACTTTCGTAATCCCCTTTGAGACAGAGAGAGACAGAGTTACAAGGAGTTACAAGGAAAAGTAGTACCTCAAAAAGCTTTGCAGCCCATACTGAGGTACCAATGGCAATGGGTGCCAGGGAAAAATTCCTACACCCAGGCCCATCGCCAGCCGAAAGTATTTGGAGGGGCACCTGTGTTTATTAGGGGGGCACATCTTCTGTAACCATAAACACAAAAAAATCATAATCAAATAATTTTTATTTAATACTAGGTACTTATAGGTAAGTAGTGGAATACTTGATATAAGAGAAACTTGGTATAAGCCACTTCTTAAGCAACATCATTTAGTACAAACATTTTAAATAAAATAACATCATATTATCATAGTACCTACTATTTTTCTGGGGGAGCACCAACTCAATTTGGGGGGGCCTGGCACCACCTGGCCCCCCCTTGGTGATGGGCATGCCTACACCCTCAAATAATGTGCAAGATTTAGTCAAACCTTTTCTTAAACTGATCCACAGAGAAACTGTTCACAACTTCTGAAGATAGCCTGTTCCACATGTCGCAGATCTTATAGGTGATGTAATTCCTACACACACTAGTGCTAAACTGTTTCAAATTCAACTCCCAACCATTGTTGCAGGTTGAGTTATCATTTAAACTAAACATGCTTCTAAAATTGACATCAGTTGACCGTGCAGCCTCTGAGTTTTCAGCAAAAACAAGTTCAGGGTGTGTAACCATCGATTGTAGCCCATATGCCTAATGGAAAGGATTAACTTTGTGGCACTCGCCTGCACTCACTCCAGCCTCTCAATATCTTTCCTGAGGGTGGGTGACCAGAACTGCACAGCATACTCCAGGTGTGGCCAAACCAGGGAATTGCAGAGAGAGCACAATCTCCTTGTTCAGAAACTGAAATTGCCTCCTGATATAACCCAACAGCTTCTGGACTTTCTTTTCCACCTCTACGCACTGTTTCATAAACTTCAGGTCGCTGCTAATTAGCACACCAAGTCCTTTTCCAAATCAGTCGCCTCGATATTACTCCTCAACATCAAGTAGTCCGACTTGGGATTGGCGTAGCCAATGTGCATCACACTGCATTTACCCAAGTTAAATGGCATTTGCCATTTTTTGGACCACTTTCCTATCCTACCAAGGTCCACACGCAGTTCCTCAATCGCTTCAGGCATCCCAACATTGGCCCCAAGCTTGGTGTCATCAGTGAATTTGGTGATCCGACTGACAATGCCACTATCAATATCATTTATGTAAATGATAAACAACCAAAATGGAACCCTGAGAGAGAAAGAGAGATTTAAAATTTTCCAAAGACATCGTTGTGTGCCTGCTGATCTTCTCCAAAATGTCTCCCCCACACAAAGTGGAGGGGACATGTCTCTCCCAATTCCCCCCATGGTTGGGTCCAACTGATTATACTAAAACTGTATGACAGTATAGGGACTGCCAATGAGTTCAGAGTCAAAATCTTGTTTTTACTATTTAGGTGGGATTTCAAGATTAGTTTCAGTCTTTTGATGTATCTTTCTGCAGTCTCTCTTTTATGATGTGATTCTCTATCTTTTGGGACTCTTCCACTACTATGTATTTATAGGTAGCCTCTTGCTCTAGTTTCTTTACTACTACATTGTCCACTCTGATATTCTTTGGTTCACACCATTTCCCTTTCTCTAATGTGATGGTGGTACACTTCTCCAGACCAAATTCCATTTTGATATCATCTGAGAACTTCTTTGCTTCCCTGATTTGATCCATTAGTTTTGTTTTGGGCAAAAGTTTTAGGTGATCTAAGTAGAACAAGTGAGAGATTTTAGGGATGCTCTTTTCCCTTAGTTTCATCTGGTAGCCTTTGTTTAGTTCATCTATTATTTGGCTTAGTGGATTCAGCACTAATACAAACAACAAAGGGGATATGGAATCACCCTGGTAAATCCCTCTTTTCATCTTCACATTGTTTATATCTGTTCCATTATTGTGATATTCATAGGTGCACAGGCCTTATTTTTTGGGGGGAGTAGCTTGCAATTTGCCCAAAAAATTTCCAAGGTGCCTGAATTTTCCAATGCTGACAGTGAACTTAACATGGCAAAGAAATGAAAGATTTTGTTGCAATAATGTGCATATATTCACAGAGCATTATAAAATACACATATTTTTCATGCAAATTCTAAAAAAAATTAACTCTAACAAAACAATGATTTTTTTTGCCATCAGATAACAAATTAAAAAGATTGCACGAGTACCTCAAAAATGAAATTACATAAAATTTTTTAAGGAATACAAAGCAACAAGTTTGTTTTTATAAGTTTAAATGTTTATGCAACATTGCAGCCAAGCCAAAAAAATTGTTACATAATTTATTATGTTTGGTTTAATTAGTACAGCCGAGTCTAATTTTAATAAACTCCAATTTTTCTGCCATTGTTTTGGGACTTTGCCCAAAAATATTTGGAAACTTGCAAATCTGGGGTGGCTGCAGCCTCCCCCATCCCGTATGCCAATGGTGATATCATTATTTGTATTTCCAAAAAGGTCCTGACAATGGGGTGGATCTTGTATAATCTCATTATCTCCCTTACCCATGAGTGGGGAACACTGTCCTATGCCTTTTTATAATCAATTCATGCCATGCTTAAGTTCTTTTGTTTCTGCTGTTTTCCATTTTTGCCTGTTAATCAATAGTTGTTACTTTGACTCGTATGTTCTCCTGCTACACCCTTTTTTGTTTTGGACTTATTATGTTTTCATTTGCATGGCTGTACATCTTGTCTGCTAAAATTTGTCAGTATTTTGTATACAGTGTTGGGGCAAGCATGTTATCAATCTGTATTTGCTTGGGTTCTGGGTTTCTTGGGACTTTAGTAGCAAGAACTTTTTCCCTTTCATCAACCATTCTGGTGCTTCTTCTGCTGCTGTTGTTAAAGCACATTGTCAGTTTTCCTTTCAGTGATGTTATCTTTTTTAGCCAAACATTTTTTATATCTGGTCCTGGTACTTTCTAGTCACTGCTTTTATTTACCTTCTTTTTAACCTCTTCCAATGTTATTCTCTCCATGTTCATCTCTGATGTTTCTCACCTTTTCGCTATTGTAAGGGCTCCCCAATACATTCTGCATTGTCATTATGGTTGATTTCATTCTCATAGATTTCTTCCACAACCGCTCTACTTGATCTTTTTCAGCACTCTTTCTACATTTATCTGGTTTTTCTTTAGTTCTCTGAATAGTTTTGTTGGGTTGTCTTCAAGCAGCATGTTTTGTTGCTTTTTTCTTCAGTTGTATGTATCTTACTAGTCATTTTGCTTTTGCTGACAGGTTAAGTTTTTCCTGGCAATACTCTGTATGATCTTCTTTTCACTGTTCAGTCATTCCATTCAAATTAGTACAATATTTTCCTCTTTCCCTGTCTTGTTCTCATTTCCCCACTTACACAAGGAGTTCATGATGAGATTTCTTTTCTCAACTTATTTACACTGTTCTCTAATCTATGTTGCTTCCTATCTTTTCCACTATTTCAAGTACTAATAGAACAAAGTATAATTTAATTAATGGATTGAACAAAGTTGCCAAGGTGCAATGCAATGTCAGTATCTCCCCAATGTAGGCAGTCTAACAATGACAATGTATGGCCCTGCCAACTAAGTTCAGTCCACCTAACACCAAATAAACTAACTACAATAAACCTAACCCAATTATCTAGCAACTTAATTCTAACAATAATCCCATCCACTTTAATTAAAACATAGATCAGCTTAATCCCACCCTGTTAGGGTCAGCAACAATGTACTACAAATGTTTAAATTTACTCAAGGGCTTTTACCTTTATTAGACCTAATTTATGAAGTGTTATTTGGCAAAAAGTGATAAAGTTCTAATTGTGGTTAATTTGAAAATGTAATCTATAATTATTCTTAGTAGTTTTATAACAATGAGAATCAGTTTAATTTTTCAATATGCAAACTATATCTGTTTCAAAAGCAAGTAGATGACAGACTGATCATGATGAAATCTAAAGAACAACTGACTCTTTTTGTATGTTTGTAAAATTTGTGCAAATTGGAACACTACAAATTCCCAATTTTCTCAGTGTTTGGATTTGTAAACACTGCTAGAAGCATAATGTCTAGAGGCCTGGTATATTTGATTTCTGCTATGAATTTTATTGTGGAACTATTTCCCACACATTCCTGGCATGGAAGTAACTCTTATCAAGTTAATATCAATTCTTAAAAAAAAAATTTGATTAAATTCTAGAGGTCAAAATTTTGTTTAAAATATGCTAAACATTAATCACTCTTCTTTAGTAATTAATGGATCATACCAATTCTAGTTAACAATGTGAAGAATGTAAATTCTCTAGAATTCTAATGATTAAAAACAAATCAAATGATTTTAAAATTGTTCATATGCCTAAATCAATCATCAGATGAATACTGAGACTGTTGGTGGATTCTCTCTCTCGCGGCTGTTGCAGCTTTTCTTTGAAGTTGAATTTGGGAGTGTGTTGCTTGATCATTTTCTGATCTGGCAGGTTCATTTGTCATTCAACTGTTCTACTGAAATTTCTAGTGGACAGAGTCTTACTATTGGTCTACTGATAATACTATTCAAAGTTTTTTAATACAACTGATCTAATATAACTATCTCAAATAATTCCAAGATTTTACCAAGTTTCCAGTTTATTCTTGAGCCTTCATCCAATATCAGAACTATGTTACCAACTTTAACTTCCAACTTTGAGCCTCTAGTTTTCTGTTTGTGATAAATGTTTCTCTTTCAGTGATGTTAAGTATTCACATTGCCACCTAACCCACCAATGTTCAATCAATTTTTGGCAACATTGCTGTCATTTGGTCAGTATGTCAGGTTCTAAATATCCATCATCAAGTTCTTCACAAGACATTGGAATTCTAGAGAGCCAATGTCCATAATCAAGATGGGGTTAATGCTAAGGGATCTTCCAAACTATCACTAAACATATGTTAAAGGACAATCATTGAGTTCCAAAATTTCATTGTCAAAAATGAACTTACAGATGGATGGGTCTTAATGGTTTGCAAGATTTTGGAGGAGGAAACAAATGTAGTAGAATAATTGCTATACAAGATATGTGGAAATGAATATTGATTAATGAACCAATGAAATGCAAGCAAAAAAGCTTCTGGGATATTGTTCAAGATGAAGTGCAAGAGCTATGGCGCAAGTGAAGAGTGCTATATAAATTTTTTATCTGTCTTTGGTCACCAATGCTCCTGTATAGTTAACTCCTATTACTGCAAAAGCAGTAATTTCTGTAACTCTGTCTGCAGCTAGAGGTGCTGTCAATGGTATTCTGTAACTGTTGCCCTGTAACTTTTTGCATTTGATGTATTGATTGATCACTTTCTTTGCTGCCTGATGTAGTCAAGACACCCACCACCTTTGTCTAATAGCATTAACTAAATCAGTCACACACAAATGATTTCTTGTTTGGTGTACATGATCAATTACTAAAGTAGTAAAATCTAGAGCTGTATATTATAGCCTTCCTTGATAAACAGGGTGTCTCAGAAGTCTCTGAGGGGTTTTATTTGGTTATAACTTTTTTCTTTTCCAATTAATTTATTTATTTTTCAACTAAAGTACCCTTGCTGTAATTAATGAAAATTGAATCCTGAACAGTGCAACAAAGAGTGGCTATTGTGGAACTTTATTTGACAAACAACTCTTCCATCATTGCCACTCAGAGATATTTTTTATTAAAATTAAACACACATTCTGCTCCTTCTGATTGAGCTATTTGATGGTACATCACTAGATTTCATATGGGAAAGGGTCAGGGAGACAACCCATGGACTGGCATCCTCGGACAAGCCAAAGTCCAACTCTGGTTGAGATGGTTCATGAAAGTGTTGAGGAAAATCCACATCAGTCTGATGACACAGCCAGGGATTAAACATTTCAAGAAGTTCCTTACATCAAATTTTAAGAGAGGATTCAATCTTTATCCGTACAAAATTCAAATTGCTCAAGAAATTAAACCATTAGATCATCGGAGGCGGATAATGTATGCTAATGCGATTTTAGATTTACGCAATGAAAATGAAGACTTTCACCAGATATTAAATTTGTAATTAAAATCACAATAAATATATTTTCAAGTGTTACAAACTTTTTTTTTATTTGATCCCCAAACAAGAAAGTTGTAGCCAAATAAAACCCCTCCAAGACTTCTGGGACACCCTTTATAAGTCTCTCATGAAGAATAAGACCAAACTGTTTTACCCGAGGTGGGACAGTACCCTTTTTGTTCTTTAAATACTGTAATTCTGCAATATATTCTTTCTTTTGCACTGCTTTCATTCAAAACCTTTTGGGTACTGTCCATTCTTCTTTTGAAAAGTATGCATTTATTCCCAGATCCTCCTCTAAGCAGTGGCATAGCAAAAGGAGGGGGTAGGAGGGCAAGGTCCCCAGGCACAGGCCTAGCCATATATTGCATTAATATTTGAAATTGATCTCAACCTTGAAGTATTTAGCATAATATTGCATGATGAAGATATGTAATCATTAACTATTGTCTTTTCCTGCTAACTCCATTAATTTCCAAGGTGTTTGATGCATCAGGATTTTTCGCTCTGATTTTTACAAAGTTGTGTTACCACAAGTAAATGTGAAAAAAATATTTTCTTGTGCATTCTATTGTGCAGAATTATGTTGTTTAGGGCATTTTTGTCATTTTAAAGTAACACCCATTTCACTCCCATTTGAACTATTTTTCTTTTTCCCAGGGTCCTCCCGATTTATTATTAGGATGGGGAAGGGAGGGAGGCGCAAATGGAAGCAATAGCCCACAGGCACCAGAGAACCATGTTACACCACTGCCTCTAAGTAATATGTTGCAAAAGCATAAGACATAATAGGTAACATGCATTAACTTGTTTAACCTGCTATATCTCATACAGTCCATGATAACCCTTTGTGGACGATCAACAGCAACCTTGGTTATCAAGGTTTCATAACCCTCTGTAACATTAATATCAACTCTAAGATTATAGTCCCACTTCACTTTGGCCACTCCTCTAGGTTCACCAACCAAGATGGTCCACTAAATCAAAGATTATTTTTTAATAGTGTCTTTATAGTTATACCTTGTGACATGAAATGACTAGGATTATCCATCAATGGAACAAATTTCCAGTTTGCTTTGGGTTGTAAAGATCAGATTTTGTTCATTCAAAACAGAGTAGACAACTTAATTTGTTTTTTACAGTGGAACCAGTGTAAAGCTACTTGACTGTCTGACCAGACATAAATCAATTCAACCTGACGTTTATGGGCATAGGTATTCATAACATGCATTATCAACCTGGATGCTGAAGTTAAGGCTGTTAACTCCAGTTGTGTTATTGTTTTTCAAGTGGTTATACAAGCTTTTGACATAACCAGATGTGCTTATGAATCCACAACAAGGTAAGCAAGCCACTGCACCATATGCTTTCATACTAGCATCAACAAATGCATGTATTCAGACTTTATTCTTATTTGTTAAATTTCTAGAGATCTCTATGTTTAGCTCATTAACGTCTTTGGCTGTTTATTTCCACTCAGTTTGGAGTTGTTCATCTATTTCTTCATCCCACAAATACTTTTGCTTCCATAACATTTGCAAAAGAAGCTGAGCTTGAATAGTAATGGGCATTAATGAAGTGAATGGTCAAAAACTTTTCATGAAGTGGAAAGAATCTGCCTTTTTGTGTTAACTACACTCAGGTATGTTGACTGCTGTTGTGTCATATAGTCTATTTACTTCTGTAAGGTCACTTTCCTAGGATGTTTTTATGGGCAGTACCTTATTCATAGTCAGACATATTTACTGACTTGGTAGGCGTTTTTCAGCTTGGACAGTGGTCTTCTCTGGTTCATTTCTTGATACATGTCTTTTCTGTGGATCAAGATTCTTCTTTTCATCTCCCTCTTCAGTCTCACTTGCACTATCAGTGTCTGACCCAGGTGGAGAATCCTCTTCATCATTAGATGATTCACTTGGGAGTGGGAGAGGGGAAGGCAGTGAATCTGTATACCTATCGATCATCTCTATCTCCATCTCCTCCTCATCCTGTTCAGAGTAAATGCCTTGTTTCACTTCATTTGTGTGATGTTTGATTGTTGTTACATTTTCAACAATGCAGTTTATAGCTCCTATTGCTTCTGCTATTGGTATTTCTTCATCCTCTTTTACTTCTGCATTATGCAGTGAGTGTTCAGATTAACACACTGATGTTTCTACAGGTTGGTCTCTCCTGGTTTGTTTCTTCTTTCTTTTATCTGCAATTCCTTTACTCGCTCTTAACTCTTCTAGGATGTCAGCAGTTATTGTAAGCTGTTCTTGTACAAAACTGTTTGCTCTATTTTTTATTTCTTGTGCCTCTCCATATGATGCTAGTATAGCTCTTTGTTTCCTCTCATGACAAGGTTTTCTTTCTACAACTGTTTTTATATGATGTTTTTATCTAATTACTCTTTTCCAGTCCATCATGTGGTTTGTGTACCACTTCTGGAATCTATATACCATGTAGTATTTGTTCTTTCCTTTCAAGTGCCCATTTTAATAGTTCACTCTTTTATTTCTTTTTCTGGGATCATCTGTCCTATATACAAGCTTTTCAGTAGGTACAGTTTTTTCTCTAGTATTCTCATTCCCCTCTTAAACATAGTTTTCTGTTTCTTTGACTTTTTTGATTTCTTCTGATGCAATTTCTGATTTTCCCAGCTTGATGTTTGCACTTATGCTATGGAATCTGCAGTCCAGGGTCTTTTCTAGCTTCTCCTTTCAAGCATTTCTCTGCAGCTTTTGCTAGTTACATTTTTTGGGAACCTCTCATCTGTGGCATAGATATTAAACAACAGGATCTCTAACTTCTGCCCCACTGGCCATTGGGTCCTGATGCCCCCTCTGGGGTTGCAGATAAAATTTATCCATTTCTTTTTGTTGTGTGAAATGAGGACTGCCTGAGGCAGAATGTGTCAACAAATGAGATTGTAGATCTACTTTCCTTTCAGTTTCATAACTACATTCAGAACATTTAAACAATTTTGTTTTAGAATGTGTTAATAAATGAGATTTTAGACCTACTTTCCTTTTAGTTTTGTAATTGCATTCAGAACATTTAAACAATTTTGTTTCAGAATGTGTCAATAAATGAGATTTTAGATCCCCTTTCCTCTTAGTTCTATAATTGCATTCAGAACATGTAAACAATTTTGTTTCAGAATGTGTCAATAAATGAGATTTTAGATCCCCTTTTCTATTAGTTCCATAATTACAATCCAAACATTTAAACAATTTTGTCTTGGAATGTGAAAATAAATGAGATTTGAGATTATCTTCTCTTTTAGTTTTATAAGTGCATTCAGAACATTCAAACAATTTAGAATGTGTCAGTAAATGGGATTTAAGAACCCATTTCCAATAAGTTCCAAAATTGCATTTAGAACATTTAAACAATTTTGTTTCAGAATGTGTCAACAAATGAGAATTTAAACACCCTTTCCTATTAGTTCCATAATTGCATTCAGAACATTTAAACAATTTTGTTTCAGTGTGTGCCAATAAATGAGATTTTAGATCGCATTTCCTGTTAGTTTCATAACTGCATTCAGAACATTTAAACAATTTTGTTTCAGAATGTGTCAATAAATGAGATTTTATATCCCCTTTTCTATTAGTTCCATAACTACATTCCAAACATTTAAATAATTTTGTTTCTGAATGTGAAAATAAATGAGATTTCAGATTATCTTTCCTATTTGTTTCATAATTGCATTCAGAACATTTAAACAATTTTCTCTCTGAATGTGTCAATAAATGAGATTTGAGATTACCTTTTCTTTTTGTTCCAAAATTGCATTCAGAACATTTAAACAATTTTGTCTCAGAATGTGTTACTAAATGAGATTTTAGGACCCCTTTCCAATAAGTTCCAAAATTGCATTCAGAACATTTAAACAATTTTGTTTCGGAATGTGTCAACAAATGAGATTTCAGATCCCCTTTCCTATTAGTTCTGTAATTGCATTCAGAACATTTAAACAATTTTGTTTCAGAATGTGTCAATAAATGAGATTTTAGATCCCATTTCTTGTTGGTTCCATAACTGCATTCAGCACACTTAAATTTTTTAATTTCAGCGGGTATGACCTGATGCCTTTTCCTTTTATCAGTGTATTCACTTTCAGTGTTTGATACTTCAAATTTTCTTGCCTGAGAATTACTTGATGCAAGTCTCTTAACTGATCTTTTGCTTATTATTTGCTGATTCAATTCAGAAGTGTTTAGCACCTTCGTCTCAATTTTGAGACTGATCGAGTTTTTCTGGAAACAAGGAGGATTGGTTACAAAATCAATAATTACTTGTAAATAGCACCAATTCACTATTACACTGTGAAGTTAAGAAACAACATTTAACTATGGTAGTAAAGTAATGAATGGTGTGTGTGTGTGTGTGTGTGTATATATATATACAGGGTGGGCCGTAAGTTTCCATACATAGGAAAAATAAACATTTTTTTATGGACAACCATTTTTATTTATATAATATGCTCTACATGGTTGCCATTGTTTTGAAAACACATTTCAATACGTGTTCCCCACTGTTGATGAACACGCATTAGCACAGTTGACGTTATGCTTGTAATGGCGTTGGTGATACGTTCCTTTAGATGATTTATGTCTCGTATCTTTTCCTGATACACCATGGCCTTCAAGTGCCCCCAAAGATAGAAATCAAGGGGGGTGAGATCTGGGGATCTGGGAGGCCACTCCACAGGACCACGCCGACCAATCCAAGCATCCGGAAACTGCTGATCCAAATACCGACGTACGTATTTAAATTTTCCTATGTATGGAAACTTACGGCCCACCCTGTATATATATATATAAATATCCCTCTGCTCAGATATTTTATCTGTATAATCAATACATAGAAAATCATTGTCCCTGATTATCATGAACTATTTTTCTAATTTCAATTTTAATATACTGTAAGTGTTGGGTCTGGATGCTGAACCAAGTGAACATGTGTCAGTAAGTTCTACAAAACCTAACAAATATTTGCTATTATTTTGACACTGCAGCTATTTTGTTATTGTGACCTATATTATTAGTACACTATAAAATGTCTTTGTTTGGATGGGGTTATTTATCCTCCACAACATTTAAGGTCATATAACAGAGGGAACCTATAGCTTTATGTAGGATCCAAACCATGGGTCACTACATAATCTGGACTGGACATGGAGGACAGTCTCCCACTCACCAGTTCTCCAGACCCAGTGTCACTAAACTTCTCTGATTGATGGTAAGCAATGTTACAACACTGGCCATGCTGTAACCTGTGCTATCAATTGTATTTAAATTTAATTTTTTTAATATTTTGCTTTAGATTGTACAATTGGTGTGGATAACTTAAAAGTAGACTTGTACTTAATAAAGCCTAAAGTCAATCTGATATAGACCTAGCCTAGCAAGAGAGGCCTAACCAAAGGTATTTTTTTCTAATAAGCAACCTTGCAACCAATGCAAGGTGATTTGTGAATACTGTGCTTAGTGATGAAGTGAAACAAAGCTGAGTAGGCAGAATGTGTGAAGAAAGTTAATGCCCTGACTGGAGAGGTTGGAAAGTTGAGAGAGCAGTTTCTGAATCTGAGAGGAGAGATTAGTATCAGGTTTAAGGATAAGCAGGGTTATGGGACTAGGCTTGGGATTAATGTTGTACCTAGGTTGGAGGCTAGGATCCTCTTGGGGTCAGGAGTAAAAGTAAATGATGATAGGGTGAGGTTGAATAAGGATGAAGAGGGATGAAGGATGGTTAAACAAGGGAGAAACTGAAGTTAGTTAGAGTCTGAGATTACTGTTTGTAGATGAGAAGGGACCTGAAGTACTAATTGTGTGTGTATGTGATATATACTGCGTGTGTATATACAGGGTGTTTGAAAACTTTCTGTACAAATTGTAATGGGGGATAGGCAACACCAAGACAAATCCTTTTCATCTATAAGTGTATGTCCGCTGACATCACCATTCAGCGCGAGAGGGCGCCGCTGCAATTGGCTAAAAGGTGAAGTGGGCTAGACTCGCGCTTGCCACGGGCATTCTTAAATCGGACATAGTAGGCGTAACATGGAGCGCTTCACGACTGCTGAGATGGCTGACATGCATATGGTGTATGGGGCTGCCAATGGAAATGGAAGAGCTGCTGTGAGGTTGTACCGACAGCGCTTCCCAAACAGACGTGTGCCAAACCACCAAACATTTGCGCATTTGCATCGGTGACTGCGAGAAACTGCAACATTCCATGCAAACATGCATGACACTGGTCAGGAGAGAAACGTGCACACTCCTGACATGGAAGAAGAAATCCTACAGCGACTTGAGGACAATCCAAGCGCAAGCACGCGAGGTGTTGCACGTATCTTCAGTGTGAACCACGACCTGGTCTGGAGTGTGTTGCACGAGCAGCAGTTACATCCGTTTCATCATCAGAGAGTCGAGGCATTACAACCTCGGGATTACCCTCTTCATGTGGAATTCGCATGCTGGTTTCTGCAGCAGACAGCGGTGCAGCCTAATTTTCCGGCTTATGTGCTGTTCTCAGATGAGGCCTGTTTCACACGTGAGGGTGTGTTTAACATGCACAATTCTCACGTGTGGGTGCACACAAATCCACATGCTACACAGGTGCATGCTCATTAGGGTGCATCAAACGCCCTTAGGTTCTTGGATTTTAATGTCTATTCTCTCAAATGTTACACTTGTTGCTAGAAGTGTGTATGCCAAAAATTAATTAAATCGGAGGTGGTCCTGGGTGGCCACCGGTCACTTTTTATATTTTCGCAGCAATTTTCAGGGCCCGCGCTATGTAAAAATATCTATTTTTTTATTTACCAACCAGTTGACTACTTACATTGTTTCTTTTAATATAGAGTTGCTAAGGGGTGATTTACATAACATTTGAGAGAATAGACATTAAAATCCAAGAACCTAAGGGCGTTTGATGCACCCTAAGGGGTGATTTACATAAAACATGTACCATAAACGAAACTTCACTTATAGTCTAATAATATCCTTTATTGTCTTTCAGAAACAATGGAAGCTGTAACATGGAAGCTAAGAAGACCAGATTAGCAAGTGCCATTTTTGGTCTTGGCAATGCTCTTACAGAAGAAGATGGTACATTGACAGGAGTCCGCCTCCCAACTTGCCGGCAGGTTCTTCGATGCGTGATGTGGCACATCCAGAAAGAAATATGTGAAGGCAAACAAACACAGCCACTCAATGGAAATCTGCCAGCATAGTCCTTATCCAGCTGAAACATTCTACACTAAAGCAAATATTCCTATGCTTTCAGACCATCAATGCTGCAAACTAATACTTGACCTTCTTAATGACAATAACAAATTGCGTCAAATACCTGTTTCTCGCAGAGAATCTCCAAACACTTTGGCTAAGTTGCAATCCATGAATGAACGTCTTGATAAGACCTTTGGTGTATGGACAAAGATGCAATGACAAACATTAAGAATGAGGAAGATAGAGCATTTTTAGAGTCAATGAAATCTGACAGAGTAGCCTCATTTGGTAGTGTTGACAAGAAGAAAGCTGATAAAGATCGTAGAAAAGAAAACGCATCTTAGCGGAAGCTTCAAGACGAGAACGTCATGATCATCCAGTGTACAAGAGATGAAAAGTTCTGTATGCTCTGATGATAGTGCCTCTGCAGATAGCTTGGAAGAAACTGAAGAAGAGGCGATTCCAGAGCTTCAAAGGAAGCGTAGTCACCACAGATCAACATATGCAGGTACGTCTGCCTTTATTCCTCATGATATTCTGAAAAGGCCTTCAGTCGTGTCTGTTGCTACTCGACTAAACATAACTCCTGTTCAACAGGCTGTGCTCACCGAAGCTGTAATTCAAGAGGCAGGAGGTGATCCACGTCGTGTGGCCAAGTCGTATTCAACTGCTGATAAGGCTCGACGATCAATAACAAGTGCTATCGCCAAAGATATTCGAGAAAATTGGATCGCCCCAACAGCTGCAACACTTCACTGGATGGCAAGCAGATGCATACGCTCACAAACAAGAATGGCAAGGAAGAAAGATTGCCAGTGTTGGTTGGGAATGCCACTGATGTAAAGCTACTGGAGTGGCTAGATATCCTCGTGGAAGTGATATGTCATCAGGTGACATCATTGCCGAGCACACTTACACGTTTCTACATTCATGGAAGTGCAAACAGTCAGTTGTCAACTTATGTTTTGACACAACAGCATCAAACACTGGACACGTTACAGCTGCCTGTGTTACCATTCAATCAAAACGGACCGTGCTCTTCTGTGGTGTGCATGTCGCCATCATGTTGGAGAGGTAATCCTGGATCATGTGTTTGACGCTCTCAAAATTGAGACATCAAAGTCTCCAGAAGCATCTTTGTTCCAAGATTCCAGAAGAATTGGGAACGCATATCGCATGCAAGGATGAAAGTTTAACCAAAATTGACATTTCAATGTACAATGATGATGCACAACAACTGCTTTATCCTGCAAAAACAAGGTTTTAAGCACAATCCGCACAAGCGCTTCATACTGTAGGGAAGACTACAAGGAAATGGCACAACTCTGCCAGGTAGTCCTCGATGATGATGTCACAAAACAAGGAACACTCCACAGACCTGGGGCCATGCATAAAGCAAGGTGGATGTCAAAGATTCTTTATTCCATCAAAATATGCCTACTTGAAGAGCAAATTTCTGTACTACCTCGAGGAACTGTAAACACAACATCAACAGGAAAAAACTGAAGGAGTTTGTTGTTTTTGTTGTTTATATTTATTGTGATTGGTGGCTCATATGTCAGTCTGCTTCAAATGCCCCATGGTTTGATTTGTGCTTATACAAGACTCTGCTCAACTATAAAGCTGTCAACTCAATCATTTCAGTCAGCGCTGTGAAAGCCTTTGATAGACATTTGTGGTATTTAACCCCAGAACTGGTTGTTTTGGCACTGTTCAGCAATGCAGTACCTCAAAAGGAGCGTTGTGCCCTTGCAGATGTGTTACTGGCCATACAACCAGATGAAATGCCAAGCACTCCAAAACACCGCTACAGTTCTGAATATGGCAAACCGTCATTTCCAAAAATTACAGAAGTGACAACCCTGGCTAATCTTGTGAACGAGGACTCGTGGTTTACAGTGAACCTTCTTCACCTGGATATGACCTTCCTAACAGAGGATGTTGACAATTGGCAGAACAATGACCACTTCAAGGCAGCCAAGTCCATTGTGGATGGGTTAAATGTTGTGAATGACCCTGCGGAGAGAGCAGTAAAGCTCACAACTGATTTTGTCTCAGCTGCAAGAGGAGAAGACCACTTCCAAAATCTTCTTCAAGGTTGAATGTGACCGCAAAGCGAGGCCAAATTTGTGGAAACGAGCAAAGTTGGAGTAGTGACATTGGCGTTGTGTTTTATACATTTTCAACTTTCAATCAATGTAAGTATAGTAATACCGAATATTTGTATATTAGTATTATAAGTAATACCGAATATTCGGTGCATCACTACTAAATATATAAAAGTGGCCGGTGGCCACCCAGGACCACCTCCGATTTGATTTATTTTTTGCATACATACTTCTACCAACAAGTGTAACATTTGAGGGAATAGACATTAAAATCCAACAACGTTTTGAAAATCATGGGGCGTTTAATGCACCCTAATGCTCATCAAGAATGGTGTCATGACAGTGTCATGCATGTTTGCATGGAATGTTGCAGTTTCTCGCAGTCGCCGATGCAAATGCGCAAACGTTTGGTGGTTTGGCACACGTCTGTTTGGGAAGCGCTGTCGGTACAACCTCACAGCAGCTCTTCCATTTCCATTGGCAGCCCCATACACCATATGCATGTCAGCCATCTCAGCAGTCGTGAAGTGCTCCATGTTACGCGTACTACGTCCGATTTAAGAATGTCTGCGGCAAGCGCGAGTCTAGCCCACTTCACCTTTTAGCCAATTGCAGCGGCGCCCTCTCATGCCAAATGGTGACGTCAGTGGACATACACTTATAGATGAAAGGGGTTTGTCTTGGTGTTGCCTATCCCCCATTACAATTTGTACAGAAAGTTTTCAAACACCCTGTGTGTATATATATATATATATCGTAAAGAACGACGCTTGTATAGGAGATATTCCGCGCAAGACGAGAGAGAGAAAACGGAACAAATGAAAAAATGAAGTACACCTGGGAATCGAACCCGGGATCTTCCGATTGCCGGTCAGACGCGGTACCATTACACCATGGACTCCACTCTTCCAAATGCGTAATTCTTCTACTACTCGCAGAACCAATGCCCCAAGGGGGCACCTCCCGCATGCCGTAACATTATATACATTCAACTGCAAAGAACACGCAGTATAAATAACGTAAAGAACGACGCTTGTATAGGAGATATTCCGCGCAAGACGAGAGAGAGAAAACGGAACAAATGAAAAAATGAAGTACCACCTGGGAATCGAACCCGGGATCTTCCGATTGCCGGTCAGACGCGATACCATTACACATGGACTCCACTCTTCCAAATGCCGTATTCTTCTACATACTCGCAGAAACCAATGCCCCAAGGCACCTCCCGCATGCCGTAACATTATATACATCAAACTGCAAAGAACACGCAGTATAAATAACGTAAAGAAACGACGCTTGTATAGGAGATATTCCGCGCAAGACGAGAGAGAGAAAACGGAACAAATGAAAAAATGAAGTACCACCTGGGAATCGAACCGGGATCTTCCGATTGCCGGTCAGACGCGATACCATTACACCAGGACTCCACTCTTCCAAATGCCGTAATTCTTCTACATACTCGCAGAAACAATGCCCAAGGGGGCACCCTCCCGCATGCCGTAACATTATTATACATTCAACTGCAAAGAACACGCAGTATAAATAACGTAAAGAACGACGCTTGTATAGGAGATATTCCGCGCAAGACGAGAGAGGAGAAACGGAAACAAATGAAAAAATGAAGTACCACCTGGGAATCGAACCCGGGATCTTCCGATTGCCGGTCAGACGCGATACCATTACACCATGGACTCCACTCTTCCAAATGCCGTAATTCTTCTACATACTCGCAGAAACCAATGCCCCAAGGGGGCACCTCCCGCATGCCGTAACATTATATACATTCAACTGCAAAGAACACGCAGTATAAATAACGTAAAGAACGACGCTTGTATAGGAGATATTCCGCGCAAGACGAGAGAGAGAAAACGGAACAAATGAAAAAATGAAGTACCACCTGGGAATCGAACCCGGGATCTTCCGATTGCCGGTCAGACGCGATACCATTACACCAGGTGGTACTTCATTTTTTCATTTGTTCCGTTTTCTCTCTCTCGTCTTGCGCGGAATATCTCCTATACAAGCGTCGTTCTTTACGTTATTTATACTGCGTGTTCTTTGCAGTTGAATGTATATAATGTTACGGCATGCGGGAGGTGCCCCCTTGGGGCATTGGTTTCTGCGAGTATGTAGAAGAATTACGGCATTTGGAAGAGTGGAGTCCATGGTGTAATGGTATCGCGTCTGACCGGCAATCGGAAGATCCCGGGTTCGATTCCCAGGTGGTACTTCATTTTTTCATTTGTTCCATTTTCTCTCTCTCGTCTTGCGCGGAATATCTCCTATACAAGCGTCGTTCTTTACGTTATTTATACTGCGTGTCTTTGCAGTTGAATGTATATAATGTTACGGCATGCGGGAGGTGCCCCTTGGGGCATTGGTTTCTGCGAGTATGTAGAAGAATTACGGCATTTGGAAGAGTGGAGTCCATGGTGTAATGGTATCGCGTCTGACCGGCAATCGGAAGATCCCGGGTTCGATTCCCAGGTGGTACTTCATTTTTTCATTTGTTCCGTTTTCTCTCTCTCGTCTTGCGCGGAATATCTCCTATACAAGCGTCGTTCTTTACGTTATTTATACTGCGTGTTCTTTGCAGTTGAATGTATATATATATATATATATAAAAAAAAATCAGAACCCAACCAGAATACTTGAATCACTGGATTATGCCATGAATTACAAGACACACCAAGCCAGTACAATTTATTAGTACTGTAGTATTACATCCAAATAAAATGCCATAAAAAGTTCAATAAATGATTAAGCAAGTATAAAATTAGGGAGAGTCACTTATCAGCTGAATTTTTGGCTCTTTGTTTGGGTTTGAAAGGAAAACTGTGGATGGGCAATTGTTTGATGAAGTGATGATGATGATTAACCTCATTTGTTCAGATGGGCCCTTAAGGGGTCAGAGCCTTAACATCTGGGTTAGATGATCATGAATGTTCTGGCAATAATTAGTAATCCCCTCTGGTGGAAATTCTGAAAGTCTGGTAGACAGTTTAATAAAGTATACAGCTGGTGAGGCCTGCACTTTCTGTTTATATCAGTTTGGGATATACTTTAGGAATCAAAAGTTTGAAACCACTTGAGTAAATTCTCATAAAATGGACATTCTAAAGCATAATAAAGTTGTCTGTCATGTTCCCCACACTAAGGACACGGAAATTTCATTTCACCTGTTGTAAATTGGTGCATTGCAAGATTATAGTTACCTATTATCACGCGTACTACCAATGTGAAGGCATCCTTCTTGAGGTTTAATAAGTCAATTTGAGTTACTAACTCTAATTTAGCCAAGTTTCTACATACATTGTGAGGTTGTATGGGATACTTGATAGATGTAGATCACTACTCAAAGGGGATGGTCACTATTCCCATTAGAAATAAGACACACAGAACAAAGTTTATGAGCATAGGGTGTTGCCTACTTTGCCTTGGAAGCCATACTACTTGCTTACAATAATGGTCTAGAATTTGATTCAAAAGTTTGGGACAGTTTTGAAGGACTATGATATTCATCATGTACTTACCACCCTATATAAGCCTTCCAGCAATGGGGGCAGTCAAATGGGTTAATAGGACCATCAGTTTGTATCTTCAAAACCTGACAAAGTCCTGGCTCCTGGCCCCGGCTGAGTCCTGGGACTTGTCTTTAACAAGGGGTGATGACAAAATATCCTTAATTTACCATCAGTCAATTAAAAACCAAGTAGAATGCAATGCAAGTGCAAAAGATTTGGAAACTAGAATTATTAAAGTGGACCATGTTCTGGGTCCTAAGTAGGCAGCCTGTTGTGAGAGAGCTGCCAATGCTGTTTGGAGAGAGTATCCTGCTTTATATCACCATTTTTCCAGGAACTTAAACCTTACTGGAATAGTCACTATCGATGCATATTTATTTGTTTGTTACAATATGCTGAATAATATGCTCTTCAAGAAATGACTCAAATATTGCTAGGGGAGACTTAATCATTTTCTAGAACAACTTCAACCCCACTGTTACCAGTAAATGGAAATCTCTCTCTACTTATGGTAGAACTAGTCACCCAAGCTTCTTCACTGCCATTATTATTGTCTATATTATCAACTAATTCCAAATTCTCAGTTGCATCTAAAATAATATTGAGTTCCGATTGTAATTCATTATCAAAATCACTGGATGAGTCACTATCATCATCAAAATCACTGGATGAGTCACTATCATCATCAAAATCATCTAAAAAGTCATCATCTAAATCCTCCTCTAACAAATGTTATAATTCACTATCACACAATTTTTTTCCTAAAACTCATTTTATGAGGGTAAAGTATAAACAGAATATAAAAAAATTTGCACTGTAAACCATTAGACACAAAAGCACTAATTACCAGTACACATTCAGTCAAACTGGTGTTAATAATGGCTAAAATCTTGCTATATAAATTTTTTTTTGGACTCTCTAGTGGTCAATTAGTTTTTAAAAGGCATAAATCTAAATATAGATGCATTAGACTTTGAAAGCTATCAATTTTAGAACACCATCTATTTATAGTATTTTAGACAAATAGGCACTATTTTTTGTACCATCTGTTTATAGTTATACCGACATTAAAGGGTTAATGCTCATTTCAAATTTTAACAACTTGTTTAGCTGCTTTAGTTTTTTTTTTCACTTTCCAGCCATGGAGAAAGTACTTTATTGTATGTCCAAGATGTTGGCTCCAATAAGTGAAAAAGTGCTATTATACTTGACATTGAAAGTTCCACTTAAATTAAATTGACTTATCAATAAAAGCCTGACTGTTACTTTGTCAATTACATTTTGAATTATCCTATCTCTGGGCAAAGATGTGCACTTTGAAATGGTATAGATTTATATTGTTTGGAGTGAATTAATTGTGGAACTTCGGCTTTGTATTGACCAACACTCCCTTTAAGAGCTGTCATTGCTCTTATTGTGTGCCTTGTAAATTTATGAGCGTTTTGAAAAATTGTAGAATGTGATTGCAAAGCATTTGATAGCAAGGTAATTTCCTCCAAAATATCAATCACCAGAGCTAAATCATACAGGGTGTTCAAAAAGAAATGCAACCCAAATAGAAAAGGTGTAGGTTGCAATGATATATTCATTCTTCAATTGGTCACATTTCTTTTTGAACATTGATGAAAAAAGAAGTGGTAAAATGAGGAGAACAAGTAGGGACTTCTTGTGGAAACATACTAACATTGGTGAGATGTATGTCTTTTTTGGATTAGTAGTATTACAAGGCATTGTAGAAAAACCTTCTATCTACTCTTATCATTCTACCAACCAGCTTATTGCTACTCCATTTTTTGGAAAATGTATGAGCAGAGATAGATTTGTTCTTATGAAATTTTTGCATCTAACTGATAAGGAATCCAGCAATGACCCAAGTTATAAATTCAAAGACGTTTTGGATTTTGTCACATCTAAGTTTAGGTCAAGCTATGTACCAAACAAAAACATAAGCATTGATGAATCCCTACTTTTATGGAAAGGGAAGCTCAGGTGGAAGAGATCTATCCCTTTAAAGGAGTGAAGTTTGGCGTAGAAAGCTTTATCTTAACTGAAGCTAATTCAAGGTATGTTTGGAACCTCATGATTTATACTGGAAAAAATACAGAGTACAGTTTCCAAATTCTAGGATTGTCTAATGAAACTATAAATAATCTTACCAACCAACAAAGGTAGTTTAGTTCTGTACCTGGCTGTGCCTCTTCTGATGAAAGGTTATTGCATAGCGATGGATAATTTTTATTCGTCCCTTGAACTTTTTGAAATTCTTTTAAAGAATAAAATGGATGCTGTAGGCACAGTGAGGTTCAATAGAAAATGTCTGTCAACAGAAGTGAAAGATAAAAAGCTAAAAAAAGGGGAATCAGTTGAGAGATACAAAGGAAAGATGATGCACACGAAATGGCAAGACAAAAAAAATGTCAATATGTTGAGCACAGTTTACGATGATTCAATGGAGAACATAAAAGTTGGCAGCATGGAAACTTCAAAGCTATCTGTGTGCATAAATTACAAGAAACATCATATGGGAGGAGTTGATCTTATGGATCAGATTACATCTGCATCTTCATCCGCTCTTAAGGGGGTTAAAAATATTACAAAAAATATTGTTTAGGCTACTGAAATATGTCTGCAGAACAGCCACATCATATACATGAGAAATGGTGGAACAAAAACAATTCTTGATTTCAAATTGGAATTGACTGATCAAATTGTTACTAAGTACAATGGAGCTGTTCAATGTTCAAAGAAGCCTATCAGTAACCTAAACTTCAGAGTTTGTCCTACACATTTGAGTGGTAGGCACTTTCTGATTGGAACATCAGAAAATAACGATACTGAAAGCAAGATTCAGTAAAGGTGTGTGTATTGTGCTTTATTTAAAAAAAAAAGAAGCATATACAGTTGTGACATCTGCCAAGTTTCATTGTGTGTAATACCATGTTTTAAATTGTATCATACAGAAGATAAATTACCTACTAAATAAAGAAGAGCATAAAATCTTGAAGAGGGTGGGAGGGAAACCACATTCAGGTCACAAGTCCTGAACATAGATTACTCTATCAGTGTGAGTGACTCCCAACATAAAATAAAGGTAAGATTTGCAAACATTTTCATTTTTATAAAACTTGTGTCCAAAGTGTAGGCATCATTTTGCAGTCACGTCTAAATATAGATGCAAATAAAGCTAAATTTGTCGGCAGCAACTATAAATAGATTGTCAATTTAACACAAAATCTCTGAAAAACTATATATAAGAAGACCTCTATAAGTCTTATGAATCTACATATAGATGATTTTTTTTTTGGCTGCTTCACCAATAGTACCAGCTGATGTGAAAGGGTTAAGGACTTCAGGGACAGGGTTCATACACAGGTTCAAGAATAAAGTTTCCTGATAATCCCGAGATATTTTAGATCTGATCCCCTGATATATAAATATACATACAAAAATTATATAAAAATTGCATAAAAGGTGTAAAAAAAAAATTCACATTTCATGTAATACAATTAAAACCTAATTTTTATTCTAACTACGGTACTCTTAAAAAACCTATGCAAAAATCACATGGCAGGCTGAAAAAATTAATACCTACTAGATAACAAAATGCACAAGTTTTATATAATGTAAAACAAATGGTGCTTGTTTTTGTTAAATTATTTTATATTAACATTTTAAATTAATTTAGTTAAATTATTTATAAAATATTGACAAATAATTAAGTCCTAAATATTTCATAAATATTTTATATTCCCCTGATATTTTTGCAGGTGTGTATGAATCCTGATGGACTTTGTAGATGCAAATCTAGAATCAAAGAATATTTCTCTTCTACCTAATATTACAAAAGCTAAGAAAATAGTGAGTACAATTGCCATCAGCAGTGCAGAAGCAGAATGAGGCTTTGGTGTCATGAATGATATAGCTAGAGCCAAAAGAAGCAAACTTTTGGTAAATATATTGATAATGACCACCTCAGCATTCAGAAATAATTTTATTATAAAAAATTCAGTAAAAAAAATGAAAAATATTTATACCTATAGTTTTTTTTTGTGCAAATGAGTATTAACAGAATTACAGGCTAACTAACCTCATTTGCACAAAAAAAAGATGGTCAGAAATGAAAAAAAGGATAAAAATTAAACAAAAAACCTAACCTGGGTAAATCCGAAACCTAACCTGGTTTATAGCCTAGCTGGTTGAAGAAGGAACTAGCCTAGCCTAACCTAACCAAACCTCCCTAACTGAGCACAGGAAAGTAGATGTGGGCTAGAAATCTCCAATTTAAAATACGGGTGACCTTCAGTATACACGAGGGTTAGGTTCTTGAAAATGCCCATGTAAATGGAAACCATACATACGGGGACTAATACCTTATGGGAAAAAATACAATCAATCCCTAGACCAACTGACCCCCTCCCTATGACCAACTATATTTCCTCATACATCACTAAAACACGTACAGAAACACCAAAACACATACTATACATACATGTATATTTATATATTAACTGCACATAATATTATTACTGCAGTAACAAGAAAAAAATGGTTTAACTTACAAATAAAGGTAGGCAGATTGGGTAGAGTTGCTGTGGACGATGTTTACTGGTGAGAGTATTGTTTTTGTGATTATTTGTTGTGATTTATTTTTTTAATTGTAGTACTAATAAAGTATAAAAATACATTGTAAAGAAGTTAAAATCATTAGAGATGCATATATTTAACATAATGATTAATTAAAATATTGGATAACATCCTTTATGTGATGTATAATTTGTAAATTTGCAAAATTGGTAATAGAATCCTCACCACAATTAGGGTAAGGAGGGGAGGGGTAGAGCGACAGGCCACCACACACAGCTGTGTTGGCTCAGGAAACCATGTATGGATGAGATCCCCTCCTGTGTATATGGGGGTGGGAGCAATATCAAAACAGTGTATAGCTGAAACTGTATACAGAAACCGTGTATATACAGAGGGTCACCTGTACTACAATATGATTGGTCAGGGGTGTCATGTCATAAAATATTCACTGCTTATTGGTCATTTCATAATGCCTGTAACTCTGTTAATACTCATTTGCATAATAAACACTATATATATAAATATTTTTCAATTTTTTTCTGAATGTTTTTATAAAAAAATTATTTCTGAACACCGAGGTAGTCATCATAGATATATTAACCAAACTTTCTGTACACCATGATTCCAGTCTAATGACAATAAAAATATTGGGGAAACCTTTAAGCAGACTGGGATGTTATGCTTTTCATCAAGATTTTGTTTCAAAACCGCTGTCAACCAAGTGATACTAGAGTATGAAATAGAGCTGTTATTCAACCATCAGAAAACCAACAAGTGATATGGAAACTTCTTTAAACAAGACCATGATTATGTGGGTAATTTTTATTTCCTGAAAATGACAAAGTGCAAAAATGCAACCAAGTATATCACTAAATATTTATTCAATAGGCATCTAAAGTCTTCTGGTTGAAACAAGCAATAATGTCATTGTCACTGCACTTGCCTGACTTAAGTCAAATATTTTCTAACAACTTTTGAATATTGCTTAAATTGATGTTCACTGCTACAGCAAAAGATATGCATTATCATGATTAAGAATTGCTATACTGGCTTGCATCATTAAATTACAAAGTGGATGTTCACCTATCCACCTATTTAATTCCCTTGTATACTGAACTGGTAGTTGATTAGCAACACACCCCTGGGTGAAAGTCATCCTGAGCCAGTTTTACCCATTATTTCAGTTCACACCCAAGAATAATAGGCTCAAGGACAACCAAATGTTTGTTCTTTGACAAAGGGACAACTACTGGACAAAAGTGACTTCCTCTTAAATGAAATCTAACAACCAAAAACATTGAAGGTGCTCTGAAGGTATTAAAAGTAAAACCAAATTGAGTTGTTTATTCACCTACTGAACCAAGTAGTACTCAAAAAATTTGGGCTCACCACACCCAACGTACAAGATGGAAAGCAGCACCTCAGTACATGAAGTCACATCCTGGATATTCAAGGACACTAAATCTCAAATTAATCCAGAATGTGCAGTTTTATATTCACTCATTCAAGAATCTTCAGTAACTAATCCAGTGTGTTCTCCAGTCAGAAACTGATTTATTTTATTGGATTCTTCTTGTGAGTCACAACACAAATCCTCAGAGGATTCAGATAACGAGTCATTATCAACTTTTGGGTGAATTATTGAGTCCTTCCAATTTGTCCAATTCTAATTCTAGTGACAGTGATTCAGACATTGAAGATGAAAAGAAACTAGTTTATCCTCCAGTTAGATCAATTTCAAAGCAGACATATTCTGCTGGTTCAGTTAAACTTTCTACTAAGGTTACTTTTTAGGATTTACTAGATTCTTCATTGATAATGAATGGGAAGATTGTTCACTGGAACTTAGCAAGATAACTCTAGAAATGAATTCTTCAACTACCCAGGTAAAACCTATGGTTGAGTTGGATGAAGTTACTCATGAGTGAGTCCAAAAGATTGACCATGATTACCAGTTTCTGGAATCCATCCCAACTGATCTGGAACCACCAATAACCAATGATTCAAATCTATATGAAGCAGAAGCTTAATTTAAGGTAAGAATTTTCTCCAGTGGATGCCGTTTGAAACTCCATTATTGACCATTTGCAGGACTGAAAAGAGGTTTTCCATTTCTTGGAAAATCAAGCAGCAAATCTTTCAAATACTTTTCTGGTTTTGATTCCAGTCTTACACAACAGAATTTATCTCTAATGTAAAAATATAACTGCTGAGATGAGGGAACTTATTCAACATAATTCAAAAAGTGTAGGGAAAGATTCTTACACACAAAGCATGAACTCCCAAACACAGTATGACTCAATTGAGGTTAATTTCTAAATGATTGAAGAAAGCCTTGACTGATAAAATAATTATATTAGGTACCTATAATCTAATAGTAAATTTTCCTAGAAAGTAAGGGAATAAAGTAACACATGAGAAACTATAAGGTTGTAACATATATTCTGCTCAATTTTTTAGTTCATTCAGAACAAAAATTAAAGGACATAATGACAAATTAATCACCAATATAATTCCCTTCTTTTTCTATAACTTCCTCCCACCTGTAGAAAAGTTTTTATATGCCACATTTGAAGAAATCCCTTGGTTTTGAGTTAAAAAAAGCGATCACTTCGTTTTTGATAGCTTCCCTGGATTGCAACTTTTGTCCATCTAGGTGGTGTTGCAGAATTCTGAATAAATGGTAGTCTGAAGGTGCAATGTCTGGAGAATAAAGTGGATGAAGCATTTCTTCCCAACCAAATGCCTCCAATAGGGCAGTGGTGATTCGAGCAATGTGAGGGTGTGCTTTATCCTGGTGGAATAGAACACCTCTGCAGTTAATTAATGCAGGACATTTTTCTTATAATGCCATCTTCAATTGTTGGAGTTGTTGGCAATAGACTTCAGCTGTGATTGTTTGGTTATCTGGCAGAAGCTTAAAATGAATAATTTCTTGCATATCCCACCAAACATATAGCAAAATTTTCTTTTGATAGGGTCCATTCCTTGGCTGAGGTTCAGACTTTGTTTCACTGATGTCGATGCTTAATATTGTTATAGAGGACCCATTTTTCATCCCCAGTGATGATTTGATTCAAAAACAGTGCCTGCAGTTGCCAAGAATGCAGTGATATGCAAATATCGATTCAATATTAAAGATTTGCTTGTGACAAGTCATGTGGAACCGATTTTCCAACCTTCACTACTTTCCCTAACAGCTTCAAATAATGATGAATGGTCATATGGCTAACACCGAGTTGCAGGCCAAGTTCTCTTACAGTTACCATTGGGTTTTCCTCCACTGTTGCTTTCAGTAACTCTTCCTCTTAACTCATTTGGTCATCCTGTTCATTGATAACACAGCTCAACAAAAAAAAAAAATTTGTTTCGAGTGCGAAATGGAGCCCCACTGAGAAAAGCAAAGCCTTGTCTACCAGTAATAACAAGCAATAAGTTTTCTGTTTTAGGGTTCGAAGATACTGATGAACCGGAAATACGACTCATTGGTGATTCCATTGTTCGAGGGCAGCTCGAGGAATTCTGTGGGAGAAACCCTCGTCAAAGGCGCCGTTACTGCTACCCTGGTGCAAGGGTGGAGGATATAACTAATAATGTTGACCATTTTACAGACAGTACCGCCGAGGACACAACGTATGTTATTCATGTCGGTACTAATAACGTTTTAAATTCTAGATCAGAAGAACTGCTGGCTAGGTACAGGGACTTATTAGAGCGATTAAAGGAGAAAACTAATAAGATTGTTTTAACAGGTATACTTCCTCGAATTATCCAACGAAGCGATTTCTACAGCAAGGCGACCTATATTAACAATAACCTAAAGTCTCTTTGCCAACAGGAAGGAGTGCATTTTGCAATTTTTGGAACAGTTTCTACGGCAGGAGGGACTTGTTCCTCGAAGATGGACTTCATCTTAATGAAGTTGGAGCTGCGCGTTTAGGAAGACTATTTCATAATACTGTCTCTTCTTTTCAGGCTGCCGTAACCGAACGGTCCCAGCGTAAATTCCACAAATTTCCCCCGCGCTCGCGAAGGTGTCGCAATTACAAACAATTTGAAGGTTCTATCCTTAAATGCTCGTAGCCTACGAAATAAAATAAACGAATTTTTTTCTTTAATTGCTTGTAAAGACTATGATTTAATTGCGATAAATGAATCGTGGCTTAGCACTGAAACACGTGACTTTGTAGGGGAGTATCAAATTAAAGGTTATAGACTTTTTGTTAAAAACAGAATAGGTAGGCGAGGAGGCGGTGTTATGTTGTATATCAAAGATAATATTGCGAACGTTATAGAAGTAAAGCACTCAATTCCAGAACCGATAGATTCGACTATAGCAGAACTTAAATTGAACGATTTCAAACTTCTTGTTGCGGTTATATATAGGCCCCCAAATCAAACAGCTGATACGGACGAAGCGTTATATCGTGAACTAAAGAGAATAATCGGTAGTGAGCAGGCTTTAGTTATGGGTGACTTTAATTGCGCCAACGTGAATTACGATACAATGCAGGGAGACGCGGAAGGTAATCGTTTAGTTAATTTTCTCGAGGATAGCTTTCTTATTCAAAAGGTTGGGGAACCTACGAGGTTGGACAGTATTTTAGATTTAGTAATAACTACGGATGATAGGCTAATTACTGATCTTCAAGTAATAGAACCGTTGAGCAATAGCGATCACAATATGGTAGAGTTTGTCCTCTCAGTAAGTCACTCGAAACCAACTAACTCGACTAAAATTCCTAACTTCCAGCACGCAGACTTTAGTAAATTTCGAAATAAATTTTCACACGTCAATTGGGAAAACGTAATGGGGAACTCCAACGCAAAACTAATGTGGGAATCGTTCGTAACGGTATTTAGGACTATAAATGAGGAATGTGTACCGTACAAAATTAAGCGTGCGAAAGTAAACAACAAGCCCTTGTGGTTTACTTCTAGAGTAGGAGACATTATAAAGAGTAGAGATAGGGCTTATAGGCTATATAAGTGCGATAAAGATAATCTGTTGTTACGAAACAACTACATATCTCTAAGGCGTGAAGCTAAAAGTGTAATAAAAAAGTCAAAACGCGAATTTGAAATCTCCATAGCTCGTGACGGTAAAGAAAACCCCAAGCGATTCTTTCAATACGTCAATAATAGAAATCCAGTAAAAAGTGTCTTAGGTCCATTAAAAATGTAAATGGAGATCTAGTCTCTGAAAACAAGGAAATGGCTACCTTGCTAAACGAATTTTTTACGTCAGTTTTTACTATAGAAGATGTAACGAATATCCCTACGGTCATAGACATAATACCTTTTGATAATGGTAATATTTTGGATAATATTGTCGTTAGTGAAGGGGAAGTAATGCGCTATATTGATAAAATGAAAACGCGTAAATCACCGGGTCCGGATTCCATATATCCCATACAACTAAAAGAATTAAAAGATAGCATTGTTGTGCCGCTAACAAAGATTTTTAATGCGTCTATTTCTGAGGGGTGCGTACCAGATAATTTCAAGTTAGCAAACGTAACACCTATCTTTAAGAAAGGCGATAAAGGTGCGGCGGGAAATTATAGGCCAATCAGTTTAACGTCTGTTGTAGGTAAGCTTGGAATCAATAATTAGGGATCGTATAGTCGAACACTTAGAATGCATAAACTGTTAGAAATACGCAGCACGGTTTAGGCGAAACAAATCTTGCTTAACTAATCTTTTAGAATTTTTCCAAAGCGTGGTTGACGTTTACGATAGACATCGGGCGGTTGATGTAGTGTATTTAGATTTTCAAAAAGCGTTTGACACCGTGCCGCACAAAAGACTCATTGAAAAAACTAAGGCTCATGGAATCAGGGGTGTAGTAATAAATTGGCTAGAAGAGTGGTTGCGAGGCAGGAAACAGAGGGTGGTCGTTGATGGAGCGGAGTCGTGTTGGGCTAATGTAGCGAGTGGCGTTCCTCAGGGTTCTGTATTGGGCCCCTTGCTTTTTCTTATATATATTAACGATTTAGATGTCGGCCTAGTCAGTACAGTTTCAAAGTTTGCGGATGACACGAAGCTGGGTGGTAGGGCGATTAATGACGAAGATAGAGGTAAAATTCAGGAAGATCTGAATAAAATCGTTGATTGGTCAGTCACATGGCAAATGAGATTTAACGTTGATAAGTGCAAAATTTTGCATATAGGTTCGCGTAACGGTAATTTGCGTATAGTATGTCAGGGAAAGATTTAACAAGCGTAGAGCAGGAAAAAGATTTAGGAGTTATAGTCACTGGTGATTTAAAAGTAGCGAAACAAAGTACAGCAGCGGTCAATAAGGCGAACAAAGTGTTAGGTTTTATAGCTCGAAATTTTGAGTACAAATCGCGCGATATTATAGTTCCACTTTATAAATCATTAGTTAGACCCCATTTGGAGTACGCGGTCCAATTTTGGAATCCGTATATGCGCAAAGATATAGACAAAATCGAAAGAGTTCAAAGACGAGCAACTAAGATGATTCCGTCGCTTAGGTCAAAGTCGTACGAGGATAGGCTTAAGGAGTTAAAATTGACAACACTCGAGACTAGGAGGTTAAGGGGTGATCTAATCCAGGTTTTCAAAATTATGAATGGGTTCGATAACGTAGATAGAGATAGCTTTTTCGAAATATCTCAATATAATAGGACTAGAAATAACGGGTGTAAGTTGACAAGTAGAAGGTTCGAGACAGCAGTTGCGAAAAACTTTTTTACGCATAGAATAGTAAATAGCTGGAATAGTTTGCCGGTAGAAGTAATTAGTAGCACGTCTATAAACATGTTTAAAAATCGATTAGACGCATATGTTGATAGAAAGGGTATAGTTTAAGGTAGTAAAATTAAGGCTTTCTGGGGATAGATCCCACAGCTCAACACAAGTGTTGTGGGATATAGGGAGGCAGCGTCTTGGGTTAGGGGATACTCTCTGTCCTTACACACCCCATTTAAAGAGATTCCTCTGCCGAGCGGTGCCCCCCATAGTACTGTGAGGTATTGAAAAACTCATGATCTTCACTTGCCCCACAAACACCTTTAAATGGGAGACCCAAATGGGTGCACACACATTTCTACATTACTGTACAGTCTTTACAGCCACACCTACACTTTTCTCGTAAGTGTATATATTGTAATGTATATGATTGTAAATTTTGACTTGGTCCGCATCGATATGGACCGTGACTTGATGGATACCGTAATGAAATTGACTGGATTCTTTGGATCTGATATATTTGCATGTCCTTTATAAATAGATATAGAGTGTAACATATTTGTGGATAGTAGTCTATTATGACTTGATCCTCTGGATCAGAGATTCTATCTTTAGTTTTAAATCAATAATTAATTAGTTTTAAATTGATAATTATTTAGTTTCGTAAAAATTGGTCATTGCCAATTTACCGGCAGTTTTTACATAAAATTCTTATGTTCTTGTGGTTCGGAACCCACGTAAAATTGTAGGTCCCCTCCGCCACCACGGAGGACATACACAATACACGATTATGAACACAGTTAGGTAGACCAGCCATGAGTGGATCCTAGGGTCTTTGTTGGTCTGAAACATTATAACATTATTATATATAAGTCATCGGCCACTCAACCAGTAGTCAGTTGACAGTTGGCAGTGGAGCGGTACGTGTTGTCTGTTGTGTTTTTCGTGTTTCTCATCCATGTAATGTATTTGTATACATGTACTTAGTGTACATAAGTCAATATGAAATGAACTTATAATTTTATTGTTTTCTTTTTTCAGAGAAATAGGAGTTCTTCACGAAGAGGCTGCTTAAACAATCCTAATGTATTCTGCTACATTTGCGGCAAATACACACTGCAAAAACAAAGAAAAAACATCACAGACTTTGTAAAGCAAGCTTATCTTGCATATTTTGGCGTGGCGCTTGGAGACCAAGACAAGTCATGGGCTCCCCATAAGGTTTGCAAAACCTGTGTAGAATGCTTACGACAGTGGAAAAATTGAGAAAGGAAAAGTTTAAACTTCGGTGTGCCTATGGTGTGGCGAGAGCCGAAAAACCACCACGACGATTGTTATTTCTGTGTGGTTAATGTGAAAGGTTTCAATCGATACAAGAAACTCAAGTGGGATTATCCCAATTTGGAATCAGCAAGGCGACCTGTGTCACACAGCGAAGACGTTCCCATACCAGTGTTTACCACACTGCCCGACCTTCCATTGTCAGAATTTGAAGAAATTCAGGACTTAGGTAGTAGTAGTGGAAGTGACTATGAAGGAAGCATCTCAACACCTCAGCAGTTCTCCCAAGACGAACTCAATTATCTGATACGGGACCTCAGTCTGTCAAAGCAAGCATCTGAACTTTTAGCATCCAGACTAAAAGAAAAGAACTGTCTACAGCCAGAAGCTAAAATAACAGGTTATCAGACAAGAGAGGCGGGACTTCTTTCTTACTTCAGCCAAGATGAAGAACTTGTATACTGCAATAACATCCCTGGACTTGTTCTTCAAATGGGACTGGAATATCGACCAGGAGATTGGTGGCTTTTTATAGACAGCTCCAGTAGAAGCTTGAAATATGTTTTATTGCACAATGGTAACCGATATGCATCTCTTCCAATTGCTCACTCAACAAAACTTAAAGAAGAATATGAAAATATCAAAATGGTCCTGCAGAAACTCTGCTATCATGAGCACCAGATGCCTATTTGTGTTGATCTAAAGATGGTAAACTTCTTGCTTGGGCAGCAAAGTGGATATACGAAGTACCCTTGTTTCATCTGTTTATGGGATAGTAGGGCAAGGCAAGATCATTGGAAAAAAGTGACATGGCCTTCAAGGTAAAACATGACTGTAGGTGCAGTGAACATCATTAACGAGCCTTTGGTTGACAGGGAAAAAATCATCCTCCCACCACTTCATATCAAGCTGGGACTAATGAAACAATTTGTTAAGGCCTTGGACAAAGATGGCGATTGCTTCAAATACATTTGTAGATCGTTCGATGGACTAAGTATGGAAAAACTAAAAGCTGGAATCTTTGATGGCCCTCAAATCCGTACACTTATCAAGGATTCTAATTTCACAAAATTTATGAATGGTGTTGAAGCTTCTGCCTGGTGCAGTTATGTCTCAGTTGTCAAGAACTTCTTGGGTAACCACAAAGCAGACAATTATGAAGAACTGGTGCAAAACATGCTCACAAACTTTGAAAAGTTGGGTACTAATATGAGCATAAAGGTACACTTTCTCCATAGCCACTTACACAGATTTCCGGATAATCTTGATTTTAGCGAGGAACAAGGGGAGGTTTCATCAAGATATCAAGGTGATGGAGGAAAGGTATCAAGGCAGATGGGACAGACACATGATGGCAGACTATTGCTGGAACCTCCAACGTGATTGTCCTGATAACCCACATAAAAGAGAATCGTACAAACAGAGATTTACTATACATTAATTGTAATTATGCGAATCAGCTTACTGTGTTTATCTGTTATTATACCGAATAAAATGCCATTATGTATTTCATGTGTTTACTTTTGTATGATTTGAGACAATTTCAATGCGATTTGTAAGTAGGCTCCGCCTGAACATTAAATTTTTTGCATTTTTACGTGTTTCAATGGGGTACCAATTATCTCATAAATTAGAGCCAATCTAGCAAAACCGATGTCATATTCGGAATCAGCACCACAAAGTTACCCCAAAATCACTCTAATATGATTGGCAATAAAATGAGTGTTGACCAGTGTAATCTTTCAGACTGAAGTCTCCATTTCTGAACTTCTCAAACCATCTCTTACACATCCATTCACTCACCTCATCATTTCCATAAACACTCTGAATGTTTTTTGTGGATTCCTTTATGGAACTCATACATCACATGTCGAATATGCTTTTTCATGGGCTCCATGTTTTTTCAATTACTGTAATATCGTAGGGGTGGCGTTGTAACTGTATGAAAAACACCAGAGAAAATATTCATTAGCCTAATTCTACACTAGCCTAAGTCATTCTGTATCATGATAAAACCTGTGCGAACCTGACACTGTGTATTTTGCAACATTTCTAAAACTATTTCACATTATCTTGAGGTTATTCTATTGCAATTATCTATCATCTGTTTTCTAATTGAGCAGAATTTATGTTACAACCTGGTAATTTTTGATAATTCTATTGCAACTACTATGAGGGGAATAAACTACAATATCACTCTCTTTTTGTCATCTTCAGTGAATTCACCAAATAAGATAAAATAATGAATTATTACATTTTGAATGGGAAAAACAGGGCAAATGCTGTACCTGTATGGAGTATGCTTCTCATGTGTGGGGTTGCTCAACCCACACAGCTCTACTTCACCAGATGGAATGAAATTAGTTCCCCACCTCTTACTGACTATCTTGAATCCCTCTCTCTTCAACACTGTTGCCTCACTCTCCTTTCCAGAGTGCTTGCAGTACCAGACTTTCAACAAATTCTCATCCCTTTTCTTGTCTAACTCTCTAATACAAGGGTAAATTGGTATTCTCAATCTTACATCTACACAACTGGTCAACTCTGGAACAATCTTCCTCAATCCATCTTTCCCCCCGTCTATGACCCCAATCTTTCAAATGCAGTAATGAGACATCTCAAAGACCTTGGACCTCGATTTCAGCTCTCTCCTTCTCCGTCTATTGGAAGATGGGATTGGGGGCATCTTTGTAGGCACTTGCCCTTGGTCCCTTCCTTAAAAAAAACTACTGAAAGAGAAAGCAAAAAGATTCATTTACCTCAATTCCAATTTCATTAATGTTGAAATCTATTGGAGTTTCTTTTGCAGAAACATCTTCCATGGATTCATCTTTGATCTTACAACCCTGAAATTAGGAGCCACTCTTTAATCAACTCCATAACTATATTTATCACAAATAAGAATTTGATTCACTTTATGGAAGCAATTTTTTATACTTCATCCAAATTAAAACTTTAAAATAAAATTTAAATAAAATTAGAAAAATAAATTTGTTGGAGATATTTTATTCTATTTCATTTTTACTTAATCTTTCATTAAAATAGTGTAAGTGTGAAAAACATATTTACTACGGTATTTAGAGCAAAGATTCTTCCAAAGTTTGATGTAGATGGAAGAGAAACTCTAAATTAGTTTAACACTTCAATTAATTAAGCAATAAAGAAATTAAAATTAATCATTTATAAAATACCCATAAGTAAAATTTAATAATAATCACCATTCAGTCATACATAGGAACAGCACTTAGGCCATTAAATGCAACTCACTTCTCTAATTCTCAGATGATTATTATTATTATTATTACCAGTACCATTGAGAGTCAAACTGCCAGCCTTAGTGTCTTTGCTTTGCTTACAGGGAAACAGTGTTACCCACTAAGCTACAAACACTGCCAAATAAACTTTAATAAAAATCATAATAAAGCCTTCTTGATCCATGTCAAGAAGTTCAATTTTATAAAAAATGGGAAACAATCATTTTATCTATTTCTTACCTGTCCTTCAACACAGAGACTTTCATGGCCAAAATCTTCTTTACATATACTTTGTTCATCATAAACTATTTCTTCTTTTATGTCAACTTCTGTTTTAATACCAATTATTTCCTCTTTCAAACATAGTTCCCTTTCATCTTTGTCCATTTTTAAACTCAAAAATCAAAATGAATGGTAATAAAGAGGAATTTCAAAACATTTGCAAAGTAGTTTCTTCAGTCCTTCATTATTTCATTAATGAAATATTATACTAAAAATATTGATGTTTAATGAAGATGTCTCTGTGTATTCCAATACTCCTTGCATGGACTTTTGCTTTATTCCTTTAGACATGTGTGTGTGTGAATTCATGTAGAGTCATATTTATATTCTTTTAATAGCTTTGATACTCTACTCATATTATGGTTATTAGTACTCTAAATAAGTAGGGAACAAAGCCCTCCCCTTAATAGGCCTACCTGATTATCGAGAGGGGAGCAAAAGAATACATTCTAGAACAAATGGCACCAAATGTATCTGAGAGCATACTTCACAATGCCTCACAGCAGTTTTGTTCTACCTCTCATATTAATACATTTTTAGTTGAATGCTCACTAAAATATTGCTCAAATGTGGCAACCATCATTGTGAAATGACCTACCTACCTTTTCACAGGTAGGCAAAAGTGGACCCAGTCCAAAAAATTTTAAATTTTTTTAGTGGACTCACCTTTAAAAACCTATCCAAAAACACCCAATAAGCCCACTTCTCTTTAATTATGAACTTTCTTCATATGCATTACAACTTTAAACTTTTTTAATGACTATAATTATGATGTGTATAACAAATTATGTCTAAATTTTATCATTAGGTATTTGTTTAAGTATAATTTAAATATCGTATATACTCAAAGAGTAACTTATATGCAAATACTTAAACTTTTAAAGTCTAAAAAGTATTATCCTGGTATTCAGTTACCATCTTTAAAATTTAATATATTTTCATTATTTTGCAGTCTTAAAAATGTCAAAATGTTGGCTTTTATACAGTACTACTAAACAAATAAACTTTCATACAAACAAAACTCAGGTGTGAAAAAGAAAAATATTTACTTATGAATAATAATAATTAAGGTGTTTTGGTCTTTATAAAATGAATAAAAGTAAAAATATATAAATAAATAATAAAATGAAAAGTAAATAAATATAAGAAATGATAATGTGCTGAATGTTTACAGTCTTTATTAAATTTACCAAAATATTTGATTAAATTTGGTAGCACTCAGTGTGCGAAATTTCCACTAGCCCAAGGCCAGTTGTTTTCACATTGGATCAGTAATTTTCATAAGACAGCTGGTCTGAGTGGCCAGTGATGTTTTAACCGTGCTGCTATGCTGGAAGCCTAGTACAAGCCACAGATAAGCACAATACATGCGAAACGTTATTTATTTATTCATAAGATCAACAATATATAATGCAGCCTTTATGTAGGATAGGTCTAAATAAATTGGCACATAGCAGACAAATGTTTTACCAATACCGCAATAATATAAATGTGATTTACAATGCTCTACATAAACTTTGTAATGATTGGCTCAAGGCCAATTAACCTCTCATATCCAGCCAAGATGAAACTTCATTTAACCCAGCACCTGCCATCCACTTGTGGAACACTAGCCAAGGAAGGCATCCACAATTTATGAAAAGGAAGCATCAAAAGGAAATACAAATGACTGAGACTAGCGCTTTTGATTCTGAATCAGACTGTGTTTTGTCTCTTAACTCTGATGTCACTTGTACACTAGAGGAGGTGTGTGATTGTGAGGACTCGTAAGTGTAGACTTGAAAGTTCAATTTATTTGTATAAAATTTAATTGAATAAAATCTATGAATTCTTCTTTATCAAACATTTTACTGATCAGTCATCACTGAGATTCTTCACACTTAAAGTTTAAAATTTTATTGCCCCATAACATTTATTTTTTACATTTACATTGTGAGCAGAGCGGGCCAGTAGTTTTCTTTATGGGCCAGTAGATTTTCAAGCTCACTGGTCCTGTAAGCCATCAGAAAATTTTGGCGAGTTTCATACTCTGATAGTACTAAAGCTTAAGTAAAACTAAAATGTAATTAGAATTTTTTATTATTATTAACTGCAATATTTAAAAATATTTTGGAGAGTGGAGGGGTCAACATCTATGATTCCATTAAGTACTTAAATTTATATGATGAACAGCCTAAAAAGTAACAAAATAAGTTCAATTATTTAAAGGTTCAAATACTTTAAAAACAAGCTTACAGTAGTAAGTAGGCCTACACTTAGCTATTAAAATATTAAACTAATACAAAATTATGAATCTATTAAAAACAGTACACTCAGTGATTCAATAATCTGTACTACATAGTTCCATCTTTCTCCAGCTCTTTTAGCCTACGTACTCAGTTACTAAAGCTTTGGAGCAAATATTTTCAAAACAGGAAAACCCAAACAAAAAGGACAGGGTACATAACTTAAGATTTAAGCCTATCTGGATTCAGGAGGTTCAGGTACTAAGAACTGGCAACAACAACAGTGACCATTATATGACAGTGACCCATTGACCTTTCTTGTCCTGATGTCAATTTTTTTTAAATGGAAAATGAATGATAAAGTTGAATTCTAGTGGATAATTTTTTTAAGAATTAGAAGAACCCAGACCCACTTTTTTTCATAGGGTTTCTGCCAAACCTGGGCAAAACTCCTATTATTATTGTGCCAGTTTTGCACAATATAAAAATTATATTCATATTTCAGTCTTGAAAAGAAAAATCACTACATTATATTACATTAGGAAAACGTGAAACCACTCAAACTTATCAACATTATCCATGTCATAAATGATTTAAACCTATATTTACTATACAAATTTTGCAAAAAATCAATTTCAAATCTACTAATTAACAAAACTATTTACAGAGATCCCGAAGTAACCTACATAACAAGCAAATAACACACATTATTTACACAATTTACAACTAACTCAAAATCTACTACTGTATAGGGGGGGGGAGGTACTTTTGTAGATCCCATCTATGAGTGTAGTTTCTATTTTCTTATTCCCTTGAGTTCTTCCATCAGACTCAAATAGAAAGTCACATCTAAATTCTCCAAACCTGAAAACATTTAACAGTTGTATCATATCTCCCTTAAATCATCATCTCAAAATTGATCATACCCACTTCCTTTGATTTTTCACTTTGATCTTTCAATTCTTTTGCTGCTTGACAATCATGAGAATCGCAATAATTGTTTGCCAGATTTAAAATTACAATTATCATCAGGCATTTTCTGCTTGATGATAATTGGAGGTATTTTTTTTAAATGAGTGAAAGTAAAAAAATAAAAAATTTCTTAGCATTATTTAACCTCTCAACAAATTTGCCCAAGATATCTTGGGCTTGCCAAAGTGCAAAATAAAATAAACTTCCACAAAAATGGTTCATTAAGGGGTTAAGATAAGGACTCACAATGCAAATTGCAAAACCAATAACATTAAAGTTAAAATAGTAACTGCTCTTAATTTTAGGTGATTTTTTTACAAACCTTGCCTCTCCTTAAAAATAAAATTCACAATTTATTTATATCAAACAAAAAAGTGCATCTAGGTGGGATTAGTAGGTATCAATACAATTAAATATATGTACATATATCCATTCTCTGACAATTATTGTGGGTCAATTTTCATGGTATCGAGTAGCCCTTATTCCAACCTTCATTGACCAGGGATAAGTTTGGTTGCCCGACTTTGCACATTTTCAAGCATATCAATATCATGTCTTTGGTGAGCAGACCAACCTTGAATGCAGTATTCTAAGTAAGGCCTAACATAATTACATAATCTACAGACAACTTCCTTAATTTTGTAACTAACATTCCTCTCAATAATAACTAACATTTTATTAGCCTTATTTCTCACCTCCAAGCACTCCTTAGAAAACTTTAGATCAGTTAACTATAATGCAAAGATGTTTCTTGAAAAAACATCTTTTATCCAGTTTCTTTCTATCTTGCAACTAAAATTTTCATTATTTCTGCCAAAATGAGGATTTTGCATTGAACACTAAATTCCATCTGCTATTTACTGGCTCAGGCAATTACATATAAGGATCTTTTTGTAATTTATAAGTTTTTCTATGTTTGTAACTGGAGCAACTATAAAGTTGTAACATATATTCTACTCTATTTTTAGTTCATTCAGAACAAAAATTAAAGGACAATGACAAATTAATCATCAATATAATTCTCTTATTTTTCTATAACCTCCTCCCACCTGTAGTAGAAAAGTTTTTTATGCCACGTTTGAAGAAATCCCTTGGTTTCAAGTTAAAAAAAAGCAATCACTTCATTTTCAATAGCTTCCCTGGATTGGAACTTTTGTCAATCTAGGTGGTGTTACAGACTTCTGAATAAATGGTAGTCTGAAGGTGTGATGTCTGGAGAATAAAGTGGATGAGGCATTTTTTCCCAACCAAATGCCACCAATTAGGCAGTGGTAATTCGAGCAGTGTGAGGGTGCGTGTTATCCTGGTGGAATAGAACACCTCTGCGATTAATTAATGCAGGATGTTTTTCTCATAATGCCATCTTCAATCATTGGAGTTGTTGGCAGTAGACTTCAGCTGTGATTGTTTAGTTATCTGGCAGAAGGTCAAAATGAATAATTCCTTGCATATCCCACCAAACGCATAGCAAAATTTTCTTTGGATGGGGTCCATTCCTTGGTTGAGGTTCAGGTTTTATTTCATGGCTAAGCCACTGATGTTGATGCTTAATATTGTTATAGAGGACCCATTTTTCATCCCCAGTGATGATCTGATTAAAAAATGGTGCCTGCAGTTGCTGAGAATGCAGTGATGTGCAAATATCAATTTGATGTTGAAGATTCACTTGTGACAAATCATCCATTTTCCAACCTTCACTACCTTTCCTAACAGCTTCAAATGACGATGAATGGTCATATGGCTAATGCCAAGTTGCAGGCCAAGTTCTCTTAGTTACCATTGGGTTTTCCTCCACTGTTGCTTTCAGCAACTCTTCATCTAACTCATTTGGTCATCCTGTTTATTGATAATCTTTCAGACTGAAGTCTCCATTTCTGAACTTCTCAAACTATCTCCTGCACATCCATTCGCTCACATCATTTCCATAAACTCTTTGAATGTTTTTTGCGGATTTACTAGCATTAAATCCTTTATGAAACTCATACAGCATCACATGTCAAATATGCTCTTTTGTGGGCTCCATGTTTTTTCAATTACTGTAATATTGTAGGGGTGGCATTGTAACTGTATAAAAAAACACCAGAGAAAATATTCATTAGCCTAATCCTATACTAGCCTAATTCATAAAACCTGTGCGAACCTGTCACCACTTGTATCTTGCAACATTTCTAAAATGATTTCACATTATCTTGAGGTTATTCTATTATCTATTATCCATTTTCTAATCAAGCAGAATTTATGTTACAACCTGATATTTTTGTATCATCTGCAAATTTACCTACTCCCTTCTCTAAATCATTTAATACAGTTAATAAGAACCCAATAAAGCCTAAAGCTTAAGGGCCAAATTAAATAAAACAAATAGCCCAGCTTCATAATTATTTGTCATTGTAAATTTATGACCAATGCATTTATTTTATTATTAATTAATACAGGTTATCCAATTCAATACAATAAAATATACAATAGAGTAATGGACCTGATACTGATCCCTGTGGTACTCCACTTTTCACTTTTTGTGACCCTGATTCATGGTCATTTAAAATTACCTTTTGTTCTTTGTCTTGTAGCCATTCTTCTACACAGTTTTATCATCATTTGGTCTTTTAATTTTGTTGTATCAGTCTCCTGTGTGGAACCCTGTCAGATATTATTTATTTGCATTTTATTAAGGCATCTTTAACAAGAATTTTCGGTAAAATTCAAGAAACCATACACAATTCAGAAACAGTCCATCAGCCCTAATTGCTAACCAACCCTAATCGACGTAACCTACCTTAATCTAATCTAACATATTACCAAGCTGTTATAAACTCTCTAAACTGCATTTGTATTCTTGAAATTCACAGAATTTTCTGTATTTGTAACTGAGGGCAACTACTTTTGTATCATCTGCTAATTTAGATATTTTACTACCTAATCCCTTCACTAAATCATTTAGATATACAGTAATAACTAAGGACAGCTACTTTTGTATCATCTGCAAATTTAGATATTTTACTACCTAATCCCTTTTCTAAAACATATATATATATATACACAATAAAGAGTAATGAACCTAATACTGAACCCTGTGGTACCCCGCTACTTACTTTTTGCCACACTGAGTCATGATCATTTAAAATTACTCTGTTCTCTGTTAATTCTCTCATTAATTTCAGTCAAAATTTTATTTTTATTCTAAACTTCCAACCTACATATCAGGCCTGAGTAATTTGGGCAAAAGAATGTCATGAAAAATCTCCAAACTGCATCTAGATTATGGAAATTTGCCATATTTGTCATGTGACACATTGTAGTTGAGGACTTTAGTGGAAAGTCTTGCCTAAAAAATGAGCAACAGAAACTTCAGTTAACTCTTGCCCAGAACAAGAGGCATTACAATTTAATCCTTATACAATTATATGAAAAAATTTGAGCAGGTTTGCAACCTGTCATAGTCAGCCCAGACTAGAAAATCTGCTTTTGAATAGCAAGTTTTTGTTTTTGCTGCTCTTTGTATGCCTCTCACCCGCATTAAGCAATCTTTTGATTATGAGGTTATCAGGGAACTTGCAGTCAGGGCTGCCTTAACCCTTCAGTACTATAAGCACATGTTTTAGGCCCTTGATGGAAATAGGCCCTTTCTGAAAAGTTATAAGACAAAAACAGGTAAGCAGTAAAAAAATATAATTCACAATTTCCAAATTAAAAAAAAATTTGTTACAAGTTTCAGCAATTTTTCATGTATTTAAGAAAGCTGTTTTTTCAGAATTGGGTAAAATATATTGTGGAAGTTACTTATGTAGGGTACCACTATTCCTCTACACTACATTATGTTTGCTTATCGAATATTGCCATTATTATTAAATATAATACATTCATCATCAGTCAGTGCAAGTTTTTTTTACACTAACTAGGAAAATGTCAAAGGTGCTTAAGGCCCTATTGGCCCTTAAGGGGGCCCCCTGCTTGCAGTAGGAGATTCATTAGAGAATAGTGACCATTCTATAATACATTTTAAGATAAAATGAAATAGTGATTTAACCATCAATGATCATCTTGTTCCTTGTTCCTTGTTTTTTGAGGGGTGATGATGGTAAATTTAAGTGGTTGCTATGCTCAGTAATGTGCAATAGTGAATCTGCCATTAAAAATGCTATTGAAATGTGGTCTAGATTCAAAGGAACTTAAAGGATATACAACAGATGTATTCTTTTCACAACTATTATGAATAACAAGATTAGGAAACCTTTGTGGTGGATTAAGGAAATAGCTAAAATGATTAAAAATAAGAAAAGGGTATTCAGAGAGTATTAAAGCAGTGCAAAACTTTACTATCCAAATAGTATTCAGAGACAGAGTCCATAATAGCTTGGTAATAGACTATGTTAAATTAGATCACATTAGGCTGATTAGGTTTGTAATAATGGCCATATGAACTCTGTCTCTAAACTCTGGATAGTAAAGTTTTACCAAAAGCAGTGGTTTTAGATAATTATGGATTTAGATAATTATAGGCAGCTAAGAAACAAGTTAAATACTTTGATTAGGAAGAGCAAAATGCAGTGTGAAATAAATCTAGCTAGAAATAGTAATAAAAATACAAAGAAATTCTTTAATTTTTATAAATAAACTATTAAAAAAAATAGGATAGGTAGGATTGGCCCAATAGCTTAACTAATATACCAGGAAAGTTTACTAGTATAAATGAGACAAGTATGCATTTATTGGTGCTTTAAATTACTCCCCTGAAAACTTCTCTATTTTTATTATTGACATTATGATTCTTTATTAGCTTGTCATAGTTTTTCTTAAATTGGTCTACAGTAGCCAAGTTTGTAACTTTGCTTAGTAACCTGTTCTATTGGTCCACTATACACTGAGAAAAAGTGTTTTCTAATATTTTTACTGCTTTGCTTCTTAAATATTTTGTAATCATTCCCACTTGTAATCATTCCCTGTGTATCTATGTACTTAAAGAAACAATATCTAAATACACTGACAGTAATTCAACCATTTATAGCTGTTTCCTTGATATAAGTAAGGCATATGATAGACTGAACCACAATATTTTATTTGCAAAACTAGAAGACAGGAAGGTTCCCATGTATATATTAAATTTATTGAAATTTTTGTATTCCCACCAATCTTTCACTGTTAGGTGAGGCAATGTACTATCCGAGTGTTTTGGCTCCTCTTGCGGGGTGAGACAAGGCTCCTTACTCTCCCCTATGCTGTTTAATGTGTATATTGATGGATTAATTGCTTCACTTGATGAGGCAACAGTGGGATGTTGTATAGATAACACAAGGATAAATAACTTAGTTTATGCCGATGATATGGTGTTAATAAGTCCCTCTGTTAAAGGTCTGGATCAGCTACTAAATGTCTGCGAAGTGTATTCACAGAAACATAATATTCTTTTTAATGTTACAAAAACTAAGGTTATGCAATTTCATCCTAAAAGCTGTAATCAGCCAGCTGATATAAGGTTTAAAATGAATGGTGAAGTAATTGAGGAAGTACAAGAGTTTAAGTATTTGGGTCAAACTATTACCAGCTCCTTGAGTGATGACTCGGATATAAGAAAACAATCTCGAAGCCTGTGTGCTAAAGCAAATATGACCATAAGGAACTTTCATTTCTGTACAAGTGAAGCTAAAGACACACACTTTCGTACTTTCTGCAGTAATATATACGGTCAGCAACTGTGGGTGAATTATAAAAAAGGTTCTGGCAGAACCCTGAATTTGCTGTACAACAGGTCTTTGACTCTTGCATAAATTACCCCCGAGATGCTCAGCTTCGCAAATGTTTGCTACCCGCAATGTCCCGAGCTTCCCGGAGGTAACAAGACGTACTCAACACAGTCTAATGCAAGGAATTAAAAAATCAACCAACCCAATCATCCAAGCTATCCATGAGTCCTGCCATTTATCCTCTAAGCTATGGACTTCTTGGTACGAAAACATCTGTCTGTAGCTCCACTTAACTTCGACAGTGCAGTATTATTTCTAATCAATTGCATATATTTCTATCCTTAGTATATGAACTGTCATTGTATTAATAATATTTGTCATATGGACTATAGTCTGCCAATAAACATTTTCATTTTCATTCATATCTGATTTCTATAAAGAATTGTGTTCTGTCAATCTTCTATTCCCTTCATGATTTTGAAAGTTTCTATTAGATCTGTTTCTTCTTTCCTCAAGTTTTGTCAAACCGAGTCTATTTATTCTTTCCTCATATGGTATATTCTTTAATTCTGGGACTATTTTGGTAGCGCCTCTTTGTAGTTTTTCTACTGCATCTATGTCTTTTCTTAAGTAGGGGAACCAAGCTTGTATGGCAAACTCTAAGTGGGGGTCTCACATAGCATTTGTACAATATATTAAACATCTCTGGACACACACAGTCAAGAGTTTCTTATCATCCCTACCATGTGATTTGCTTTCCTCACTACATTTGAAATATGTTCAGTAAATTATAAATCATTTGACACCATTATGCCCAGGTCCTTCTCTTGGCTTACTATTTCTAAGTTCTTTTCAAACATATTGTACATTGTATTTCCATTTCTATGTCCACAGTGCATAACTTCACACTTATCTTTATTAAATTTCAATTTCCATGCATTAGACCAGGTCATTAGTTTAAGTAGATCATCTTGGAGGGTAGCTGCTTCATTTGCTCTATTGTAGACCTTGGTATCATCAGCAAATATTTTACAAGTAGACTGATAGAACTAGGGAGATTTTAACTATTCCACCTAGACTTTACTCTGTTTACTGCTACACTTTGTTTTCTATCAGTTAAAAGCCCCATTCCGTCTTATACCATTTTTATGAAACTTAAACAGCAGTCTATGATGAAGCACACTGTCAAAAGCCTTCTTAAAGTCTAGGTAAATTATGTCATTGGGTTCACTTCTATCATATATTGTAGTCCAGTCTTCAAGCACTGTCAAGAGATTCGTCAGACATGATCTGCCAGGAGGGAAAATCCATATTGATTTTGTATTACAAGTTTCTTTACAACTATATGATCAAGTAGCACTTCCTTTATAATTTTCTCCTTAAATCTTTATTACCCGAGATATTAGTGATATTGGTCTATAATTTTTGCATAGTTTCTTATCTTTTTTTTTATGTATAGCAGTTACTACTGCACTTTTCCAGTCTGGGGGTATAGTTGCCCTCTATAAGAGACTTATTGAATAATATTTTAAATGACTTTGTTAACTCATTTGTTTCTTGGATGTATATTGTCTGGTCCAATTGCCTTGACAACTACAACTACAGTTAGGTAGACCAGTCACAAGTGGATCCAAGGGTCTTTGTTGGTCTGAAACATTATTATATCGAGTTCTTTTGGTTAAGATTCAGTAGAACACACCCACCAAACTCAATATTGATATTTATACAGAGATAGAGCAAAAAAAAAAAAAACTATTCTATACTAATTTTGTCAGAAATTCCTATTTATCAAGATATTTACTTTCGAAATTATTAAATTTTAGTGCCATTATTCACTAGTCAAACCATTTATCCAGTGTGTATGTAGTCATGTTATCATTAGCCAATCAGCAGCTGCCCTATTGTCACGTGACACCCCCACTAGGGTGTGACCGTTGCCCTCCAAAAATCAAAAAATGGTCCTACAATGCTGTTCAAAGTTTTAGTGTTGTGTATTTATCTAGGAAACACCCCTGTAAATTTTCTTGGAGATCGGTGCATGTTTGAGCTAGCACCGTCGTACCAGCAAGTATTGCTATTTCAGCTTATGAACTTCATAAATAAGTGTGAAAATAGCACATTTTATCAGATTTTCATTTCCGGGTCTGGAACGCTGACCCACAAATTTTCCACGTATTATTTTATTGCATTTAATTTTAATGATGCTCTTTTCTTTTCCCTTGACAGTGATTTGATGTTGTGAATAGAGAATTTAATCATGGATACACGGCAAGATGATGAGTATGTCAGAAAGTTATTGGGCACCGTACCCCGAGAAGAAGAAAAGGAAATAAAGGGCTGCAAACTGCCAACTAATAGGCAGGTCTTACTATGTCTGTTAGCAAACCTTCGGGATATGCATTGGGACCAGGCTTTATCTGCCACCATTGACACTGTGCTTTTGCATTACCAGAAGGCGAATGTCCCGACCATTACAGGCAGGAACAATATTGGCCGAGTGATTAAAACTTACTATGACAAAGACTACATGATGCTTATGAAAAAGAATGAGGATAGAAGACGGGCTGATGATCCTGGAATTATGAAGTTTAAATCAGAATTGAGCCTGACGATGAAATTTTATAAGAACACAGTGTTGAAAGACATGGCGGCTGCGAAAAAGGGGAAAACTCAGGCCGAACAAGATGCCATCGATACTGACATACTCTTTATGAAAAGCATGTTAAGTGACAGAGTAGCTACCTACTCTGGGGTAAACAAAGTACTCACAGAAAAGGTTCAGAAGCAACAGAAAAGGCAGATGCGAGAAGAGAAGCGACAAGAGAGAGAGCAATGTGATCATGCTGAGAATGTACAGGCTGATATTGATTCACCTATTAGCTCTGATGAGGATGATGACATTGATGAGGCTAGCACTGCTGAACCAAAGAGAAAACATCGGAGAACAGTGAAAGAGGGAGTTTCAATTTTTGTGCCCCATGATATTCTGAAGTCGGCAGAACTTGTTTCATGCAGTGTTCGAAACAACATCTCGCCGACCCAGCTGAGTGCAATTGTGTACTCCCTTGTATCTGCATGTGGTGGAGATACATCAAAGCTGAGTCTAAATGCAAGGACGGCCCACCGATACCGAGCTTCCATCGTGTCAGAAATAAGTTTAAAAATCATGGATGAATGGCAACCATCAGACAAAGTACTGGTGCACTGGGATGGTAAACTTATGGACACGCTGGATTCCAAAGGCACTGATGACCGCCTGCCCATTCTTGTGTCTGGTGTCAATGGCACAAAGCTTCTTGGAGTCCCACCTCTTCCGCATTTGACTCAAAAAGCTGGCCTGGTTCAAGGAGACTTGATATCAACAGCAACCAAACAACTTCTGGTCGATTAGGAGTGTGAACAGAATGTCGTTGGTATGGTTTTCGACACAACTTCATCCAATACAGGTAAACCTATTTCAAACATCAGCGTGAATTTATCACGACATTAATACCAAAATACAGTGAATGATTTAACAGAAATCTGCAAAAAGTACGTGCCTGAAATGGTGGCCTTAAACTACAATTACATTTTTTTTTCAGGACAAAAAACAGCTGCTTGCGTCTCCCTCCAAAAGGAATTAGAGCATGCCGTATTCTGGTGCGCCTGTCGCAGGCATGTGGGCGAAGTCATCCTAGGTGTTTGCTGGGATTGCTTGAAAGTGGAGGGCTCTTCAAGTCCAAACATAATGGTTTTCCAGAGGTGAGTCATAAGCTTTACAAAATAACAAGGAATATTATTATCTAATGAACAAATTTAGTGGAATTTCTTTTATTAGACTTATAAGATATACTAACACCAAGCAAATGATCAATCATATCAATCTTAATACCCCTAAAACAATATTATAGATTAGTACGAAATACAATAATCACAATAATTGCATTTCTAGGTTCAAGAACCATTTCTCTCAACTGGCGTACAATGAAAAAAAGAAATACTACTACCCCGCAATGCCTGGAGTGTTTGAGGAGCGCCAGCAGGAGATGGCTGACTTCTTCCGTGAATCTCTAGCCCAACCATTTACACGTGGCAACTACAAAGAGCTGGTAGAGCTTTGTCTGCTGCTTGTAACTAAAGGATCTGAGCCAGTGAACTTCACAATGGTCTACCCCGGCGCACTTCACAAAGCAAGGTGGATGGCTAAACTGCTCTATACCCTCAAGATTGTTGCCAGGGATGAGGAGCGCTTTCAAGAAGTCCTTCAAGTAGTTGAAAATGACAGACTCCACATTCCTAATCAGCGCAAATGATCATCTGTTTCCAAACAGAAATCATGGTTTCTTGCTCTAGAGAAATAATACCTTGTGAATATATGATAAAACCCCTTAATGTACCATGAGAGAATAAGAATGATTAACTTTTTGTGTTAGTGATAACAGCTTTTAATTAAGACAGGCAAATGATTTGTGTTAATATCCCTTATGATGGTTGTGTAATCTCATATATAGGCGCATATGCCGCATAAGCAAAATCGCTATTTTTCAAATTGCTGGTGCTCACTCAAATATGCATGAATCTTCAAAAAATTGCACGTGGGTATTTTTTATGTCAATATGCAACACCAAAATTTTGAACAGCATTGTAGGACAAAGTTGGGGCAACTGTCACACCCTAACCCCCACGCATGTCCAGTGTTGAAATTTGAATTCAATAGTTGCTTCAGAATGGCAGCATGTAATGGTTGCTCTAATTCTGAGTGGGACATTATTAAACAAGTTTTGAGGGATGATAGTGCTGCTGTCACTATATTTCGAGCTCATGGCATGCTCAAGACCTCTCTTAACATGTCCTCAGTGTGGTAATGAACTTAATTACTGTGAAAATCAGCATGTGTGGTATTGTAGCCACCCCCGGAAGATAGCGAGGGAGAAGGGATTGGTGCGTTGTAGCTTCTCAGTTTCAGCCTCCCAGGGAACGTGGTTTGATGAACTTCACATTCCTCCCTGGAAGAAATTACTTTTTTGCAACACATTCATACACAAGCATTTTGCACAGCGATACACCGCTGACAACCTTAATGTGGGATTTGAGACAGTTATAAATTGGAAGAGCTTCTGCTCAGAAGTGTGTGAGCACTGGATGGACAATCAACAACCTATTGGGGGCCCTGGAATAGTTGTTGAGGTGGATGAAAGCAAATTCATTAAATCAAAATATGGTCATGGCTGTCAAGTGACCAGAGTGTGGGTTTTGGGAGGTATCAAGACAGTTTTGAACCATAAATTTATTGTGCCCAATCCAGACAGAACAGCAGATATGCTCATTCCTCTCATCAAATGCTACATCCTTCCAGGCAGTATCATCCACACTGATTGTTAGAGGGCCTACAGCTCCTTGGGGGAATGAGGTTTTATTCATCGCACAGTGAACCACAGCAAGAACTTTGTAGATCTTTCCACAGGTGTACATACACAAAATACCAAATGCCTGTGGAAGGACATGAAGAGTTGGGTCCTCCATGCGGGCAATAAACAATGCCACTATCACCAGTATTTTGCCAGTACCTCTTTCAATCCCAACACCCCAACAAGAACACCATCCTTCACCACTTTTTACTGCAAGTTGCCTCTCTCTACCCGCCACCATCCCATAATTAATATAAGTGCACCGATCATATTTCAGTTAATTCCTATTTAACCATCGGAAACTCAGTCCAAGTGGGACATCATCTAGGCCTAGGTTAGGTTAGGTTAGGGGTACTAGTAACCTTTCCGGGTCCTGAATTCATTATGGGGTAGCCATGCCCAGTTAGGTCAACTGTATGCCTTTGACAATTGGTTAAGTTGTGTAATTTTCGTTAGTTTTAATGAAAATATCATGACTGGTTCTAACCTAGGCCTAGATGATGTCCCACTCAGACTGAGTTTCCAACAGTTAAATAGGAATTAACCAATATTTCCAACTAGGCTAGGTTAGGTTACTTTTGCCATGAATATTACTGACAAAAATAGGTTTTTCAGGTGTATTTAATGCTGTTCCAATTGATTCTGGCCTTTTTATCCCACAATTTCCCTGCTCTTCAAAGCCTTGTAGGAAGGAGGGGTATCTCTCAATTGACACAGCATGAAATACACCAGAAAAACCCATTTTCATCACATTTGGGTAGATGTGTTCTACCAAATCTTTACCATTCTTTCAATAGTTTGTTTACTATAGTTTCTCTAACTGTTAGGACCTCAGTTCCTGCAATATTTTGTTATTTCACACAAAAAACAAAGGGATCTAATGCTTCTTTCCCATATAGCTGTACTTGTGCTTGATTAAACATCAATATATCCCTATCATCTTCCTCACTAAAAACAGATGCAAAATAGTCATTTAATTCTTTGGCAGTTTCTTCATGTTTGTGTAATGTGAGATAATGAATCCCACATTACATCTCCCATATATATGGAACATGATGATAGGATATTTGAAAATGATCAGGATATTGTTAGTATTTTTAATGATTATTTTAGCTCTGTTTTTACTGATGAAAATTTGAATAACTTGAATTTTAATTGTTTAGATATTTTAAACTCTGGCAATCTTGATGACATTTAAATATGAGGAAGGATGATATTTGAAAAGTGATTAATACAATGAAAACAAATAAAACTGCTGGTCTTGATAACATGCTAGGATTCTCAGGGAAGAGGAAGACAGATTAGCTGATGAATAGAAAAAAGCAACCTGTAATACCCATTTACAAAAAGGATAGTGAAAAGGAGGTAGGAAACTATAGGCCTGTTAGTTTAATACAGCGGTTCTCAACCTGGGGTACACAATGGGGTTCTTAAAATAGAACCCTTTTATTTTTAAAGACAATTAACAAACTGCCACAAGTCACATGGTCATAAAAAAAATAAACTCTATGCCTCTTGAAAATCCAGAAAATCCCTTGAAAGAGTTCAAGGGGCACAGAAGAATAAAAAGGTTGAGAACCGCTGGTTTAACACCTTCAATGGGAAAGATACTAGAAAAAATTATAAATAATAGTATAATAGTAACCTTTGGTTTGCTTCTACCTAAATTGTTCATTCTGACAAAGGTCAAGTTTTCACTCCACCTTAAACCTACAGTTTAACATGGAATCTAAACCACACCCCACCAGCAGCCCAGCTTCTTAACCACTAGGCTACCCAGGGTACCCATTTATCTACTAACCAATTTCTGTATTGTATGGAAAGATGAACAGCTGGGTTTTGCTATGCACCACCTGCCATCACCGGGTCTCGATCCTGGGGCCAATGGATTTGTAGTTAGTGACACTAACCACATTATCACTGAGGCGCGCTAGTAATAAGGTAATTATACAGTTTAGTGGCCTAAAATAAAATGCTGCAACAACAACAATTAAAACTAATGAAAATATCATAACTTAACCTAACCAATCATCAAGGCATACAGTTGACCCAACTGGGCATTCAATTAACATAACTAGTAGAAGTAGGAGGAGGTTAATTGAATGCCTGGTTAGGTCAACTATTACATGCCTTGACAATTAGTTAGATTAAATTGTGATATTTTTGTTAGTTTTAATTGTTGTTGTGGCATTTCAGGTAGACATTGGAATAACACACACCATCTCCAAAAACATTTTATTTTTTCATAATTTCTTGGATTTATAGGTTTCAGCCCAGTTAGGGCATACAGTTGACCTAACCAGGCCTTCAGTATTATTCTGATGTCTGCCATTGAAGGCATGATTAGGTCAACTGTATGCCCTTGACAATTGGTTACTTTGTCGTTATTTTTGTTAAAACTAACGAAAATAACATAACTTAACCTAACCAATTGTCAAGAGCATACAGTTGACCTAACCAGGCCTTCAATGGCAGACATCGGAATAACATTGAAGGCCTGATTAGGTCAACTGTATACCCAGTTTTTTTTTTTTTTTTAGAAAATTTTTGGTAAAACTTTACAAGACACTCGCATTGCCATGAAACATACTACAGTAACACATATATCAATCAATATTGCAGAAAAAATGGTGCAAGCAGCTATGTATCATTTTGGAAATATTAGAAAATAAAGTTACGACACTATATGAAGATGTTACCAGATTTTTCAAATGCCCATGCGGAACAAAATTTTTTCCCCTTGAGGTTTTTTTTTAAGACCAAATTTTTTTTCAAATTGAAACTAGATTTCTTCAATGGGTAAATATTTACTATTACACCAGTCTCCAGTAGAAATTTTTAAAAGCTGGTTTTCAATGTTTTTCAATATGCTGAATTAAAAAATGGTACTCATTTTCATCGCAAATGATTTGTTAAAGTTATTGAAGCTTAAAGCTTTTAAAACTTTCTACCCTTTTTTACCTGGGGGACCCCCAGTGGGAACCAGGAGTTTTTGGGTGGGGAGAATCACAAAAACAAGTGGTTTCCAAAGATTTTGAAAGTCAGATTAATACAAAACACATCAAAAACCATACGAAAAACATAAATTTCACCTTCAAAATTGTCCGAACCTAACCTAAAACAACTGACCTGACCCTAACCTAAAACAACTGACCTGACCCTAACCTAAAACAACTGACCTGACCCTAACCTAAAACAACTGACCTGACCCTAACCTAAAACAACTGACCTGACCCTAACCTAAAACAACTGACCTGACCCTAACCTAAAACAACTGAACCTAACCTAAAACAACTGAACCCCTAACATTATCCAAAATTAAAAAAATATAAAAAATACCTTAATCACGTGAATTGCGAGGTTGAGGCTCATCCTTGGAGCTGTTTTAGATTAGCCTATGCTAGCTTTGGCTATAAAGACTAATGAATAATTTAGGATGAGAATTTGAATTATTGCTAGTTAGTATTAATTTTATGTGAAACAGTTGTATGCTTAGGATACTGCAAAAAATTACAAAAAATTTGCAAAGTATATTTATAAAAATTTTGTGAGTAATGGACATACTACTAGACTAAGCTGCTCAATAAATTGATATTTATAAAAACTGAAAAGAAAAATTATAGAAAATTACAAACTATAACCTGAATAATATAATACAAACTCTACAATTAAGGTAAAAGGAGTTGGACAGTGAAGTGAGAGCTTATTAACAAATTGCAAAAAAATTTAAAAAAAATTAAAAATTTGCAAATGAAATAAATAAAAAAATTAAATAAATAATAAATAGTAAACTTAAGTTTTTGCAAACAATATTTCAATATCTACGAATATCTACAAAAAATGGACTCAATGGTGACTGTTCTCCACACTAAAACCAGTGTGCAAGTTAACATGGCAGAGGAAGAAAACAGAAACCCATGTATAAAATGTACATTGGACTGCAACCTACATGCATTAAGATGTGATGAATGCAGACTATGGATACACTACAATTGTAGTGAACTACCTATTTATTTCCTACTCATCCTTCAAAATTAAAAAAAAAAATTCTCATGCTTTAGATGTGCTCATCAAATTTGTGATAACTATGATAGGCAATTTAAAGAGCTTGAAGTAGAACTGGCAGGAGTTACAGGAGGAGAAAATTATCATTGCAAATGCAGAGCTTGCTGAAAAAGTGAGAAACCCTCAGGATGAGACCCTAGAGAGAGGGAAACTGCAAGCAAAAAGGGCACCAAAAGAGACAAAACAAGAACAGGAAATAGACATTAAGACCTTTAACAAAGTGAACAACCCCACTGTACACAGTCACCAAAAAGCCAAAAGTGAAAACAAGAAGCCGGTATGCAAGTATTACAGGAGGGGCTTGTGTAAATATGGACTTAAGGGAAGAGAATGCCCATTTCCTCACCCACCACTCTGCAAAAAATTTAAACATGATGGGAATGGCATTTCTGGATGTAGATCTAATGCAAGATGTCCCTATCTTCATCCTGAAATTTGCCAGAGCTCACGGTGGGAAAGAAGTTGTTTTAAAGAGAACTGCAATTTGGCCCACCTGAAGGGAACAATCCGAATGCAACCACATCAAAATCAATGAAGAGAATACCAGGATAGTGAGCCTGCTATCCATCAGTGCTATTTGGCCCAAGGGATGCAAGAAAACTCAAGATCAAATACCATTCCTGCACCCAGATCTTATGCTGATGTAGCGGGTCCAGGTAAGCCCACTCGTGACAATAGTACAGCAAGCAACCATGAAACCCCATTGGGGTTTTATCACCTCATGAAACAAATACAAGACATTCAAAGCTCACTTGGGCTACTCATACAAAAGCAAATGAGAACCCCAGCAGGAACCCTACAAATGCCCTACATGTAGGAGATGAAACAAATGGCTCCACAAATGTATCAATAATTTACTTGAACATCTAGGGTTTTTACCCACACTCAAACCATGCCAAAGTACCTTACCTAAAGAGCCTAGTGGAAAACACTACTAGCACAGTTATAGCCCTCACAGAAACACACCTGAACCCCATGATCATGAGTAGTGAAATTGCAATCAAAGGGTACACCACCCATAGATGTGACAGAGAAGCCTGTCTAAATGGTTGTGTCCTGATATACATCCCTGAAAACATTCAAAGTGAACTGCTCATGGCATACTCAAATGGAGCCTGTGAACTCCTAATCATCATGCTCAGTATAAATAAAGAAGACATAATACTAGTGAATATCTATAGCCCCTGAGATAGCTCGCATCTAGAGCTCAATGAAGTTATGGAAAAAATCAGGCAATGCCCAGCTATTGTAGACTCAACAAGGGATTTAATCATTACAGGAGACTTTAATCTCCCACCAAATTGCACCTGGAACCAATATGGTGGTATGAAATCAAGGACAAAAAGGTCAAAATCAAAACACCTGAATGAGGTTATGGAAAAACTACTACTAGTACAACATGTTCACTGCCCAACTAGAAAAAATAATATCCTAGATTTAGTGCTGACAAATAACGCAACTACAGTTGACCACATTGTTATAACACCAACTATACACTCCAACCACAATGTCATGCACATATTCACAAACTTCTCTCCACAAATGTAAGCAAGACCCATGCCAAATAGACTTGCCATACTCTGACCTAAACCTGCACAAGTCAGACTGGACATCAATAAATAATTGTCTGGGAGGAATAAACTGGGAAGATGAATTAGAAAACCTAGAACCAGAAAAATGCTAGAGTAGAATACAATACCTGCTATCATCAGCATTATACAAGCACACACCAAAGAAAAACGATATTGCAAAGAAGCACCTGACAAAAGAACACAGATACAGAAGGACACTTATGAGGAGAACAAAGCTATCTAAACAACTGACAAAGCAATTAAGTGATACAAGACATAGTAACATCCGGAATCAGATACTGATGTTAGAACTTAAAATAAAGGAGTCAACCATAAGAGAAAATACTGATAATGAACACAAAGCTATTAGCACTATAAAGGAAAATAGCAAATTCTTCTTTAGCTATGCTAAATGCAAAGCAGTTATCAAAACGAGCATTGGCCCATTGCTTGCTAAAGATGGACTAACTCTCACATCTAATCCACAGGAAATGGCAAACATTCTACAATCTCAATATGCTTTAAGCTGGAGTACCCCTGTAGTAGCAAAGAAAATAAAAACTACAGTATTTTTTGATAAAGAAAATGACCAAGACAGACCATTATTGGAAGACACAAATAACCACTAGATATATACAACAGGCAATAACAGAGCTACCGGGTAGTTCAGCCCCTGGTCCAGATGGAATTGGAGCCAAGATTCTTAAGGAATGCAAACATACTTTATCTCTGCCTTTGAAAATCCTGTGGAGATCCTCACTAGACACCAGTAGAATACCACCAATCATGAAACAAGCAAATATTACCCCAATCTACAAAGGAGGCAAAAGAAAGGAAGCCAAGAACTATAGACCCATATCTTTGACTTCCCATATTATTAAAATATTTGAGAAAGTCCTGAAAAGGCACATTGTCAGTTTTATAGAAAATGAACATCTCTTAGAAGACTTTCAACATGGCTTCAGACACAAGAGATCCTGCCTTACTGAACTTATAGACCATTGCATTACAATCCTACAATATTTGAGAGAAAACCACAATGTTGATGTCATCTATCTAGACTTTGCAAAAGCTTTTGACAAGGTTGACCATGGTATATTATTCCATAAACTAAAAGAACTTGGTATTTGTGGAAAAATAGGAAAATGGACCCATGCCTTTCTCTCTGACAGAAAACAAATAACAATTGTAAATGGAGCAAGATCTATAGAAAAAGAAGTGATTAGTGGAGTGCCGCAAGGCACAGTACTAGGACCAATTCTATTCATTATAATGCTAAACAATATAAACTGTAACCTAGGAAGCTCTCTCCTGTCATTCGCAGATGATACAGTACTGTACCAGAATACTAAGACCAATTACAGAAAGAGAAGACTGTGAAGAGCTACAAAAAGATCTACAAACTATATATGCATGGGCAGATACAAACAATATGGCCTTCAATAAAGACAAATTTGAACTAATTAAGTATGGACCAAATAAATACCTGAAAGAACAATTCAACTGGACCCACAGGAAACGATATTGTACAAACTGATCATGTAAGGGATCTAGGGATTATATTATCTGAAGATGCAACATTCAACAGGTACATTGGCAAAGTAACCTCATCATGCACACAACTAATAGGATATATACTAAGGACATTCAGAACTAGGGACAGTATGACCATGCTTACCCTGTGGAAATCACTTGTTCTTCCACGCATTGACTACCACTCTCAATTATGGTTTCCCCACAAACAGAATGAATTGCAAAAAATTGAGGGCCTACAAAGAACCTTCACCTCATATATTAAACAACCTGATGGGCAATAGGTGAGTAAAAACAAATTAGGTTAATATTCGTCTTTTAACCCGCTCACGCGCGGTTAAAACAGTATAATATATTGAATTGCCATTCAAAACTGACTAAGAAAATATATATCTTATGCTATGCAAATTTGTTCAAATGTACTTTTTTTAATAAAATATATTTCCTATTTTGGCTATGATGTAGGCCTACTTTTTTTCATAAAATATTTTTCCTGATTGGGCTATTTTTTCACTACTCTGCGACTTAATTAGTTGGTTGGGTTTTGTTCTGGCTATTTTTTTTTTCTAATTGGATTCAGTTTAGTGGTGTTTATAATAGAATTATGACGTGCCATTCGTGTAATTTTGACTTTGGATGTTTTTATCAATTACAGCATTATTCTCTCATCCTTGACTTGCCCAAAATGTGACAGTGAGTGCCTAATACAAAAAGATTAGAAGGTATTTAGGTGAAATAACCAATATTAACCAGTTAGGTTAATTGAATGCCCAGTTAGGTTAATTGAATGCCAGGTTAGGTCAACTGTACACCCTTGATGATTGGTTAGGTTAAGTCACCATATTTTTGTTAGTTTAAATGAAACTGATGAGAACAAACTTTTCTGGTTAATTTTGAGGTGTTTTGTATGAAACTGTCATCTGTTTCCTGTGCAAATATGTAGTTTTCGAGATGACGATATCTCGAAAACTATGCATTTGCACAGGAAATGGATGACAGATTCGTGCAAAACACCTCAAAATTTACCAGAAAAGTTTGTTCTCATCATAAAAACAGACTGGGTGTAAAAACAAATAATTACCACAAATTAAACTACTGGGATAGGCTCAGAGACCTTGACCTCTATTCCATAGAGATTTGAGAGATACATCCTAATCTACACCTGGAAAATTCTAGAAGGGCTTTTAGTTGGCCCCAATACTGAACCAATTGTGCCCACCTTGACAAGAACTGGCAGAATATGTCAAAAACATTACCTCCCACCAAACAGTCTGAGAAGGTTTCAAACACTTCAATATAATAGTATCTCTAGGCAAGGTTCTTGCCTGTTTAACTCCTTGCCTCAGTACCTTAGATATATATGTGGTCCCAGTAGATGCTTTTAAAAAATACTTGGACATGTTTTTAGCCAACATTCCCGACCAACCTACAGTGCCAGGGTATTCCTCTGCCAGACCAGCCCCCACAAATTCAATAGGGGACCAAATTGTATGGCAGGAGCAAGAGAAAAGAAGGATGGTGACCCCATCGTGGCCCCACCTCAGGAGGCGCTGCGCGGACTTTGTGGGAGTCACACCCTTGAGGTAGAAGTGCTTCAAGGTAAATTTAAGGTAAATAAATCCTCCTCTTTACTATTACCAGTGTAATAGTAAAGAAATACCCTTCAATGGTTACAACAAACAAAATTAGAAAAATTTTATTACAATAATATTTAACAATTAAACATCGTGAATAAATTGAAATTCTAAAATTCATCCCTAAAAAATTTACTTAAAAAATATTTTTTGTGGGACATTTTGAATGTGGGATTTTGGGATCAAATGCGGGACTGTCCTGTAAAATATGGGACATCTGGCAACCCTAATCATAGCTTACACCATTTGGATCCTTTCCATTTCATTTAATGTTTCCAATTCTGTTGAAAATAAGATATTTTATAATACATTTTATTTTAAACCACTAAACTGTATAATTATCAATAATAATAATAATAATAATAATAGCAAATATAAACAAAACTCAGTAATTGTTACTTTTCAGCCCAGACTGCTATTTCCCATGAAACCTTGGTTTTTCGGTAATTGTATACAATATTCCCCTCACCTCAGTTTCTAATAAAAATTATTGCAATGCATAGAAAATAATATATAAAACCTTTCCTTTAAGTAAAAAAAATTTCAGTCAATCATATTTATAGAGAGTATTTAATTAATGATATCCATTTGATATGACATTTTTCTGATTGGGCTATTTTTTCACTACTCTGTGACTTAATTAGTTGGTTGGTTTCTGTTCTGGCTATTTTTTTTTTCTAATTGGATTCAGTTTGGGTAATACATCAGTTTGGTCATGTTTATGATAGAATTATGATGTGCTGTTCGTGTGGTTTCGACTTTGAGAACTTGATTCGCATGTGCCCTAGATCAGTGATGCACAAACCCTGGCCCACGGGCCAAATATGGCCCCCACGGGTCTTTTCAATTCATATTTTTCACATGAAAAGGGTAGCTACCCAAAGAAAAATCTGAAATATTACCCCTGGTTATAAAAATGCATATTTATAAAAAATAGAATATCTATATATCTGTCCCCTACATATAAAATAGATGGTTGGTTTGGCCTTCACATCAAAAAAGTTTGTGCACCACTGCCCTAGATAAAGACTAAAACAGTGCATAACTTAACATGTTATTACATCATCATTTGTATAATTTAGGTCTCGGGGGTACGGGGCAGAGCCCCCATACCCCCAAGACCTAAATTATACAAATGATAATGTAATAAATTATGCACTTTTTTAGTCAAAAATACATTTTTCTAGTATATATTTTTCTAGGTTAGGTAAGGTTAATTTCCAAAAATAAATAAAGTAATTACATGCTATAAATAAAAGGTTTTACATTGATTGTGAAGCCAATTTCATAAAATTGAGGTGAGGGGGATGTTGTATACAATTATCATTTTTTCTCATGGTTTTTGATGTGATTCATACGAATCTGACCTTCATTTCTGTCAGAAATGACCAGTTATTAAGATATACTCCATCCCCTACCCCATCAATATTGGGGAACCTGTGGGGAATCATTTTTTTAAGGGGTGAAAAACTCATCATTTCCAACAAAAATGATGAGAAAAACCTAACCTAACCTCACGCTAAGCTAACCTAAGATCACGCATGACAAACTGATCGATATTGATCAGCATTTTAGCATCGAAAATAAAAAAATAAAAAATATAAAACCCTATACTGATTAATTTGTGATGCATGATCTTTACGGCTCTGCCCCCGTACCCCCGAGACCTAAATTATACAAATGATAATGTAATAACATTCATGTTAGGTTAGTGTAACAATTACCAAAAATACACTCATGGCCACAGGTTGGACACACTACATTTAAAGGGAGAACACCATGCGAGTGCAGAAAATCGAGGCTTGCTTTGTTATTTTCAAAACAAAGTGTGAAAATGCAAGCTGGAACGGGAGGGCACTGGTTACACTGGACAGCCATGTCGATTCTGAATTTAAACTGAAAACAAGAGATGAAGGAAGCAGCAGATTGGTCGGTGATTTGCTGGATTAGGTCACCTCAAAAATGTTTATATAGTTCATCGCTAGATGGTGCCGCCACCTGTTATGGTGGTGATAGAATGGCCCTTCAAAAATTTTTTTTTTTTTCAACAAAATAACTATCTCGTAAACTAAACATTTGCGACAGAAATGTTATTGATAAATGTTTTGTACCTGTTGAGACATTAAATGTACAGTGCCCGCGAAAAGTATCCGATCACCCTGGAAATTTGTATTTTTTACATAAAAAACAATGTTTAAATGTATACTAACCTTATATTAGTATTTTGTCATCTGTCCTTTGGTTTGGATGACTTGTTCTAGACGTTTTGGCATGGATTTAATCAAGTTTTGACAAACTTCCACTGATATTTCCTTGCACCATACCTTTTTGATGGCTTCTTGTAATTTTTCGACTGAGCCAGTGTCGTGGCATTCAACCTTATTTTTTATTATTAGCCACATATTTTCTATCGGATTGAGATCTGGACTATTACCAGGCCAATCCAAAATATCAAATTTATTGTCAGTAATCCATTTTGTCACTATTTTGGCCCTGTGACATGGTGCACCATCATGCATGTATGTTTTTGTCCTTTGGATTGCCATTGCCATTGGAAGTTTATCCTGTAGCATTGCTAAATACCGTGCACCATTCATAGTTGTGTTCTTCGGAAGAAAATATAGGTTTCCACGCCCATAGTAACCGAAACAACCCCAAACCATCACACTTGGAGGGTGTTTCATTGTCTTTAGGGTGTATTTAGGGTCCATCCTATTTGAGCCAATGGGCCGGCGAACCTTTTTTGGACAACTTCTGAATGTCAAAAATGTCGACTCATCACTAAATAAAACCTTCTTCCAGTCATCAACAGTCCAATGAATATATTTTTTACAAAATGCGACACGTTTTTTACGCATTTTTTCATTAATGAACGGTTTCTTAGCAGCATGGCGAGATGGTAATCCGAGTTCTTTTTGGAGCCGCTCCTGGATAGTTCGTTCAGAAACACCAGATAACAAATTATTCATATTAAATTTTATTTCTTTCGCAGTTATTGTTGGGTTTTTCAATACTAAACGTTTCATAAGTTTGTCTGTTCGTGAATTTGTTTTTCTCGGTCTGCCAGATCGTTTTTTAGGGACTGGCGTGGTTAGGCCGGCATTGTTCTTAGCCTGTGAAACCCATAATTAACGGTACTTTGGGATATGTTTAATTCCTTAGCTATCTGTCTCTGTGATTTCCCACATGTATGCAAAGCAACAATAGCACCTCGACAATCACTCTTAAGTTTTTTTTTAGCACACATTATATATAAATTTTATTTACACCACTTTCTGTAAAAAATAACAAAATATCAATAAATTTACACAACAGTGAAATCTGACAACTTTGAGACACAGCCACCCGCAACGAAGGCTACCAGAACACTAATTTGAGAATGCGTTGGATAGCTCTCATATCAGCGAGCAACCTCAAAGTTACCAGATGTCGCTAGAACAAATAGAAAGTGAATTATGTGTCTCTGAATATCAAGGGAAAATATTGTATTTTCTTGAGTGATCGGATACTTTTCGCGGGCACTGTAGAACCCCTCAAAATTGTCAGGAAATATTCTGGGCTGAAAAGTAACTAATACCCAAAGCTCAGGCTAGGCCTGCTTCGTATGCAAACATACTTTATCTCTGCCTTTGAAAATCCTGTGGAGATCCTCACTAGACACCAGAAGAATACCACCAATCATGAAACAAGCAAATATTACCCCAATCTACAAAGGAGGCAAAAGAAAGGAAGCCAAGAACTATAGACCCATATCTTTGACTTCCCATATTATTAAAATATTTGAGAAAGTCCTGAAAAGGCACATTGTCAGTTTTATAGAAAATGAACATCTCTTAGAAGACTTTCAACATGGCTTCAGACACAAGAGATCCTGCCTTACTGAACTTATAGACCATTGCAATACAATCCTACAATATTTGGGAGAAAACCAGGTATTATTCTACTATTACACCCGTCTAACATCCAGCAATTATTATATGGGTCATTCTCTGTCAGATCAACCAGTACCTAACACCCTCATCTCTCAGATTTTGCTGAAATTTGGTTTATAGGGAGTTTGTGGGCCCTGAATCCATTTCTGAAATTATAAGGTCAATCCGACCAACGGTTCAAGAGATATGACCTCGGGAAATTTGAGGTCACTTGTGAGGTCACTAACATTTGGCGACCCATAACTTGGGTAATAATGGTCACAATTATATAAAAGTATATATACAGGGTGAGTCAAAAGTAGCGCCCGATTTCTGTCAGTTGATTGTTTGTTTGTCATTTGTATTAGTGTACAAGAAGGTAGAAATAAATGAATGACATGTTTATCTGACCATTTATTCGGGGGAAAATTATTATGGAACTGTACCGGAACTGTATCTGCAAGACAATTATTAACAACATGACTTCCCAGAAAGAATTTGACAGCCAAGAAAACAGAAATCAGGCGCTACTTTTGACTCACCCTGTATTTAGAATCAGAAAACGACAAGGAATCCAAATATGCAAGTTTTAGAACTCTAGGTTGAAAAATAAAAAAGTTACACTGTAACCAAAATTTGAGGTCACGATTTGACCTCTGGGGTATCAAATGAGAATTTTTTTTTTAAATGTAAAAAATGAAGGCATAGGCATTGGCTATTAGAATCAGCAAAAAAAAGATTGTTTATGTTAGTATTTTTCATGTAACTAACATATAAGTGAACACAATATTCATAAGTTGTGCGTCAATTCTACCTATTTTTTCACACTTAAGCTCATAATTTGACCTATAGAAATTAAAATTACATTTTTTTTATAGATATAAAAACAAAGGCAAAAAATGTAAAATTGTATTTCACTGCTAATCTACACTGGCAATAATAGTTATAATAGTGAAAGGGGAAGACCTACTTAGAGGATTCATGTGCTAGCCTAATACAATTTTTGCATGCTCGATGCTCTCATCAATTTCTTTTTGTGGAAAAATGTATTGAATTCTGCTGCCTCCTCTTAGGGTAGGACAACTCATTACAGTTAATATATGATGTCCTGGCACTGCACATGAATCCTTGTTTGATGGATAATAATATGCACTTGATCCTGATGACCCAGAGGGATGCAGAAAGTTCACAGTGAAATCATCAAACTCTTCACAATATTCCTCCACAATTCCATACCAAACTTGCATGTCATAAATGCAGCCAACATACTCTCCTGGTTTGACACATTTTAGGTTACCAAGCATTGCAGGTTCATTAGTAAAATGACTTTTCCTTATTCTTTTCTTTTCTCCAATGCCACTTGAAATGGGATACACCATCAGTTCTTCCTTGTTTAGGGGAACAAATCTATGATATTTCTGAGTTCCAGGAATAGCCCTACTATCCTTGAATCGATGTTCCAACCATTCTTCTGCATCTTTCAAATCAGCTGTAGTTACAAAGAAAAAATTTATCTTCTTGCTCAAGTTTTCTTCACAAAACTGAAACATGTGTTCTGGTGTAAGAATTTGCCTCTCTGTAGTTCTCTGCAAACTGGCACGAGCAGTAGCTCTTTTCACTGTTCCTCCAATCCCATCACATGCATTTTTGCCATGGGATGTAGCAAAGAAGTGCCATTCACAAGACAGACCAAAATCCTCTTCATGGTAACAGAGATTTGTGAAGTTGTATCTGTTCTTATATTGGCCAGCACATCCATCTGAGAAATAGTGCACCTTCTTCAATTGTGGGCATCTGAATTTAACATATGTCATAAGCTTCAATATGAATGAGTAAACCATTATAGTGTTGTGTTTTAGTGATGCAGATAAGAAACAGACACTAAAATGGCTAAGTTCCTGGTCTGCAGATGATCTATAATAGATGACAAAAAGGTGAACTGTACACTGTGAATTGTCCCAGTGAAACCCTTGGGCAGCATCCTGGACAATGAAAGAATAATTCTCAGAGAAATCACCTACTATAACTACCTCGCTCTGAGGTGGTAGTGTTTCTTTCAACTGCTTGAAGTACTGTGATTGTTGCTGAGCAACAAAGTGATGACGAACCATGCGGGATATTTTCATGCTTAGGGATGATAAGTATTCATGAAGTGGCTCCACTTTATCAACCATTGTACAACAGTCAACAGTCACCCATTGCTTGTAAGATATTTCATTTGGAGCTGATTTCACACTGTCAAGTAACTCAAGAAAATCCAGGACACCCTCTTCTCTTGGGCAATCATTGCAAAGTTGCATCATGCAAGTCTCTCTTTCTGTACTGCAGACACTGTAATCCATAAGATCCTTGTATGAAAGACCCTTTCTCCCAATGCAGCCAGCTGCAATTTTGGATTTTGATGGTATGTGCAGACACAGACAGAATGAGTCCCACCACTACCGGCAAGCACACAATATGATGGCCGTAATTTTGCAAATGTGGAAAATCCTATTTTGGGATTCTTTTCATCATTTTTATATAGTTCAAACATCTCTCTTAAATTCCCGAGGACCAATCGTTTTTGCACCTTCATTGCACCTTCAGCACTGATAACTTTCACGCAATCCTTTTGGCCAGGACACATACGACTAACCTCTTCTGACTCATAGAATCTTCTAACTATATCTTTGTGTTCTTCAGATATCACTTTTCCTTTGCTCATTAGTGGAATCTTCGGAAGGATTCCATGTTCTGATTTAAGTGAACGGCTTCTTTTCACCATGTATGTTGTAGTTTGAAAGAAACTAGCTGTTTTTTCAATTGTGTATGGTGAGAGTGTCAATATTTGTAGTTTGTGATGGTGACATTTGCTCTCCAGGAATGACTGTTTCAATTCATTCATTAATTTGTCTAGATGTTTTTCAGATTTAGTTTCAGGTTTTGAAGTATCACTTACCTCCTCGGTAATTTGAACACCATAACTGAGTTCTAGCCTCTCCTTCAGGTGTTTCTGAGCAGATGATAGCTTACCACGAGCCTTGCGCTTTTTCTGGCTTAATGACAGCCCTTCTGAAAAGAACAGAAAAAAAGGTTTCACACACCTGAATATTAGTAATTAAATATTAATTATAGTACCTTAAATGCTATATAATTGGCTATATAGTAGATCAAACAGACCTTGTAGTAAAGTATAAGTTATTATATTAATTTATTACTTACTTTTTTTAACTGGTGTTTGGTCCAGAAATGCTAGAACTGGTTCAACTGAAGTTGAAGGATTTTCCTTTATCAAGCAATCACTGTCATTGTCCAGATCTTGAATTGAAGAGATGTTACTCAAGCCACTGATAGTAGATGATTCATTTGAATCCTGCTCAGACTCGTTGTTTTCAGTGGTACTAAGTATAGTGGGGTTTTTCATTATCAGTGTCCAGCAGTTCACACACAACAATGAGTCTTTTTTCACTCTTCCAGCACATTTTTCAACAAGTACATCAGTCACTTTTCTAAGATTGATTGTTATGCGTTTCTTGTGTTTTTGAATAGGGTCCTGGCAGTATTTCAAGTGCCGAACCATTGTATTTTGATCTGTAAAGATATAGGATTTACAATTAGGTAATATATATTTTTTAGAAAATATATAGCTATACACACTTAATATTTTAGGCCTTGATAGTCTCTGAGGCTCATTAAAACACCATACCCACCAGCCACCCGCAGTGCTGGCTGGAACTGTACTAACCTGTAGACAAGGAATTTTGCAACTATCTGTGTTGATTCTGCACTTAGACAAGTAGCAACATGTTTCAACAGGTTTGTTTAGGCTACATGTGAGCTTAATCTTCCCCTTTCACTATTATAACTATTATTGCCAGTGTAGATTAGCAGTGAAATACAATTTTTATTAAATTCTTGGAGCTTGAGGTCAAATTGATAGCTAAGATATAAAAATTCCTTGAAATGACAAGCAATTTATAAATATGGTGTTCACTTATAAGTTAGTTACATGAAAAGTACCAACATAAACAAACTTTTTATGATTGTTTCTATTAGTCAAGAACTCTGACTTGTTTTTTATATCTATAAAAATGTAATTTTAATTTCTATAGGTCAAATTATGAGCTTGTGTGAAAAAATAGGTAGAATTGACGCACAACTTATGAATATGGTGTTCACTTATATGTTAGTTACATGAAAAATACTAACAAACAAACTTTTTTTTGCTGATTCTAATAGCCAATGCCTATGCCTTCATTTTTTACATTTAAAAAAAAAATTCTCATTTGATACCCCAGAGGTCAAATCGTGACCTCAAATTTTGGTTACAGTGTAACTTTTTTATTTTTCAACCTAGAGTTCTAAAACTTGCATATTTGGATTCCTTGTCGTTTTTTGATTCTAAATATATATACTTTTATATAATTATGACAATTATTACCCAAGTTATGGCTCGCCAAATGTTAGTAACCTCGCGAGTGACCTCAAATTGCCCGAGGTCATATCTCTTGAACGTTGGTCGGATTGACCTTATAATTTCAGAAATGGATTCAGGGCTCACAAACTCCCTATAAACCAAATTTCAGCAAAGTATGAGAGATGAGGGTGTTAATTTCAATTTTTTTTGGTTGATCTGACAGAGAATGACCCATATGTTCATTAAGTAAATTTTTTAATTCTAAGACACTTTCCTTCTATAGCATTTCCATCGCAAATACTTCATTTTCGAGATATAAAAATTTTTTGGTGTGTATCTAGTGTGTGTTTGTATGTTTGTTTGTGTGTTCGTACCTTCGTTTGTGTGTTTGTACCTTCGTTTGTGTGTTCATTTGTGTTGCCATCACATGTCTGCCCAATCAGAGCGCTCCATCCATTTCAAATTTGAATTAGTTTGCTACCAGAATGGCTTCGTGTGACATGTGTTCGTTCGATTATTACCGCTGTATTGTCGCTTTCTATGAAAATTTAGAAAAAAGTGTTGAGTTTCTGCGTGCTCACAGTGTTCTACCGACAGTAGTGAAGTGTCCACACTGTAAAATGGAGTGCACATATCATCAAGACCAGAAACTGTGATGTTGTAGAAAAAGTTACGTTATGCTTAAAATGAAGAAAAGACAGTACTATGATTATTCTATCTTAGATTTTAAAGGTAATTCCTATTTTTCTTTTAGGTCAGGATAAGTCAGGTCAGGATAGGTCAGGTCAGGATAGATCAGGTCAGGATAGGTCAGGTCAGGATAGGTCAGGTCAGGATAGGTTAGGTCAGGATAGGTTAGGTCAGGATAGGTTAGGTCAATTTTGAAAGTGAAATTTGTTTTTCCTATGGTTTTTGATGTTTTGAACGAATCTGACCTTCAAAACCGTCGGAAATGACTCGTTTTCTGTGATTTCCCCCACATTGCTGGGGGGGGGGGGGGGGGTATCTAAAAACGAGTCATTTCCGATGGTTTTAAGGTCAGATTCGTTCAAAACACATCAAAAACCATAGGAAAAACATAAATTTCACCTCGAAAGGGAGATGGGTATAATACTGTACATTTACCGAAAACCACAATGTTGATGTCATCTATCTAGACTTTGCAAAAGCTTTTGACAAGGTTGACCATGGTATATTATTCCATAAACTAAAAGAACTTGGTATTTGTAGAAATATAGGAAAATGGATCCATGCCTTTCTCTCTGACAGAAAACAAATAACAATTGTAAATGGAGCAAGATCTATAGAAAAAGAAGTGATTAGTGGAGTGCTGCAAGGCATAGTACTAGGACCAATTCTATTCATTATAATGCTAAACAATATAAACTGTAACCTAGGAAGCTCTCTCCTGTCATTCGCAGATGATACCAGAATACTAAGACCAATTACAGAAAAAGAAGACTGTGTAGAGCTACAAAAAGATCTACGAACTATATATGCATGGGCAGATACAAACAATATGGCCTTCAATGAAGACAAATTTGAATTAATTAAGTATGGACCAAATAAATACCCGAAAGAACAATTCAACTACACTGGACCCACAGGAAAAGATATTGTACAAACTGATCATGTCAAGGATCTAGGGATTATATTATCTGAAGATGCAACATTCAACAGGCACATTGACAAAGTAACCTCATCATGCAAACAACTAATAGGATATATACTGAGGACATTCAGAACTAGAGACAGTATGACCATGCTTACCCTGTGGAAATCACTTGTCCTTCCACGCATTGACTACTGCTCTCAATTATGGTTTCCCCACAAACAAAATGAATTGCAAAAAATTGAGGGCCTACAAAGAACCTTTACCTCATATATTAAACAACCTGATAGGCAACAGGTGAGTAAAAACAAATTAAACTACTGGGATAGGCTCAGAGGCCTCAACCTTTATTCCATAGAGAGAAGGTTTGAGAGATACATCCTAATCTACACCTAGAAAATTCTAGAAGGGCTTTTAGTTGCCCCCAATACTGAACCAATTGTGCCCACCTTAACAAGAACTGGAAGAATGTGTAAAAAATATCACCTCCCACCAAACAGTCTGAGAAGGATTCAAACCCTTCAATATAATAGTATCTCTAGGCAGGGTTCTCGCCTGTTTAACTCCTTGCCTCAGTACCTTAGAGATATAAGTGCAGTCCCAGTAGACACTTTTAAAAAACACTTGGACATGTTTTTAGCCAACATACCCAACCAACTCCTCTGCCAGACCAGCCCCCACAAATTCAATAGGGGACCAAATTGTATGGCAGGAGCGAGAGAAAAGAGGGGTGGCAACCACGTCGTGGCCCCGCCTCAGGAGGCGCTGAGCTGACTTCGAGGGAGCAGCGCACCCTTGAGGCAGAAGCGCTTTAAGGTAAGGTAAGGTAAGGTAAATAGTTCAAGGGATAACCTAAAGGGTTAGCCATTCATCTGGACACCCAACACAGGGAAAGAAGGTCTTAACTTTTGGCTTGTCATGAATCCAGCCCACAATAAGATTGAAAAATATTCAGATTGTGGCCCAGGTTAGAGGTTGCAACAGCAACGCTAGCCAAGGCCAATATCGGTTCAAAATTGTAATGACTGAAGCTTAGAAATGCATAATTTAATCTAGCATCGTTTTCCGACATCAATAAAATATATTTTCGGCAATATTCTATTTTAATGAGAGAAACAACTGTCTCTATAGTATTTTTCGAAATTTTGCTTAAGTGGCGCCCGTATTCTGAACCATAACCTAAACGAAACCCCACAAAATAAAGAAATTTTACTAAGGTTTTATAATTTTTTATGGTTACGAGATGTCTTCCCAGATTGCTGGAGAGAGAGTATTTTAATCCCTCTGTATAAGCCAGGTAGACCTTCTACTGACCCTACATCTTTTAGGCCTATAGCATTAACAAGTTGCCTGTGTAAAGTTATGGAGAAAATGGTATCATTTAGACTTATGAAATTTTTAGAAGAAAAGAATGTTTTGTCTCAGTTTCAGAGTGGGTTCAGGCATAGATTTTCAACAATAGATAGCCTTGTTCGGTTAGAAAATGATATAAGGGAGTCTTTTTTGAGAATGAATATGTCTTGACTGTGTTCCTTGATATTGAAAAGCTTATGATACTGTCTGGCATCATGGTTTACTTCAAAACTGTATAAATCTGGGTTAAAAGGCCATCTTCCAAGATTTATCCAAAATTTTATTTCTAATCGCCGTATTAGAGTTTTAGTTGGAAATCACATTTCCAATAGCTTTAATGTTGAAATTGGCCTCCCACAGGGAAGTATCCTAAGTCCAACACTATTTTCCTTGATGATTAATAATTTATTTGACGGAATCAATGACAGTGTCAGGTATTCCATGTATGCTGATGACTGTGCCTTGTGGGTGGTTGGGGATGATTTGAATTTTTTGACATATGTGATGCAAGGTGTCCTTAATCATATTAGTGAATGGTCAGAGGAATGGGGCTTAAAATTTTCATCATCCAAATCAAGATGTATGATTTTCTCAAAAAGACCATGGAGGAATGATGATTTAACATTGTATTTATCAGGAAATCCAGTTCAGTATGTTTCAAGTTATAGATATCTGGGAATAGTTTTGGATCAGGGTTTGACTTGGTCTAAGCACATTCAATACCTGGAGGAAGCTTGTGTGAAAGCTATTTCTATATTAAAATTTTTTTCTAATTCAGTTTGGGGTTTAAATAGATCAACTTTGTTGATGTTATATAAGTCCTTGGTACGTAGTAAATTAGACTATGGATGTTTTTTGTACCATACCTGTTCTAAAACAATTTACTGAAGCTAGATAGGATGCAGTATAAATGTATTAGACTGGCTTTGGGAGCTCTCAAATGTACAAGAGTTGATTATTTAGAAGCTGAATCAAACATTATGCCCTTGCATTATAGAAGAAAACTGTTAGGTGCTAGGTATGCTACTAAAATGTTAAGGTTTGATTCACACCCAACTAAAACTTGTATTAATAGATTTTATAATTTTCAATTTTATAGACTACGTCCATACCCAATACCTTTTAGTGGCTGGATCAAGGATTTTATTCACCAAGTGGGTTTAACTTTTGATTTGATAGCATCTCAGCAAGGTTCCTATTTCATTTATCACCCTGTAACAGTGAATTTTGATTTTTCTATTCATACCACTAACAACAAATTGGCTTTTGCAATTGTGCTCCAAAGAAGTTTTCTGGAGAGGGTAGAAACTTACAAAGAAAGAGGATACTTATCTGTATATACTGATGGATCTAAATCAGAAAGTGGTACTGGATGTGCATTTCTCTGGGATGGGGTGATTAAGGGTTTTTGCCTTCCAGAGCACTGTTCTATATTTACTGCAGAATTGTATGCTATACTACAGGCATTAATATATATTTGTCACAACTCAGACCTTACTAAGTTTGTTGTTTGTTCCGACTCCCTTTCTTCTCTGAAAGCTATACAGTCCTCTTCTGGGCATCATATAGTCATTCAGATTATTGAATTACTCAATCAGTATAATCTTGATGTTATCTTTTTATGGACTCCTGGTCATGTTGGTATCTGGGGGAATGATACTGTTGATGAAGCAGCACGTATGGCTTGTAGTCTTGATGAAGTCCAGACCATCCCTTACTCTGTTGGTGAATTTATGAAGCCCATTTCACATTTCATTCTCTCTGAGTGGCAACAGGAATGGTCCCAATGCAATGGACTCCTTCCTCAGATGGAACCTGTCCTTTGGAAAAGGATCCCAGAAAAGAATCGCAGGAGTGATGTCATATTGACCAGGCTTAGGTTGAATTGCTCTAAGTTGTCCCATGGACATTTTTTGATGCAACTTTATTTAAAAGGTGTGGTCCTTGTAATGTTCAACTCACCCCAGAACATGCGGTCATTCATTGCCCCACTTATAATCTTCTTCGAACTGATTTGATTCACTATTGTAATGGCAAAGGAATTTGTTTTTCTTATGAAAATGTTTTGGGGAATGAATTTCCATCATCCTTACTTTTGACCTTCTTAAAGAAAGCCAATTTATCTAACCTGATCTAGGTGTTTATCGTTTGATAGTCTTTTTGTAGTAGCTATAGTATTATTCTTTTACTAACAGGTTCCTTTTTCTTTTCCATCCTGTGTGTTGTAGAGTGGAACCCTACAACTGAAGTGGTAGAGGTCTTTTTTCATTTCTTTTTAGTCTTGGTGCCAATAATCCAGCAGGGTTGCAGCACCTTAAACAGAAATAAAATAAAAAAAAAACCTAAACGAAAATAACACAACCAATCGTCAAGAATGTACAGTTGACCTAACTGGTTAGTTGAATAATTTGGGACACCAAACTAGGATATCGCCATATTTTCTTTTAGGCTGTACATAGGACTAAATAACTGATTAAAAAATATAATTTATAACTTGGATAATCTCGCCAGGATGTGATGAAAGTTGACCAACGGATTCACCGATGAACTCCAACACGTACGGTAATTTTGTACGACCCAATGGATAAATATATTAATTGAAAATAAAATAAAATAAAATAAAATAAAATAAAATAAAATAAAATAAAATTTATATATATATATATATATATATAATTATATATATATATATATACACAAACTCAGAATGGTTCCCTGAGAACATTATTAGGGTGCCACTTATTTGGGGTGTTTTTCATTTTTTGGGAATTTCTATCAGGACGGGCGCATTTCTGGTGTCATTCCATCTAAAAACATTGTGTGTAAACTATTTTTGAAATAAAATAATAATTAGAACTGCCTCAACGAGGTCAAAGTTTATACTTTTTGTCGAAAAGTACTCATGGCGTTCTGTTATCATGTCAGTTTTCGTTTCGATAGCTGCTGTAGTTTCTGAGTTGAAAAATGATAACAGACAGACAGACGGACGGTCAGAGTCGTTGGTTTAGTCTTCCGCACTGGTGTACAGAAGACTAAAATGAGGTATTATACAGGGTGTAACACGAGTTTATCCAAATATTGATACAGGCGAAAGAACATGTTATTCTAAGTAGAAAATGGGTTGGGACGAGTTTTGCCAACACTAACAGTGTTTCATTCTCTTTTTCAGTGAGTTCTGAAACGACGTGATGGCTTCGGCAACAAGATCTAAAACAGCAGTCTATCTCCTGGGACCGTGGACCACAGCATCACAGGAAGCATGCTGCCTACGGGAAAGCAGGCGCTTCAGTACTTTTTCCACCTTCACCTTGACGTCAAGAAGCCGATCAAGGAAGCAGCCGCTGAGACAGTGACCGCAGTCAAGGAATTCTGGGAGCGGTCCCGTATTCCTACGCAGAAAGACCAACGCGCAAGGGACAAGGTTCTCCGAATGTACGAGAAGTGGCGGGCTCTGAACAAGAACTCGAAACGGCGCACTGTGACCCAAATCAGGAACGAGGCCGAGTTCCTCTCATCCCTTGACCGCCTCTTCGACATCGCACACGAACAGGCGATGTCGATGATCACAATCGAAGAGGACAGGGAGTTCCTGACGGGACAAAGGGCCGAGGTGCGGCGCGGCCGCATCTCCTCCACCACGTGACATGACGCTGCACACTGAAGAGGAGCGTGCGAGGAGACAGGAAGCGGAAAGGAGCCGCCGGCAAGATGATGAAAGGGCGAACATAGAGAGCCGAGAAGAACTCGTCGAACTGGCATCGAGCTCCAGCTCAGGTGCAAGCAGCCCGACTCGGTCACCGACACGGCGTCGTCGCCGAGAAGAAGAGGAAGAGCTCTCTCTCCCGGGCCCGTCCACGTCGAATGCAGAAGCATCTACGACCCCTTTACACCCAAGCGATTCCGCGCGTCGAAAAAGATGATCACCCCTGATCTCTCCGCAGCGATGGATCGGACGAAACTTACCGACCGAGGTGTTTTTTTGCTGTCGGCGGCTGCGAGGAGCTTGGGCCACGACCCTGAGGAGCTGGTCTTGAACCGCGAATCTCCCGCCGCGACCGAGCAAAGTTCCGTGCTATGGCAGCAGCGGAAATGAAGGCAGCCTTCCATCCTACTGTGCCGCTGACCGTTCACTGGGACGGGAAAATCGTACCAGCGGCTGACGGAGGCCCTGCTGAAGATCGCCTTCCAGTTCTGGTGTCTGGGGAGAACGTCGACAAGCTTCTGGCTGTGCCCAGCCTCCCCGACGGCACCGGCCGCGCCATGGCGGAAGCCGTCCTCTCTGCCCTCGAGGATTGGGACATCAAGGGACGGATCTGTGCCCTCTCTTTTGACACCACCGCCTCAAACACAGGACTCTCAGGAGGAGCTTGCTATATCATTGAGCAGAAACTCGAGAAGACAGTGCTTCATTTGGCTTGCCGCCACCACATCCACGAACTGGTGTGCGAGAAGGCATTCACGGCGTGCCTCGGTCCCTCTACTGGTCCTGACATCCTCCTGTTCAAACGATTCGCCGCCCAGTGGGACTTCATCGATCAAACCAAAGCGAAGCCCTTCGAGGATGGAACCATGCCGCAGCACCTGAAGGACGCCCGCGACGACCTGCTGATCGAATTCAGCCGCCTCCTCGACGGTCAACATCCACGTGATGACTACAGGGAACTTCTGGAGCTTTCTGTAATTGTGCTGGGCGGTCCGAACAAGCGGGGTGCCCGGTTCGCTCGTCCCGGCGCCTTCCATCGCGCGCGCTGGATGGCAAAAGTCATCTATGCCATCAAACTGTTCCTGTTCCGGGAACAGTTTCAGATGTCGTCAGGCGAAGCGCTGGAATCCGGCGATTCACCATCTTCGCCGTGTCCATCTACGTGACGGCCTGGTACAAAGCGCCGCTCCCGGCAACGGCCCCAGCCGCGGACCTCGCGCTGCTCAAGGCCCTCGTCTATTATCCGGACTCAGCGGTGGCCAAGGCGACGGCGACAGTCTTCGCCAGGCACCTATGGTACTTGAGCGAGCGCCTCGTCACCCTGGCCATCTTCGACGAGGGTATCGACTTGGCGACAAAGCGGGAGATGATTAAAGCGATGGAAGAAGAGGAAGGATCGGAGGATCCCCCGCGGCGTATGAATGTGGACCTGTCCACCGCCTCAATCGCCAACAATACATTGGCCAAGTTCACAACGACTACATCAAAGGAGTTCTTCAAGGTTCTGGACATCAGCACCGCCTTCCTGCTCAAGGATCCGGAGGAGTGGCGGACGGACCCAGCCTTCATCGCCGCATCCCGCCGAGTCCAGGCCCTTCAAGTTGTCAATGACTTCGCGGAGCGCGGGGTGGCGTTGATGCAGTCTTTCAACCTGGCCCTTACCAAGAGTGAAGACCAAAGGCAGTTCCTCTTACAAGTGGTCGAGAAGCACCGCTGTGACTTCCCAACCGCCCGCAAGTCCACCGTGACCTCTGAAAAGTAGGCAACAATGAGAGGGAGATGGGCGCCCATGATACCCCCCCCCCCCCTTGAGGGGCTAATACTCGAGTTGAGGGGGATTTAGAGTTGAAAGTATGAAGTCCAGTTATATGTTTTAGGTCAAGATTAGTAGCTTGAACAAACTAGAAGTGATATTTTATTTGCTAGAGGCATAGAACATCATGATCTAAAATTTCTACTTTTCGAGAAAATATACAAACTTTGACCGTATTGAGGCAGTTCTAAATATTGTTTTATTTCAAAAATATTTTACACACGATATTTTTTGACAAAATGAAACCAGAAACGCGCCCGTCCCGATAAAAATTCAAACTTCGAAAATAAGTGTCACCCTAATATATATATATAATATATATATATATAATATATATATATATATATATATATATATATATATAATATATGAAAATTATTTCACGAAAGTAACACGTGAAAAATATTTATGATGAATAAAACCACGAAGGAAAGGAAACACAAAATGGTGCTCAAGCGCTTTCGTCTAATGACATCCTCAAGAACACTGAAGTACATAAAAAGGTTACAGCCTATATATAGGTTACAGAAAGAAAAAAAAGAAAATAAATAACATACATACACACACACACACACACACACATATATATATATATATATATATATATATATATATATATATATATATATCTATATATACAAATACATACATACATACATACATACATATATATATAATAAACAGAGAAGTAAAAATAAAAAATTAAAAATTAAAACCTTAAAGGATTACCAGTGAGGCGTACAGATTTGTAAGGAAAATATCGATTTTTAGCACAAGATCAAATGGATTATAAAAACAAATTTATACTGGAACTCTGCCCGGGTTTTAATACACTGCTGCCTATGGTCAGGTTTCGATATATATATAAAATAAAAATGCAAATTAAAAGTTAATAAAGTAGAAGAGAAGTTTACCAAAGATTTAATGTTTTACCCTTCTTATCTAAATCTGTTTTAAAGGAATTCAAAATAACAGGATCGAGTTGAAAAAGACCTTTGCTTATGTTGAAGTTATTTGAAAGTTGGATAATGGCAGACTCAAGAATATTTCTATTAACAATGTTGCTTGAATGGAATAAAACTGAAGCATTATTCCAATCAATACAGTGGGCTAACTCTGACAAATGGACAAAAAGGGCACTGGACAACTGTCCTGTTCTAACGGAATATTGATGCTGTTTTATACGTGTGTGCAAATCCTTTCCCGTCTGACCTATGTAAAAGGAATCACATTGTTTACAACCAATTTTATAGATAATGCCTGAATTATTGGTAGGGCTATTTTTTACTATGATATTTTTCACAATATTGTTATATGAAAATACTAAATTAATATCCAAAAGTTTAAGTACATTAGCAATGCCTAAAAAGCCCGGGAAAAATGGAAGTACTAAAATATTTTTTGACAAAGTACGAGTGTTAATATTGACACGATAGAAAGTTCGTTTTGCCTTGTTGAGACAAGATTCCATAAACGCAGATGGATAACACAAATCACTTCCAATACCGTTGATTTTTTCCAATTCGGCATCGATGTATTCCGGACTGGCGATCCTAAGGGCGCGGAGAAACATTGATGAAAATATGGCCTTCTTAGTGGGGGTATCATGTCCCGAGTAAAAGTGTACGTAGGACAAATTGTTTGTCGTTTTCCGATAGATACTAAACTTAAAACCTGGGCTTTCCCTATGTACACGCACATCCAAAAATGGGATTGAATTGTCTTGCTCCACTTCTAAAGTAAACTTAATGGAGGGGACTTGATCATTTAACTGAAGGAGGAAGCTATCCAGGTCACGATTCATGGGCCAGATACACAAAATATCGTCGACGTACCGCAACCAAGGGATGCCAACCCCCAGGATTCTCGGAATATAGGTAATTTCGAAAACTCCATATAAATATTGGAGAGGAGGGGCGATAAGGGGTTGCCCATAGCCATCCCAAAAACTTGTTGATAATACTCGTTATTGAAAGTAAATTTACAGTCTTTGATGCAAAGCTTAATGAGTTCCAAAACAATGTGTGAAGGTAGTGGCAGGTCATACTTATGTAATTCTTGGGAGAGAAAGTCAAGCATATCGTCAATCGGCACTTTTGTAAACAATGAACAAACATCAAAACTGATCAATTTATCGTTAGTTTCAGTACGTGCATTATTCAATTTTTCCGTAAGATCCATGGAATTTTTTACATGTGAATCAGAGATAGTTCCGAGAATGGGGGACAAGACTTTGACAAGCCATTTGGAGAGTTTATAAGTAATAGAGCCCACCGAGCTAATAATAGGGCGCATAGGGTTACCAGGTTTGTGGGTTTTAATAAGACCGTAAAGGTAGGGCAGAGCAGGTGAAGTGGACATGATTTAGATAAGAAGGGTAAAACATTAAATCTTTGGTAAACTTGTCTTCTACTTTATTAACTTTTAATTTGCATTTTATTTTTTTATATATATCGAAACCTGACCATAGGCAGCAGTGTGTTAAAACCCGGGCAGAGTTCCAGTATAAATTTGTATTTTTATAATCCATTTGATCTTGTGCTAAAAATCGATATTTTTCTTACAAATCTGTACGCCTCACTGGTAATCCTTTAAGGTTTTAATTTTTAATTTTTTTATTTTACTTCTCTGTTTATTGTATATATATGTATGTATGTATGTATGTATGTATTTGTATATATATTATATATTATATATATATGTGTGTGTGTGTGTGTGTGTGTGTGTGTATGTATGTTATTTATTTATTTATTTTTTTTTTTTTCTTTCTGTAACCTATATATAGGCTGTAACCTTTTTATGTACTTCAGTGTTCCTGAGGATGTCATTAGACGAAAGCGCTTGAGCACCATTTTGTGTTTCCTTTCCTTCGTGGTTTTATTCATCATATATAGTATATATATGTATATATATATATATATATATATATATATATATATTGTTTCAGGTCAACCCTAGAAATATGGAAATATATATTATATTAATTATATTATATTATATATTATATTAAATATATATTATATTATATCATTTGAGTTTACCATAAGAAATTTTATTTCCATTTTCTTTAATATTTGTGCTCACAATGACAGACTTCAAATACCAAATACAAACTACAAATTCCGTCAATTTTCATATTTCTTGGGTCGACCTGAAACACCCTGTGTGTGTGTGTGTATATTAGGGATGCACCGGAACCAGAATATCGAGTTCCGGTCGGAACCGGAACTTACAGGAACTTTTAAAATATTCCGGTCGGAACCGGAACTTTAAGTGTTGCTTAAACAACGAAAAAAAAATCTGTTTCATGCTAGTATGATATTATTGGTCTTTGTCTCGGTTTTTAAACTAATTTCTAAACTAAAGCCGTGAAATGAAGTTCAAGTAGGCCACTTTGTTTTATATGCTTTACCACTATCTTGATTATCTATATATTAAATACATTAGGTGTCATTATAACATGATTTTTCATGTAATAAAATTTTGACTTTTCATACATAGTATTTAATTATTGACCATAAAATGCCTTTATAAGCTACATTATGTGAAAGAAAAAATAAGCAGCATTAAGAATTGCTTTTGTGTTACTTCATGGATTAGAGGAAGAATAAGAACATTACTAAGAACATGTTTTAATTCATGAAACAGTAACCAATATTACAATAAAAAGTTCCAGTTCCGGCCGGTTATTTTTCTAAAGTTCCAGCCGGAACCGGAACTTCATAAAAATTGAGGTTCCGGTGCATCCCTAAAATATATATATATATATATATATATATATATATATTTTTTTTTTTTTTTTTTTTAATGCGTTTATTTCTGAGGGGCACGTACCAGATAATTTCAAGTTAGCAAATGTAACACCTATCTTTGAAAAAGGCGATAAAGGTGCGGCGGGAAATTATAGGCCAATCAGTTTCACATCTGTTGTAGGTAAGCTGCTGGAATCACTAATTAGGGATCGTATAGTCGAACACTTAGAATTGCATAATTTGGTTAGAAACAAATTTTGCTTAACTAATCTTTTAGAATTTTTTCAAAGCGTGGTTGAAGTTTACGATAGTCATCGGGCGGTTGACATAATGTATTTAGATTTTCAAAAAGCGTTTGACACCGTACCGCACAAAAGACTCATTGAAAAAACTAAAGCTCATGGAATCAGGGGTGTAGTAATAAATTGGATAGAAGAGTGGTTGCGAGGTAGGAAACAAAGGGTGGTCGTTGATGGAGCGGAGTCGTCTTGGGCTAATGTAGCGAGCGGCGTTCCTCAGGGTTCTGTATTGGGCCCCTTGCTTTTTCTTATATATATTAACGATTTAGATGTCGGCCTAGTCAGTACAGTTTCAAAGTTTGCGGATGACACGAAGCTGGGTGGCAGGGCGATTAATGACGAAGATAGAGGTAAAATCCAGGAAGATCTGAATAAAATCGTTGATTGGTCAGTCACATGGCAAATGAGATTTAACGTCGATAAGTGCAAAATTTTACATATAGATTCGCGTAACGGTAATTTTGTGTATAGTATGTCACGGAAGGAGTTAGCAAGCGTAGAGCAGGAAAAAGATTTAGAAGTTATAGTCACTGGTGATTTAAAAGTAGCGAAACAAAGTACAGCAGCGGTCAATAAAGCGAACAAAGTGTTAGGTTTTATAGCTCGGAATTTTGAGTATAAATCGCGCGATATTATTGTTCCTCTTTATAAATCATTAATTAGACCCCATTCGGAGTACGCGATCCAATTTTGGAATCCGCATATGCGAAAAGATATAGACAAAATCGAAAGAGTTCAAAGACAAGCAGCTAAGATGATTCCGTCGCTTAGGTCGAAGTCGCACGAAGATAGGCTTAAGGAGTTAAAATTGACTAAAAGTTAAAATTAAGGAGTTAAAATCCAGGTTTTCAAAATTATGAATGGGTTCGATAACGTAGATAGATATAGCTTTTTCGAAATATCTCAATATAATAGGACTAGAAATAACGGGTGTAAGTTGACAAGTAGAAGGTTCAAGACAGCAGTTGCTAAAAACTTTTTTACGCATAGAATAGTAAATAGGTTAGGTGGAATAGTTTGCCGGTAGAAGTAATTAGTAGCACGTCTATAAATATGTTTAAAAATCGATTAGACGCATATGTTGATAGATTGGGTATTATAGTTTAAGGTAGTAAAATTAAGGCTTTGTGGTTCGGACTCTACGTAAAATTGTAGGTCCCCTCCGCCACCACGGAGGACATGTACATTACACAATTACGAACACAGTTAGGTAGACCAGCCATGAGTGGATCCTAGGGTCTTTGTTGGTCTGAAACATTATATATATATATATATATATATATATATATATAATAATATATTTATATATATATATATATATATATATATAAGGGTGTCCCATAAGTCCGGCATCATAGGAAAAATAATAAAAAAGGCAAAACAAAAGCTTTTATTTACAGAACGTGCTCAATATGTCCACCATTGTTTTCAATACACAAATTCAGACGTGATACCCAGTCAGCAAGCACAAGGTGAATGATGTCAGGAGTAATGGTGTTACATGCCCCAATAATGCGCTGCCGCATTATATATATTATTATAAAGGGTGTCCCATAAGCAGTGACGTGCACAGACTTTCAGAAGGGCAGGGGCTCAGTTGAAAAAAGGGCACTCCCCTAACATTTTTAAAAATGAAATCCGCAATGCCATATAGGCTATATATATATATTATATATATATATATATATGTATACACACACAAAAGAAAATTTTCAAAATTGTATGTGGTAAATATTCTTAAATTCCATTAAATTCAATGCATTATTTTTGTATATAAAGCAAGCTGATTAAAGAAAATAAATGAAAATTTGTTGTAAAAAGCCATGTTTTTATTGCAAGATTTTCAAAAGATATGAAGATATTGAAATATTGGAGTGTATTTACAATTATTATTCAATTTTACTTATATTGACTTTTAGCTTGCTCATCATATAAATTACAGTATTCTGCTGTATATACATTTAAATATGGAATAATATGGAACTGTAAATTAATGATTTATAGAAATATACTGTGGGCTATTTAATATGATGGCCACAGCTCTTAAGTAGCAATAGAAAAATATTGATTCTTATCAGGAAAATACAAAAGCAAAAATTATATTCTTATTAAGAATATAATTTTTGCTTTTGTAATGTCATACAATATTTTTTGGAGTAATGTCACACTGCTTTGGATTCCAACTTACCATAATTATCAGTGAGAAATCATTAGTTAGCTTAGGTTAACGTAAAATAAACAAACAGTAAACAATACACTCACATACCCGAGAGACGCAATCAACAGTGAACAGCTGCAGTCAGTGTTACCACTAGGGACGCCCTCCCTGATTGACAAAATAATAGTAACGGTATGTTAAGTTTATTATTCTAATAAAAAAATCATAGATCAAAGTAATTCCAGTTTTGAAAATCTGTTGAAGTAGCAGTAACTAAATAAAAATATAACTAATTAATTCAAATTTATGTCGAATCAATATATTTATGAATTTTTACTAAAAGGGCACTTTTGATATGAAGAAGAAAAAGGGCAGGGGCTCAAGCACCCCAAGCCCCCCCCCCCCTGTGCACGTGCCTGCCCATAAGTCCGGCATCATAGGAAAAATAATAAAAAAAGACAAAACAAAAGCTTTTATTTACAGAACGTGCTCAATATGTCCACCATTGTTTTCATTACACAAATTCAGACGTGATACCCAGTCAGCAAGCACACTGTGAATGATGTCAGGAGTAATGGTGTTACATGCTCCAATAATGCGCTGCCGCAAATGTTCAACAGTCCTAATTTTCTTTGCGTATACCAGCGCTTTCAAGTGGCCCCAGAGATAAAAATCTAGTGGCGTGAGATCCGGGCTTCTAGCTGGCCATTCCACAGGCCCTCGACGTCCTATCCAATGACCAGGGAATTGTTGGTACAGGTATTCCCTTACTTGGGTGCTGTAATGTGCAGGAACGCCGTCTTGCTGGAACCATGTTGGGAAATTTCCTTCTTCGTTCAAGACACTTGGAAATGCTTCTTCCTTGAGCATACGTAGGTAGGTGCCTCCAGTGACATGTTCATCGAAAAAGAGGGGGCCTATGATGCGATCCTTCCAAATGCCACACCATACCATCACCCGAGATGCACCTTGTTTCTTTGAAGAGGTATACCAGTGAGGGTTGTTTTGAGACCAGTAGCGGGTGTTCTGTCGATTTACCTTACCATTTCCATAAAAAACAGCCTCGTCACTGAACAGAATGGTGGATGGGAAATTGGCATCCCGAGCATATTGTTCCGTAACCCATTCACAAAATTCCATCCGCCGGTCGGGATCATCTTCGCTTAATTTCTGTAGGATCTGAAGTTTATATAGATGCCATTTGTGAGCCTGAAGAATGCGATGGATGCTACTTTTCGACACTCCTGTCTCGGCGGACAATCGCCGAAGAGACTTATTGGGACTTCTGTTAAAATGAGCCAGGATAGCAGTCGTTGTATCATCGTCAGTGGACCTCCTTGAAGGTCCACTGCGTGGTTTATCTTCTATGGATCCTGTTTCCTTAAACTTTGCAACTAGTCTGCTAACACAACTCTGTGTTATTGGCTCGCGGTCTGGATGCAGTCTGTTAAATTCAGCAGCGGCCTCTCTTTGACTCCGATTTCCTATGAGTAGAATTATCTGGATTCGTTCTTCCTTGCTCACAGATATTATGGCCTGTAGAAAGAGAAAAATATCAATTATGGTTTGTAGAAATAGAAAAATATGAATTTCTCCTATGATGCCGGACTTATGGGACACCCTGTGTGTATATATATATATATATATATATATATATATATATATATATATATATATAATGAGAACAGTGCGTTATCTGATGATCTAACAGAAGTATCTGAAATATTAAGAGCTCAGTACGAATCATCTTTCAGTATCCCCAAAACTGACAAATTGATATGCATATTGAAGCTTTCTTTGAAGAAGAACCACAAGTGAAAGTATAACAGATTTCGACTTTACGACGGATGTAGAGTATGGGCGCAAAATGTTAGAGTGCAATGAAATTGCAAATGTTGCAAGAGTGCTACCCCACCCAACTTTGTTGCAAGGCACCCCAAAAGGGTGTTGCAAGAGCAACAAGGGGTTATGCAACTTGGAGGCGGAGTTATCCCCCAAGTTGCAATGAACCCCCCGAAGGGGTATACCTAACCTGAGAGGTGTTCGCCTGGCAGGAGCCAAGCGCATATTAAAACTTCAGCCGAGCCGCCGTTGTCTTATAGGACCCCTAATCAGCCAGTTGGTTTAATTAGCCAGTGCCTCCGGGCATCATCATCCAGTTGGCACAGTGTACACACCCATCTATACTGTTTATGTGCGTCACGCGGTAAACTCTAAGGTGGAGGCGGGCTCGAGACCCGGCGCGTCCTTCCGCGGTTGATAGCCAGGGTGACCTAATGATGTTTAAACCGTAGGTCTAAGGTGGAGTGTAAACATCCTTCCACGGTTCGTAGGGGCAGGATCCCGTTATTGCAACATTCGATCATGCTGAGTTGCCAGTTTGCGCTATTTATTTAATTAAAGCATATATTCTGGTTATCATATCTGACCGGCAATCGGAAGATCCCGGGTTCGATTCCCGGGTGGTTACCTCATTTTTCATTTGTTCGTTCTCCCTCCTCATCTTGTGCGGAACGTTCTTCTACACAAGCGTCTTTCTTTACATTAATTATACTGTGTGTTGTTTGCAGTTAAAATGTGTATATATATATATATATATTATATATATATATATCACACAAACACTGCCTTCTAAACACTATATCGTAAAATCGCAATGAAATATGCTCAGTACTTGGACCTCTACTTTTTATTATTTATATTAATGACTTGGAAAGGGGTCTAAATAGTAAATCTCAATATTTGCAGATGATACAAAATTGGGACAAAATGTAAGATCTTTAACAGGTGCCATGAAAATGCAAAAGGACATTGATAAAGTAGTTGCTTGGGCAGATAGATGGGAGATGAAAATTTAATTTAATATGCCCCAAAACCTGGTTTAAAATTAGAATAAATATAATACAGTAAATCATGTTAATCCAATTATTGAATTGTAGAAGGTGCAATTATATGAGTTGTGCCATAAAATTCCATTTTTATAAATATGTTTAGAAAACGATATTTATTGGGGTAAGCCAGCTAAAACTTAAAATCGAGTGATATTAATGCTGTTTTTGCATCAAAGTTTATGATACTTCGAGGAGTCTATACCTTTTAAAATAATTTTGCATCATTATTTCAGGATATCTTCAACAGTAAGATTTAATATGATCGTGAATGCTGGTTTTAATTATATTAAAAAATAATGCAGCAGTGTTGCTGCAGGGCTGCAAGTAAATGAGGAAAAATGAATAAGTTACTCCGAGACATAATCTATTTTGTTTTTAATATCATATTAATATTTTTTGTAATAAGGCTTAAAATATATTGGTCCTAAAGATAAATTTATATTGAAACAAAGCGTTCGACAAGTGTGACCACGGATTGTAATACACAAACTGAAATATATGGGAATAACAGGAAAAGTAGGGAAATGGATATATAATTTCCTTAGTGAGCGGTGGCATGTCGTTACAGTACAAGGAGTATCTTCATCAGAATCAGAGGTCCTCAGCTCAGTACCACAAGGAACAGTATTAGCTCCACTACTCTTCATAATCATGCTAACTGACATAGATGAGGACGTTATCAGAGACAGCACCGTAACATCCTTTGCGGATGACACAAAGATAAGTAGAAAAATGAGAAACCCAGAAGACATAGAATCTCTACAAACCGACATAAACAGAATCTACAAGTGGACGGAAGACAACAATATGAAGTTTAACACCGAGAAATTTCAGCTATTACGGCACGGAAAAAGATTTAGAGGTTGTAATGACAGATGATGCGAAATTTGAAACACAAAATAAGATAGCAGTAAACAGAGCAAAGAGAATAACGGGACAGATATTGAGAACCTTTAAACGAAGGGATAGGAATGTAATGATTCCTCTACTGAAAACCCTGATCATACCCAAATTGGAATACTGCTTGGTCCTAACATGCCCATATAAAAAAGAAGACATTAGACAGCTGGAAGGGATCCAGAGAAGCTTCACAGCCAAGATCAATGGGTGCAAAGAACTAAATTACTGGGAAAGGTTACGCGAACTAGACCTATATTCACTGGAAAGGAGAAGAGAGAGATACACCATTATTTACACTTGGAAAATAATGGAGAAACTAGTCCCTAATCTTACTCTGAACCCTATAACTCCCCAAACAACGGTGGAAAGTAGAAACGGGAGACTGTGTCGTATTCCCAAATTGAAGGCGAGACAGGGAACATCCTTAACCCTGAAAGAAAATAGTTTTGTAGTGAGAGGATCAAAACTGTTTAATCAGTTGCCCAAAGACCTAAGAAACACGAAGGGAGTTGCAGTGGACATCCTCAAAAGAAGACTAGACCCCGAGCCGGGCGTACCTGGCTATGTGAGGTGGAGATCACAAGAATCCAACTCACTACTTCACCAGGCCAATTCGAGAGGAGGGGCGACAAGCTTGACCTTCGCGAAATGAGAAATCATCGAGCGAAACCTTTGTAAGGTAAGGTAAGGTAAGGTATATATATATATATAATATATATATATATATATATATATATATATATATATTATATATATATATATATTTGTAGGCATAATCTACGAAAATACTTTTTCAGTCATACAGTAGTAAATTTTTGGAATGACTTACCATATGAATGATGTGATAAATAGAAACTTGTTTGTTATTTTTAAGACAAATTTGGACACTTTCGTGAATGAAAGAGATAGTTTGGAGATTTTAAATACTGTATATTCTTAGCATAAGTTACGTCGGCTACTTTGGTAGTAGTAAATATTTGTATGCCAATTAGCTGATTTGAAAGTGACATTTTGCCTGATTTTAAAGAGTAAATTTTTTTTATGCAGGAAGGATGGGCCAAGGGCAAATGCCCGTAAAAGCGCTGCCCATAGAAGAAGAGAGACAAAATCAAGGTCTGGAGTTTTTGGATTTCTAGACACACTGCGTTTGAAAGATGGGAGGTTAGAGACAGGAGGAAAAATGGATTGATGAAGATTGTTCCAGGGTTGACCGGATGAGTAGATGAAAGACTGAAAATACCGATTAACCCTTGCGTTAGATAGTTGGACAGAAAAGGAATGAGAACGTGTAGAAAGTCTAGTGCTGCGTGCTCTCCTTAAAGGAGGCATCCAGTTCGAGTGTTCAGAAGAGCAATGTCCGTTATAATAACGATAGTAAAGAGAGAGTGAGGCAACATTGCGGTGAAGAAAGGAGAGAGAGATTGAAGACAATCAGTAAGAGGCGGGGAATTGATGAGACGAAAAGCCTTTGATTCCACCCGGTCAAGTACGGCTGTGTGGGTTGAACCTCTCGTGATCTTTCTAGGAAAGATCACAGAAAAAGAAATGGCAAGAATGCTAAGAGAAGAGGAAGGATTGAGTTGTGTGTTGTTGAAGGTAAGGGGATAGTTGTGTGGAAGATTGTGACGAGTAGACAGATGGAGGAACTGAGTTTTTGAGGCATTGAAAGCCACAAGGTTTTCTCTGCCCTAATCAGATATAGCAGAAAGATCAGAGGTCAGGTGTTCCATAGCCGACCTACGCGAATTATGAAGTGACTGTTGTGAGGGATGCTTTGGGAAACGGGTGAAGTAGAGAGTGGAATCATCGGCATAGGAGTGAATAGAACAGGAGGTGCGAATAAAAAAATAATAATAAATAAAAGGAAAAGAGCGTGTGGCAGGACAGAACCCTGAGGAAACCAATGTTAATAGCTTTAGGAGAAGAACAGTGGCCATCTACAACTGCAGCTATAGATTGGCCAGAGAGGAAATTAAAGAGGAAGGCACAGAAGGAAGGATAGGAACCGAAGGAGAGCAGTTTCGGAATTCAAGATTTGTGCCAAACTCTATCAAAGCTTTTGATATATCAAGCGCAATAGCAAAAGTTTCACCAAAATCCCGAAAGGAGGATGACCAAGAGTCAGAGATATAGAAGAAGATCACCAGTACAGCGTCTCTTGCGGAACCAAAACTAACGATCTGAAAGAAGATTGTGAGAAGAGAGATGTTTAATTAAGAACCTTCCTATTAAGGATAGATTCAAAAACTTTAGAAAAGCAAGAACTCAAAGCAATTGGACGATAGTTGGAGGGTTGAGAGCAGTCACCCTTCTTTGGGACAGGCTAAATGGAAGCAAACTTCCAGCAGGAAGGAAAAGTACCAGATGAGAAACAAAGACAAAAGAGTTTGCCTTTGCAGGGTGTCAGCACAGAGGCACAGTTCTTAAGAACAATAGGGGAACACCATCAGGCCCTACGCCTTCTAAGGGTGTCAGGAAATGATTGCCCCCCCCTGTACAGAAGAAACTGAAAGGAATAGAAAAAAACAGACAAAACCACGCGAAAGAGCGTTTAATTTTGAATAAAAAACACTTGTTTTAATATCGGGTGTTGCCCCCATTTGCAGCTCTGACGGCCATTAATCGACGGGGGTATGATCCCAGAAGTGTCTCAAAGAGATCGGTATCATGACTCATTTCTTCAAGGACTTCGTTGATCTTTGCAGTCATAATTTCTGTTGAATACCGATTCTGAATGGGTTGTTCCAGCATTAAGGACTCCACCCGATCCTTCATGATGGATCCGACATGTTCACAGACATTAAGATCGGGAGAATTGCCAGGCCATTCATTATTTCCAAAAAAATCAATGTTATTGTCCTTAAGCAGTTGTTGAGTCGCAAGTGCTTTCATACAGTGGCTTTGTCGTGAAGAAAGGTTGCCTGTTCAACATCCAAAACACACTCGGGGTCTTTCAAAAACGGAATTACATGTTGGGCTAAAATTACATTTCGAAAATAAGGCCCATCCCAACTGGTTCCTCTTGGTTTGATAACCCAGATGAGCTTCCGAATAGAGAACATAATGAAAACACCCACACATGCTGGATTTTTTACTATTTCTCGATACTTCTGGTCGTCTGGGACTTCATCAGGAGTTGTTGCCCAAACCCGATCATTCTGAAAATTTGGTTTTCTGGAGACATAAACGAAGAATTCATCGCTCACAACCAAGTGAAGGAAATCGTCTTCCGTCCATTCCTCAAGATAATCACAAAACCACAGCCGATCTTCAATATTAAGATCACTTTTCCGTGGCTTAGCTATTTCATGCCAAGCACTCAAGCCTTGGCGAACTCGAAATTGATGCACAAGTTGCCGATTGACTATCTTACCACGACGGATAAGTATCTCTTTCGCTACCTCAGAGCAGCTCTTCTTTCGGCGCCGTGATGCAGCAAACACATTGTCTTTCGATTTTTGAGATAATTTCTCCGGTCTTCCTCCTCGAAATTCTGTTTCGCAATCTTCAGGATTCTTATTCCAATTCCTTTTGACAAAGTCTTCTGATCTTTTTAATCTCTCAGCCACCCAGTGTCGAGTTATGAAAGTTGCATCAGCTTCCTTTGCTTCACGAAATGTGACAGCTCGAATGCGGTCAAGAACTCGCTTTTTCTCTGAATCGTTCAAAATAGATGATGCCATGGTTTCTGTGGGGAAAAAAATGGTAAGAATTAAAATCACAGGAATAGAATATAATGGTTTTTATTCAGATTTTAACGCTCTTTCAATTGGTCTCGCCGGTTTTTATCTATCTCTTCTAGTTTTTGCTCTACAGGGGGGGGCAATCATTTCCTGACACCCTAGAGTTGAGCCCAGATAGGGCAGAAAAAAACATCTTCAGAAGAGATTCTCATTTCAGACATAATAAAGTCAGAGGGAGGAAGAGATGGAGGAACAGCACAGGAATCGTTCAGGGTTAAACTCAGCTTTGTCAGGAGAAGAGACTGCAACTGAGCCGTCAGAATAGAAAAGAGGAGGGAAATAAGAGGAAGTAAAGTTGTTGAAGAGGTTCTTAGCTAGATGGCAGAAAAAGCGAGGAGGAGGAATTTTTGGCGAGTCGAAGAACAGATTTCGCACGATTCTGGGCAGAAATATACGCTGAGTGAGAGTCGGGAGTTGGGTAGTAACGGTACCTTCTGAAGGCCTCCTCTCTGTTGCGGATAGCATTAGAACAAGTAAAGTTAAACCAAGGTTTTTTTTTTTTTTTTTTTTTGCATTAGAGGTAGGAACAGAATATGGAATGTACGCCTCCATGCCCGAGAGAATCACCTCCGTGATGCGCTCAGCAGCACACTCGAAAGGGCCCCGGCCACGGAAACTAATTATTCCATGGGAAATCACAGTAGTACTGTGTGGGGCCGCGCAGTTAATTTTCCGCATTTATATTATTTTTATATTAGTTACCGACAAACCAATTTTACGCGTACCAAATTGTATATATTTTATCATTGTGTAATTTTAAGAATCATATATAATCTTTATAAATAAGTATTGTACATAAATTTATATATATATATATTTAATTAATTCAGCTGTATATAAAATAACAAAATCTTCTGTAAAATAACCCCAGCCAACCAAGAACTCAATAAACTCTGAAAACGACCGGCTTTTTCTTCAAGACGCTAACATCCCAAACGACAGGGGGAGAAGAGGACATGAGAGGCCCCTAGAAGAGATACCCAACAAAGAGATAGCCTGCCTCTCGTATCCTTCATTCTTCCCGGCAAATACAAGTAGCACCAAGAAGGAACCAGCTACAATTGGTGACCCCGGAGTGACCCGAAGCAGCCAGCGGAAGCAGCATCCTTCAGTCGCCGGGCGGAACAAACCGAAGCCACGCCTCTTCGCCGCCCACCCGTAGTAGCCGGTCGGAACCAAAGCAGCAGCAGACCCGAATTACATTCCCGCAAGATGGAATCTGTTGAATCAGGAGTGCACCATGTCACCATCAAGCCACCCACGTTCTCTGAAGCGTCGGCCGCAGGATGGTTCTCCATCATGGAGGCACAATTCCACATTTCCAGAATAACATCCGAAGAGACCAAATTTTTCCATGTTCTAGCCTCGTTACCCCCCGAAGTCGTCTCACGAATTTCAGCAGCAACTCTCTCCAACAAGTCGTACACCGATTTAAAAGAAGAAATCGTGTCATTACGAAAAGACGAAGCCAGAACTCTTCGAACGACTCATCTCCAACACTCCTCTCACTGGAAAGCCCTCCCAATTCCTTCAAGATATCCACCAAACGGCACTGAAGGTGGGCGTCAGCCATGGGCGCCCGCAGGTAGGGGCAAGGGGGGGCGCTTGACCCCCCCTGGAAATGCCAAGAAAATATATAAGTATTTTCTAAGAAAATATTTATATCGTAAACTTGCTGAAAAGTATCCAACTGCCTCCTAAAGGCACTAAACTTAGAATTAACCTGCTGGTTCCTAAGGGGTCAAAAGTTTTTTGCTTGCTCCGGTCCCTACCTATTAATACATTAAATTTTGCCCCCCCTTGGAAAAAATCCTGCGGGCGCCCATGGCGTCAGCGATGATTTGGTGAAGCATAAATTCATCCAGGCGCTCCCATCCTCAATAGCGCCCGTCGTAGCAGCACAAAAGGAGCTGACGCTAACTCAACTCGGCAAACTAGCCGATGAGTTAATACCGTTCGCTCAACAAAGCTGCTACGCGGCGCCAACGTCAACTCGAGCCAATACAAGCCCAAGAACGAATATCCCCATCGGCCTAAAACCCTTCAGCGAGAATCAGCGGCCGGTGGTGTGCCGCGCGCACCTTTATTATGGCCCCCAAGCAAGGACCTGCAGGCCATGGTGCAAGTGGCCAAATAAAGATGACGCCAAGCTGCTCCCCTCGTCACGCCCAAATTCAAGATCTTCCTCACCATCAAGAGAAACGTCGGAAAACTAGATAAGCAGGCTGTGATTAACGCGACGTCCGGCCTGCCGCTGATCTCAGTCGCAGCTCGCATCGCCAGTCTGAAGGTCAATTTTATCATTGACACAGGAGCGAGCATCTCAATTTTACCACCAACTTGTGTCAATGATTGTCAACTCCACCCAACCGCAGTAAAGATTTCCACCGCAAACGGTCAGCCGCTCGAAATATTCGGAGAAGTAACACTGGACATATCAATTCCTAAATTACGAAGAATATTCAGGTGGCCATTCGTCGTCGCCCAAGTCTCCAGTCCACTTCTCGGCGCCGATTTTCTATCCCATTATGACATCCTTGTGGACTGCAAGCATGGCATTTTGAAGGATAGAGCAACAACTCTTCAAGCCACTACTAAACCTGTGCAATCCAAAGACCTTCACCTCATCAATATTAACCCTACCGACAAATTACCTCAAGAAATCAGGAACCTGCTTGACAAGTACTCCTCACTACTGAAACCAGCTCAACCGCAGAAAGTTTCCACCAACACTGTCAAGCATACCATCGACACTGGCAGCGCACCACCAGTGTTTGCAAGCCCTCGACGTCTTCCACCCGATAAATTATCCTCAGCTAAGGCTACTTTCAACAACTTACTTCAAGATGGAATTATAGAACCCTCAAAATCACCATGGGCCTCACCGTTACACCTCGTTCCGAAGAAGATACCAGGCGAATGGCGGGCGTGTGGTGATTATAGAAGCCTAAACGCTGTCACGAAACCGGACAGATATCCACTTCCTCATATAAGAAGTCTGTCAACATCTCTGCACGGAAAATCATGCTTTAGCAAAATCGATCTAGTCAGAGCATATCACCAAATTCCAGTCCACCCAGAAGATATCGAGAAAACGGCTATAACAACTCCATTTGGTTTATTTCAGTATTTATACATGCCATTTGGTTTAAGAAACGCCCCTGCAACATTTCAACGCTTCATGGATACAATTTTCAGAGGAGTTGACTGCGTATTTGTGTATCTCGACGATATTTTAGTCCATTCAAATAACGCAGTTGACCATTTGAAAGACTTAGAACGCGTATTCAAGATCCTTCAAGAACACAATTTAAGAATTTCCTTAGAAAAATGCATATTTCAGCAATCCAAAATTGAATTTCTGGGTCATGAAGTTTCCCCAGCAGGCATTCGTCCTCCTGTAAACAAAGTCTCCGAAATTCAAGATATTCCCCAACCGCAAGATTACCAAAGCCTCAGAAGATTCCTAGGAATGACGGGATTCTATCGCCATATGATACCCCGTTACGCCGATTTAGTCTCACCTTTAAGTGAAATCGTCAGAACTCAAGTCAAAAGCAAAAGTCTACAGTGGAACGACGAAGCAATTCAAGCCTTTCAAGATGTCAAGGATGCACTACGGAACGCCGTTACGCTTTGTCATCCTCTTCCATCAAGCTCAATCCTTCATTTAGTTACGGACTGCTCACAAATAGCAGCTGGAGCAGTTCTTCATCAAATAATCGACAGCACACCAGTTCCCATCGCCTTCTTTTCCAAGAAATTAACTACAACTCAGCAAGCGTACGCCGCATACGATAGAGAATTACTCGCAGCATACCTAGCCGTCCTGCATTTCCGTCAATTTTTAGAAGGTCGTCAAGTAATACTCTTCACGGATCACAAACCGATGGTTTCTGCCTACAAGAGTCCCTTACGAGCCAAGACAGACCGACAACAACGTCATTGGTCTGCCATCACGGAATACGTATGCGATGTAATACATATCTGTGGATCCGAAAACGTCGTAGCGGACTGCCTTTCACGCAACGTAAACGCAGTACATATCGACGCTTTCGATTTATCAGCAATCGCGGAATCTCAACAAAAAGATCAAGAAACGCAAGAATTTCTCCCACGTCTCAAGCCGTTCCCGTTTCCAGAAAATACAACTTTATATTGCGATACATCCACGCCATATCCCCGTCCTTTTGTTCCCAAGCAGCATCGATCTTCCATCTTCAATCAATTTCATAATATTTCTCATCCAGGCATCAAGCAATCACTTCGTATCATTAAATCAAGATACTTTTGGCCCTCAATGAATAAGGATATTCGAACTTGGTCCCGAAATTGTGAATCATGTCAATCCTCAAAAATTTCTCGCCATACAAAATCAGAAATAACCCCCTTCGATTTACCAAGTTCAAGATTTGAAACGGTACATATCGACATCGTCGGTCCCTTACCGCCAACCACTTTGCCCGGTCAAACATATCCTTCCCCATATAGATATCTCCTAACCTGCATCGATCGTGCCACAAGATGGATAGAAGCATATCCTCTGATTGATACTACAGCCACATCAATAGCACACGCATTTCTCGATGTATGGATTTCAAGATTTGGTGTACCACTGCAAGTCATAACGGACCGCGGATCCCAATTCGAATCCGAACTCTTTAGGGAACTCTCAGCTCTCATCGGATTTCACCGACTAAGAACTTTGTCGTATCGCCCTCAGACCAACGGAATAATTGAAAGATCTCATCGCACCATCAAGACAGCAATCATCGCTCGAAAACAAGATTGGCTCCCCGCTTTACCCATAGTTCTCCTTGGTTTACGCAGTCTCCCCAACGAATCGGGTTATTCACCGTTCACCACCGTCACCGGAACCACCCTATTATGCCCGAGGCCAATGATCGCCAATTCGTCGTCAAAATCCAATTCAAAATTCATCTCCGAATTAGCCAAGAAAATGACGCAAATCGATTTCGCCCAACTCTCTCAAGGAAACATTCACTCAGCCCCCAAATCATTCATTCCATCGGAACTCCACAAATCAAGCCACGTATGGGTACGCATCGACCGCGTTCGAAAACCATTCGAGGCACCATATCAAGGACCTTTCCGTGTTCTCGAACGCCACGATAAGTACTTCGTAATAGAAAAAACAACGGATCATCAGAAGCCATTTCAATTAATCGTTTAAAACCGGCGTATATAGTTTCAGGTCCCACACAGGTACCGGGCGCACAATCGGACGACATCGGATCGGAGAAAAAGCACGCAAGGAAAAAGGACGATGGAGGACGCACCTCGGAGGTAGCAAATACAGACCTCAGGACGGGCGCGCAGGACAACGCAACAACCGGAAACGAGGCCGACCGAGGATCAACGCGAGCTGGACGAAGGATCCGATTCAAATCAAGACCCGAATATTTCTACTTTTGATATACGTGCTCCGCTTCTCGGGGTGGGCAGTAGTGTGGGGCCGCGCAGTTAATTTTCCGCATTTATATTATTTTTATATTAGTTACCGACAAACCAATTTTGCGCGTACCAAATTGTATATATTTTATCATTGTGTAATTTTAAGAATCATATATAATCTTTATAAATAAGTATTGTACATAAATTTATATATATATATTTAATTAATTCAGCTGTATAAAATAACAAAATCTTCTGTAAAATAACCCCAAGCCAACTCAATAAACTCTGAAAACGACCGGCTTTTCCTTCAAGACGCCAACCCCCAAACGACAGGGAGAGAAGAGGACACGAGAGGCCCCTAAAAGAGATACCCAACAAAGCGATAGCTGCCTCTCGTATCCTTCATTCTTCCCCGGCAAATACAAGTAGCACCAAGAAGGAACCAGCTACAACTGCCTAAGGGCCTCCCAATTAGATTATAATTACTGTTTTCTCTTTGCGTAAGTTATGTAGGCTACTTTGGTAGTAGTGAATAGTTGTATGTTAATTAGCTGACTTGAGATTGATGTTTAACAAGATTTTATTTTTTTTATAAAATATAGCTCATAACTTGGATGACCTCGACAGGCTCCAGTGGCTTCATGTTTTCCAAATGAAATGAAATGGAATTTTTTTTTATATATATATATATATATATACATAAAGCTGGGCACAAACCGTTAATCCGTTAATTAACGAAGTTAACTTTTTCGTTAACGATTTAACTTTTAAGTTAACTTTGAAAACCATTATCGACTTTGAAAACCATTATCGACTTTGAAAACCATTATCGGACTAATTAACTTCCGTTAACTCAAGTCCGTTAACCCAAAAAATTCATAAATAAACGTTTAAAAGTTTCTATTATTTTCAGTGCTGAGCAGGTGCGCAATTAATCCGCCACTGTTAATAGTGATGAACGAATTTCCATTTCCGCAGTGCAAAATCAGGCGATATATTTGTTTTCGTCGCCACAATTTGTGTCTTACCAAATATGGTAGTTATTTATGGCATTGGTTTGAGCAAAACATGGTCGACTTTAAAATCAGGCGGAAAGATTTGCCATTTGAGTTGAATGTTTCAACTTCTTTCAAGAAATATCACGAGCATTTTAAGGCACTTTCAAAAATATATATGTAACAATTACAACAAATAACTACATTCGTTTCATTTGCAGTCTGTCTCTTGCGCAACATGTTTGTGCTAGTGAATATTTAAAAATAATCGTTGTCAAGTAAGTCATGTATATTTATAATATGTCTGTGAGTACCTTATTAGTAGTCTCCTTGATACATTTCAAGAACCATAAAACTGATCAGGTAAGATTTCAATTCTCATGTCACTTTGATGACATAAATTAAGTCAATTGATGTCTTACAATGGGAGCGTTTTCACCTCATCTGGTTGGACAAGTATGACAATACCAAGGTCGCCAGGGTGAGGAAAAGCATGGAGGGTACAGTCGAGGAGGCCATGAAGCAGCAGTCCAACGAAGTGGGCAGCAACAACGAGGAGGAGGAGGATGACTTCTTCAGTGCTGTCATCCAGACAAAAGAGAGCAGCAGAAGCCACAGGTCACTCAAGGGCAAGGCCCAGAACTTGGTCAAGACCTGGCTGGAGACCAACTCCAAGGACTTGCTGACAGATGCTGCCTTCTTGGGTGAGCAAGTGTTGGTGGACTTGTTCATCAAGTTCAACACAGCCATCCCCTCCAGTGTTGCAGTGGAGCGTTTGTTCTCTATGGGCAAGGACATCCTGAGGGCCAAGAGATCATCCCTGTCTGATGAAAACTTTGATGCGCTAATTTTCATGAAGGGCAACATGCATCTCATGGACAAAATGGAGAACGAGAAGAGGAGGGAAAATTAAATTTTATATATATATTGTGTTTTTCATTTTTTTTTATAATAAAAGTTAACGTTAACGGTTTATCGGTAACTTCCGTTACATGTTTAACGAATTAACGGTTAACCGGTAACTTCCGTTACATGTGTTTAACGAATTAACGGTTAACGGTTTATCGGTAACTTCCGTTACATGTTTAACGAATTAACGGATTAACGGTTTATCGGTAACTTCCGTTACATGTTTAACGAATTAACGGTTAACGGTTTATCGGTAACTTCCGTTACATGTTTAACGAATTAACGGTTTATCGGTAACTTCCGTTACATGTTTAATGAATTAACGGATTAACGGTTTATCGGTAACTTCCGTTACATGTTTAACGAATTAACGGATAACGAAGTTAACTTTTTGGTTAACGGTGCCCACCACTATATATATATATATTATATATATATATATAACCTTTGGTTAGCTTCCGCCCGAATTTTTCATTCTGACGAAGGTCAAGTTTTTCACTCCACCTTAGACCTACAATTTAACGTGGAATCCGAACCACGCCCCATCAGCAGCCCAGCGTCTTAACCACTAAGCCACCTCGGGTACACATCTACCAACCACTTTCTTTATTAGACACATGAAATGGATCTATTAAGTTCACGGTTGAAGAAGAAAATGACGGAAGTTTATCTTTTCTGGATCTAAAAATTCGGAGATGTTTTAATCAGTTCAAATTCGAAGTTTATCGAAAGCCTACTAATAATAACTTATGTGCATTTTTATTCCGACCATCATCCCTCGATTAAATTTTATCTGCTATGTTTCTTAGAGCATTTAGAGTTGTCAGTCCTGAATTTTTAGATTCCGAGTTATGCAATATCATGAATATTGGTACTAAATTATGTTACCCTATTTCATTTTTAGATAACTGCCTAAGTAAAGCCAAGAATAGGTATTTTAATAGTACAGTATAACTGTAAAGGAATTTGAGCGTAAAAATATCCTTAGCCTACCTTACGATTTTACTAAAAGCAATGGGTATCATTGTAGTCTTCAAGTGTAATAATACTGTAAAATCACGCTTAATAAAAGAATAGCCCGGATAATCTGGTTGGTTGTGTGTATTCGATCGGATGTACACAATGGGACTTAGTATATATAGGCCAAACGGGTAAAACTTTAGATATTAGGGTAAAACAGCATAAATATGCGTGTAGAACAGCAAATAATTCGAATGCATTGTTTAACCATATACAGTATATAGATGTAATCATAGTATTAAGTGGGATAGTTCTAAAGCTCTCGTTAAAAACACAGATATAATCGAAAGGAATATTGTAGAACGTGTATTTATCCATTTTGAAAATAATTTCAATAACAGTATGGGAAGGTATAAAATTGACAATATCTTGTTAAAATACCTTTTGCCTCTAATCAACTCTTGTTAATCTTGCGTTAATCTTTTTGTTTTTGTCCCGTTGTATATATTTTGGTTATCGTGCCTCCACCCTTCATTCCCTGACGAGGTGTACTTCTGAATACACGAAAGGACTTGGAATCATTTTTCTTTTTCCTTGTGGGTTTGCATCATACATATATATATATATATATATATATATACAGAGCAGCAGAAAAATAGGTCCACTTGGAAATATCGCGAAAACCAAAAAAGTGGGCAAGCTTCTGTTTCTAAAAGTTTTAAAATTCGAAAATAAGTCTATGACGCAACCAAATAACGAGACAAAACAACGTCAGCTGCGAACACACTAGCTGTAACGAATTTTCGACTTCTTTTAAGAATTCGACAGTTTGACATTCAATTGCTCTTAGACTGCTAGTGCCACTTTTATCTTCCACTAGTGGGAGTAGGCATTTGCGTTTAATAACAGATAGACTTCCAATTCTTTTGGATTTCAGAATTGGACATTTACAATGGATTTGAGTACTGTGAACGTCGCAAGAGTCGTCACCCTAATTGAAGATGGTCGGAGCCAGCGTTACGTCGTCGATGCACTAGGAATTCCAAGAACAACGGTTCGACGCGTCCACCAACGTTATGTGGAGACAAGAGAGTACACCCGAAGACCAGGATCTGGAAGATCATGCTGCACATCTGCTCGTAGCGATCGTTTCATCGTCTTGAGTTTTTTGGAAGATCGTCGCTTGACTGCCACAAACGTCCGCAGTGAGCTGGAAAGGTCTCGAGACGTCAGTGTATCGGAGGAAACCGTTAGAAGGAGACTTATGGAAAGTGGCTTACATGCTAGACGTCCAGCAATGGGCCCAGAATTGCTCCCACACCACCGCAATGCTCGTCTTGCTTTCGCTCGTGAGTATGTCAATTGGACTATGGTCCAATGCGGTAGGCTGACCATATTTCCTTGAGACAAAAACGGGACATTGGGATGGCAAAAAAGGGACGGGGGTTATGTAATATTCTGTATTCATGAAAAAGTAAGTACATAAACCGGGACAAAATTGACATTTTTATTAAAACGACGGGACGGCCAGGAAATATAAAACAAACGGTACTGTCCCGTTCAAAACGGTACGTATGGTCAGCCTATCCAATGGGGACGAGTATTGTCCACGGACGAATCAAGATTTAATCTTCGAACATCATGGACGGGAAAAAGTGTGGCGAAGAACAAGAGAAAGATTCGCCCCGTGCACTTTTACGGAGAGGGTTACTTTTGGAGAAGGCTCACTCATTGTCTGTGGTGGTATCACTTCAAACTCGCGCACAGAGCTCGTCGTTGTTGGTGATGGGTCAGTGACATCCACAAGATACGTGGAAGAGATCTTGCTGGAGCATGTGGTCTCGTTTGCTCCTTTCGTTGGCGAAGACTTCCTTCTACAGTACGATGACGCTAGACCCCATGCGGCAAGAGCCTTTAGCGATTTTCTTGACGAAGCTGGAATTCGTCGAATCGAGTGGCTTTCCCGAAGTCCGGACCTGAACCTCATAAAACATCTCTGGAACATGATGGGACGGCGTCTTAGGGCTCGTCTAGTAGCCCCGAACACTCTACATGAGCTACAATAAGCTTTAACTGAAGAGTGGGAGGGAATCCCACACGATGTGATGGGATTCATGGGATGAATCGACGAATGGCTGCAATCATTCATGCTAGGGGAGGCAACACTTCAATTGTATTAAGCGGGTGTTTGAAGATTTTTTTAATGTCCTCATAGACTACATTTTCGAATTTTAAAACTTTTATAAAAAGAAGCTTGCCCACTTTTTTGCTTTCGCGATATTCCAAGTGGGCCGATCTTTCTGCCGCTCTGTGTATATATATCCCACCAGAAAATTCATTTACTTTTTAAAATTTTTACTTTTTCTCAATGAATTACCACTCATGCTGCATACTCATTTTCTCAATACCTAAAACCGACCCAGCTATGCCAATGGTAACACATATTAATTCAATCTATACATTTTCCAACCATAATAAACATTACTTACAGAAAATATTACAGTATGTTACCAAAATTTAACCACAAACTTCAACCATCTTTAAAGTTTCAACTTTTCATTAGTCACTTTCAGTGGCGGACCTACATTTTTGGGACCCTGAAGCTTGAACTGTTATGGGGGCCCCTTCGCAACCAATCGGAACCATGGGCAACATTCCAACAAGGTTCAAAGGGCCTTGCTGCCCTTGCAAGGACCTCGAGGCCCAAATGGCGGAGAACGGAACCATAAAAAGACATCTGAATTCTCAATTCAGGCTGCACTCGTCTCGCTGTGCATTTTAACACCAAAAATCAGATTTTCACCTCTTTATTGAGAATTCAGATGTCCTTTTATGGTTCCGATTGGCTCTAGCCTAAGGGCTGAGCTATAGAACTATTAAGCCGTGCACCAACGAAGGATTACGAGGGATCCAGCTGCCAAAATGTAGACTATGAAGAGATTCTGGCGAGCTCAGCGAGCCCATACAGCCAGGGCCGTAACTAGGGTTTAGAAATTAGAGGGGTCCAGATTTTTTTTCGAGCGCGGCAGGGACGAGCAAAATTCAGACCAAAATGACATCTACAAACACAACCCAAGCTATACAACTAAACACAAAACGCTCGACGCTCCCTCTTTTCAAAGAAAAGCGGTAATATGCGTTTCATACACGGAGAAACGGTTCACTTTTTTTTTTTTTGGAAATAATTACCGAGGTCCGGACCTCGGTGACCTCATAGGAGTTACGGCCATTGCGTACAGCTGGGGTTCGGGCGCTGCAAGCCCCCCCGAGAAAATTTGAAATTTGACCAATTACAGGGGCATTTTGAGGCCATATGAAATGGGTATTAGAGCATATTCTAAGGTCAATATTAAGTACTTCAACCCATTGGCTTATGATTCTATCACTAAAATAGCCTTATTTTAATAACAAACACTTCAAAAAACTCCATCGATTTTGTTGAAAAATTCACTCATTAAAAAAAAAGTTGCTTCAGGGCCCCTCCTGGATTAGGGGCCCTGAAGCTTAAGCTTCATTAGTTTCATAGTAGATCCGCCACTGGTCACTTTGTCTCCAAAGTGCATAATACCCATTTTCTCAAAATCTAAAGTTTTCACGTTGATGCCAGTATATGGTTTCTATGTACTGTACTTGAATTAAATTATAGTGTATCGTAAGTTCATATGTTGCATAGGTGCTGTTGAGGAGCCGTTCTCCCTGATTCTTCTGTTTCAGTTTTTCATGTCTCTTTTTTTTTTCACCCCTGGGCCCTGCAGTCCAACTGGATATTTTAAATTATAAATATTATAATTTTTCATAATTTTCTAATATTTTTTTTTCTATTTAGCGTTGAACATTTTAAGTGATATCACTGTTATGTATAATTTGATTTTTCTCTCTCCCGCAGAGTAAATATTTTTTATTAAAACATTTGGCAAAAGTGTAATACTTTTTGTTTAAAACATTTAGCAAGAGTAAGCATTCGTTTAAGTAAATTAGCAAATTACATCGAATTTGAGTCTGATTTTGTTTCGGTTGGCTTTCTTTGGATCTTTGAACCGCGATACATCATTATTAATAAGAAGGAAACCTAATTTATGTAGTGAAATGGCTTTGTATAAAATTATTGAAAAGAAACAGAGTTAAAAAGAAATATATCACAAAAAAGAACTTGATTGAGGAATGAAATAAAAAAAACCCAATAGATCGAGTGAAGGGTACGCGGCGTTTTGCTTTTTCGCCCTTATCCGCGCCATCTCTTTCACATACACAGTGTTCAATCACGAATCTGGTCGATAGTCCTTCTACTACATTGCCTCGTTCTTTGTACCTCGAGTTTTTTCTTTCTTTTTTTTGCATTCCTGCATCGAGTATAATACTCTTTTGTGAAAGCACTTAACAAAGATCCACTCGCGATAGTTGGAAAGCAAAGTCATTTTTAAGGGGATAAGAAAAACTCTTTCACTTACTTTATTTCGAATTGGAAAACCCTTATTCCATAGAGTGTGTCAACGAGTTGAATGGAAGTAAAATACTGTAGGATAAATAAGCCTGCGTTAAATGCTCCTTATCCTTTACTGTATTCCAAAAATCAAAAGAAAATGTAATAAATGAAGCTGGAAACGTGATAACTCAATGGAAAAAAGAGAGTAATAGACGAAAATGTAAACGTAATAGTTCAGTGTAATTTGTAACTCATAAGTGCTATTGTGTTTTTGCCTGCACTGATTTGAGTGACCTTTTTATTATCTATTGATATTTTAAAAATTATTTTGTTGTTTGATTCGTGGCCACGTTAAAGAAAAAAAAAGGAAAAAAATTATATATACATATACACACACCTACCTTTCAAATGTTCCGTGCGATGACTCCTCATTAAACGAAGGGCAAGCTTGTTGCTCCTCCTCTTGAGTTGGCCTGGTAAATTAGTTAGTTTTTTGTGCTCTCTCCTTCACATAGCGAGGTGCGCCCGGCGTCTAGACTTCTTTTGAAGCTTCCACCGCGAAATCACTCGTGTTCCTTAGTTCCTTGGGCAGTTGGTTGAACAGTCTTGGTACTCTCACAACAAAACTATTTTTCTTCAGGGTTGAGGATGTTCCTTGTCTAGTCTTTAATTTAGGAACACCACACAGTCTTCCTTTTCTATTTTCCACTGTTGTTTGAGTGGTTGTTGGGTTCAAAATAAGATTAGGGGCTAGTTCCTCAATTATTTTCCATGTGTAAATAATGGTGTAGCTCTCTTTTCTTCTTTCCAGCGAATGTAACGAATATTTCCCAGTAATTTAGTTCTTTGCATCCATCGGTCTTGGCTGTGAAGCTTATATATATATATATATATATATATAATTATTGGGTTTGTTTAACCTCCTTCGCAACATCTAAGGTCATATGACGGAGGGGACTTACAGCTTTACGTGGGATCCGAACCACGGATCGCTACATAATCTGAGCGCGGAGGACGGTCTCCCACCCAACTACTACCCAGACCCAATGTCGCTTAACTTCGCTGATCAACGGGAAGCGATGTTACGACATTGGCTGCGACGTAGCCCATATATAACACTGGTCAACACTCATTTTATTGCCAATCATATTAGAGTGATTTTGGGGTAACTGTGGTGCTGATTCCGAATATGACATCGGTTTTGCTAGATTGGCTCTAATTTATGAGATAATTGGTACCCCATTGAAACACGTAAAAATGCAAAAAATTTAATGTTCAGGCGGAGCCTACTTACAAATCGCATTGAAATTGTCTCAAATCATACAAAAGTAAACACATGAAATACATAATGGCATTTTATTCGGTCTCACCATCTAGAATGTTCCGGTAGTTTCCCATATGCACGCGTTATGGTTACGTTTCCTATTAATTGAGGGTATTCATTATCTCAAGAACTAGAGCCAAATCGGAAAAACTACTTTCATTTTGGAATTCAGCAACCCCAAAATACCCTAAATTCGTACGAATTTCCTTGGCAACGAAATTTTTTTTTTTTTTTTGTTGACCTGTGTAATATATATATATATATAATATATACCTGTGACGTAGTGGCTTGAAAAACATATATTAGTCTCTACTAAATTGCGACGTTCTTCAAGACCGCGCAAGGCCGTTGAACGACTCAATTTATAATTTAATTTGATTTATAATGTTTTAATGTTATGCTATCTAATTTTGAATTGTATAATTTGTACGCTTTCTTTGAACTAAAGTACTGTTTTCTTTTGTTTCAGGTATTATTATTTGCTATTATGAATGTTTAATCATGAATACGATTTTGAATACAATAGTTGTGATTTGACTGAATAAAGCCTAAAATTGGTGTATACTCACTCTTACCTTCAGTGGCTCAACAGTCATGATCAATTTGCAGTTAATGCTGCCTCGGTCTTATAATGGAGATTGTAGTCGGCAAACCAAATTTTAGTACAAGTGGTTTTGAAAAATTAGCGGTTAGCGATTGACTTCCTCTAAAAACTTAGGGCCACTACCTGTTTCGCTAACTTTTGAAAATTAGCGGCGCTAACAGTATCGCTAATAGAAAGTTAGCGCCGCTAATCCTAGCACTGCAAATAAGTAATAAAATTATCGTAACTGCAAAATAAAATAATATAATTTATATATTTTTGTATACAAATCCGTCGGGTTGTACAAAATTACCGTACGCGTATGAATCCGTCGGCCAACTTTTGTCACATCTTTACGGGTCTAAGTGGCTTTATGTTTTCTAAATGAAACGAAATACAATGAATTCTTGAAATGCCTTTGGTTCTGCACACAAACATTTTGTTAAAAAAAAGTAACTCGCATTTTCTCTAGCCACCTGTGGAGCTGGTTTGGTTTTTAAAATTCAAGCCAAGTCTAGTTTCGAGTCTAGTTTGTTTTGACGAAAAGAACGTAGCAGTTTGATTTGATTTGACTTCAAATCAGTTGGACGAAAAGAAAACAGCTTTAAAACAAAGATTTCATACAACAAGATAAGAAACTGACGCTATTTCGCATTATCTATCACGTTATCCTGCTAAATGAATAATTGGCAGATGGAATGAAAATTAAGCTTTGTGGACGTACAGACTCACACCCTTTGGAAGTATATTAATAAAAATTTTATCATCACGTTCATCTTTAAAAAAACTAGAAGCCTATATGTTTAATTTAACAACTGATCTTATATTTTATTAAATATTAAAAGCTAACGAAAAAGTGGGCGGAGTTTCGGATCCTGTTATAAGAAAAAAAAATTCTTCACCTAAACCAAATAATATATGAATCGCTCTGGACCACAAGCTGCCAAGCAGTTAAAGTTTGTCAACTTGCAAAATGACAACTTTTGAACCAATAACGATATTTGATTGATTTTGACCACACGTACAGGTCCACAATCTGCTCCCTGACTCACCCACGGGATAGAGGAAGGGATGGGGAATATAGTGGTATAAATAACTCAATTCTGGCCCCACTGGCGCTTGGCAGGTTGTGGTCCGGAGTGCCTCATAAGTATATATGTTGCAGTAAGAAGAAGCTACGAAGGTCGTTCGCTAAAACTAGTATTATCTAGTCAAAACTAGTTCCACCTAAGGCTATCGGGGAGAACCCGAAATATACGGCTCACATGTTACTAAACCTCCTCTTAACTATTCAAATACCCGGTTAGGTCAACTGTACGCCCTTGACGATTGGCTAGGTTAAACCGTGATATTTTCGTTAAATTAACGAAAATATCACAACTTAATCTAACCAATCGTCAAGAGCGTACAGTTGACCTAACTGGGCATTTGAATTAGTTAAAAGAAGGGGATATTCTTTATTACTCACGGGCTGCGAGATCAACTCGATATTGAGAGGCAACGTAAAAAGCTGTATGTACAGGGTAACATGCTAGTAAGGAAATTTCGTACGTGTTCAGAATCAATCAAAACTTATCTTTTTAGAACTTACTGTACTGCATTGTATACATCCCATCTGTGGTGGAACTATACAAAAACTGCTCTGAATAAACTTTGTTGCTTATAATAATACTTTCCGTATGCTATGTAGGGAAGCAAACTGGTGCAGTGCCAGTTTTACGTTTACTACATGTAACCTACCTACCTACCAACCAAATGTTAATCCGGAAGAATAAATATAATTCCACTACTAGGGTCCAAAACAGCTCTAATGTGTTATTGTGCAATGTCCTGTCTTCAGATACTGTGTACCTCTCACTTATATGGCAGTCTTGGTTCAGATAACTGCTGGTTTACAATACCTTATTTTTGTAATGTAGCAAAGATTATACATGCATATTAAGTTGTATTATAGTAAGATTGTATTTTTATGATGGGTTAAATGTAGGGTTGCCAAGTCAACAGATCTTGAATAAAGGACACTTGCACGCTACCGTATATTCCATTGCTTATCATGATAAAAATTTACTTGTGCAATATTTTTTACAATTTCTTTATTATATTCATAGATAAAATATGTCTAGAAAGTCTAGTTTTTTGGCCTTTTTTCTAAAAAAAATCACTAAAAGAAAGTGAATTTTTCTAAAAAAGGCGCTAAGACATGCGTAATGAGTGAACGCTTTAATGCATAAGGTTATTAGAAAAAAAAAATTAGACACGAACAAGCCTTAACTTTCAGTAGCGCGACACGTAAAATAATATTTTCTAACTTTCTAAGAGAGGGAAACCTAGTATATAATTAAGTATTCTTACCTAAGTATTCATCTGAAGATATTCTTCAATTCATAAAAAATAGAATCACGTCAAAAACTCATGAAGCCGGTTTAATATGGCAATTTGGTAAAGCACAAAAAATATGTTAACGGGCGATGCCTTCTTCGTTCCTCTCCAGCAAGGATGACAATGGCAACGGCAATGGGGGCAGGATTGCCAACTCTGATTTACTAGAAGTCACATCTGAATGTTGAATCTCACTTCTCCCGATTAACGAATTAATTAAGTTTGAAAACATCTCCGTCTCAAATTTTTAGTGATGAATAAAATTTTGAGAGTCAATTACTGAATTAAAAGGACATATGGCGTCCTTATAGAGTTTATCAAAGGACAAGGACACATGAGCTGAAATAAAGAACTGTCCTTTGAAATAAAGGATACTTCGCAACCCTAGACTTAAATGGCTATGCTGGCCTTATTTCTGTATTTGTATGTTAGGTTAAGTGGCTATGGCCTTATTTTTATGTATAATATGTACTTTTACGTTAGGTTAAGTGGCTATGGATTGTGAATGATCCGCAATAAAGATGTTTTGTTTACTTCAACACACGATAACCAATAACGAAACCAATTTCTGTTTCTAGGTAACTAAAGTGCGATAAGTCCCAATATCACGTTCATTTTTGTCGTAAATAAACACTTTGCCTAAAATGTTCATAGATAGAAACAAACAAATCTTAGTCCTAACGCCATTTAAATTGGTAGTGAATGTAGAGCTCTAGATCAACGTTCCTCAACCTTTTTTATACTGCAGACCCCTTATCAAAATTTTGATATTCTTGGGGCCTCCTCCCCAAAAATTATCTTTTGCATTATGATTAAGTAGCATATAGACAAACTGAGGTATCCAGATTAGTATAGTTTTTTTCGTCTTGATTTATACTTGAAAGTCTGAGTAAAAATGTAATAAAAATGTGTAAAACTTACCGCTGTTTTGTTTACATAAAAAAAAGCAGCATAAAAACAGGGAAGGGTGTTCATTTGTGCCAAACATTCACAGTTCATGAATTGGAAACATAAGATGGTCGTAAAAAATCATTTATAGAAACTTTAAAGTTTCAAGTAACCGAAAATGTTATCGGTTAGAGGTCAAAATTAGCCACCACAAAAAAAAAAGGGGGAAAAAAAATTGTTTTACTGAATATAATCTAGTCAACTCACGGACCCCTGTTGAGAACTACTGATCTAGATGACGGCTCCTGGTGGGCAAGCCATTTTCATGACAACCATACGAAATAGGTACGTTTCCTTAGCAACTGATTTGAAGTCCCATTACCCTGTCATTTGATAGTAGTTGTCATAGCAACCTTAATTATTTTTCCTAGCAACAAAATTTGGGATTTGATAATCTGCTATTGTCATCGGCTTTCTTAGCAAAAATGTAGGTTAGGTTCGGTAAGGTTCTCACTATTATTTACTATTACACCTTTTTAACACCACATTTTCCCTCATCTTCATAGCTCTGCCCACTACCGAAAGCTAATAGTCATAAAAGTAATTAATGTAATGGATAAGGAGATAGGGCTATGTTATAGTACAGGCAAAGTGTTCGTTTGCGATAAAAATGAACGTATTTGGATTTATTGCACCTTAATCAGCTAGAAACATATATTGTTTTCTTTGGGTGCTATGGTGTGTTGAAGTAAAAAAAAAATTACCAAAGTAGGTTTAGTAACATACGAGTCGTATATTTCGGATTCTCCCCGACAGCCTTGGGTGGAACTAGTTTTGACTAGATAATAATAGTTTTAGCGAACGACCTTCGTGGCTTCGTTTTGACGGATTTCGGTTCTTACTGCAACATATATACACATATTTATGTTACACACAGACTGTGCATGGAAGAAGGAACCTTTCTAGGATATTAAATCCATTATGGTCCGAATAATTAATAGTAAATGGCAAATACAAAAGTTTTTCTTTTTCACAATGGAAACCTAACAAGGGCAAGGGGTCACTAGCGAAGAGGCCACAAAATATAGCTTCCCTCACCAGCTATCTATTGAGCAGACGAGATGAAGGAAGCTATATTTTGGGGCCTATTTGGTAGTAACTCGTTGCTCGTGTTGTATTTCCATCATGAAAAAGAGAAACTTTTGTATTTGCCATTTACTATTACTTATTTGCAGTGTTAGGATTAGCGGCGCTAACTTTCTATTAGCGATACTGTTAGCGCCGCTAATTTTCAACATTGTTAGCGAAACAGGTAGTGGCCCTAAGTTTTTAGAGAAAGTCAATCGTTAACCGCTAATTTTTCAAAACCACTTGAACTAAAATTTGGCTTGCCGACTGCAATCTCCATTATAAGACCGAGGCTGCATTAACTGCAAATTGATCATGACTGTTGACTCGTTGAGCCACTGAAGAGTAAGAGTGAGTATACACCAATTTTAGGCTTCATTCAGTCAAACTATCGTATTCATGATTAAACATTCATAATAGCAAATAATAATAACTGAAACAAAAGAAAACAGTACTTTAGTTCAAAGAAAGCGTACAAATTATACAATTCAAAATTAGATAGCATAACATTAAAACATTATAAATTAAATTAAAAATTATAAATTGAGTCGTTCAACGGCCTTGCGTGGTCTTGAAGAACGTCGCAATTTAGTAGTGGATTCCGATGGTGAATAAATTTCGACAGGACACGTCGAACCGCTTGGGACTGTCGTTCATCATCAGTGGGCAACAGAGACGAAGTGTCGGCAACATTGGCGTATCCTTCAATAAGACGTGAAGATCATCCCTACGGTCATCAACATCACGAGCTGGCACCACCCCGTGATCATCAAGAATGGAAGACTCCGTCCCTCGATCACCAGCCGGAGCAAGATCTTTTGTAGAGACTGTCTTCTTTGCCACCAGGAAACTTGACATGCGCATAGTACGGATTAGCTTCTATTAGTTCAACTGGTTCCACTAGTGGATCATATTTGGAGTGGCGAATATGGCGCTTTAGAAGAACAGTTCCTGGAGAGGACAGCCAAGAAGGAAGAGCTGATCCAGAAGTGACCTGATTGAGTGGAGTGCGTCAGGTAGAACGGACTCCCATTGTCGTTCGTCCAGACCTCGAGTTTTACATGCGAGAACCACAGTTTTCCAAATTCTGCCGTTGTAACGTTCGCACTGCGAATTTCCTTCAGAATGGTAAGGCGTAGTGCGACTAGTAGATATACCGTGGCTTGTTAGAAATATTCTCAGTTCGGACGTCATGAATGACGCTCCTCGATCAGAATGTATGTATGAGGGCAGGGCCGTTTCCTGGCATAAGCAGACTAAGCGGCCGCTTAGGGCCCCGCTGCTACTAGGGGGCCACAGATGCCATTGCCAGGACTGAAGAACAAGCACTTGCAGAGAAGGTAGGGTCTTATCGCTTTCAGATTTGCACAGTAGTATGGTATGACATTCTTCATGCAGTTAACCATGTGAGCAAACTTCTGCAGTCTCCTACAATACAGTTTGATGGGGCAGTCAACCTCCTCACAAAAACAAAAGACTCACTCACCAGCTACAGAAACAGGTTTTGTTGCAGCACAAGTCGTAGCTAGGGACATATGTGAGGAAATGAATGTGGAGGCTGTGCTGAAGGAGAAGAGGCTCAGATCCACAAAAAGCACTTTGCTTTCGAAGTTCTTGACGAACCATTCACAGAAGCCTTAAAGAGGCTGGAAGTCAAATTTTTCAATGTGGTGGTGGATTGTGCCATCGGGTCAATAAATGAGAGATTCAAAACATTAGATGATGTGAGGGACATATTTGGAGTTCTAAACTTCACCACAATGAACAAGGAAGACTTGTCCTGCAGGTGTGAAAAGCTCTCTAAGATACTGAGCTCTGGAGCTGACTCTGACATTGATGGAAGAGAAATGGTCCTCGAAATTAAGAACTTGCCGACTTTACCTTCACACATGACTGCATTGGAGCTTCTCTCCTTCATTTATCAGAAGCAATTGGAGGAACTATACCCCAATCTCTGGGTTGCACTAAGAATTGCCTGCACTCTACCTGTGACAGTAGCGTCAGCCGAGAGGAGCTTCTCTAAGATGAAGCTAATCAAGAACTACTTCAGATCATCAATGGGGCAGGATCGCCTCAGTGGCCTTGGCATCATAAGCATCAACCAGGACGTTGGCAGGGACATTTCATATGATGATGTTATTGATGATTTCGCCCAGAAAAAATCTAGGAGGCAAAAATTTTGAAGATACAAACTGTTCTGTATAACTGTTAGCTATTACACGATTGTATCGTAGAGTTAGTAATTGTTTGGTAGTTGATAATTGCATTATTTTTTTATACATAGTTCTGTGTCATTTATTCTAAATAATGTATAAACTAATTTTCAGGAATTTCATGAAGAGTATTTTTTCTGTTTGTCTTCTGAAAGTACATATTTGTTGTTTTGGACATAAATGTTTCATTAAAATTGTTTCATAATCTTTATCAGATTGGTCTTTCGGCTTGTAGTAGCGCGGTTTGCATTCGGCACAGATTGAGCTACGTCCAGTGGCTTTGTGTATATCTTCAACTGAGTACGGAAGATGTCTAACTTTGACAAAATGAAGCATTCGTCGAACCCCAGGATGGATCAAAGCGTTATGCAATTCTTCAATGGTCGTACTAGAGGTCGAAGAGCACTGAGCTCAAGAGAGAGTGTCGGCTGGTAAATTTTCGTAACCCAGTCGGAATTTGATCGTGTAAGTGCCGATAGTTCAATTCTCCAGCGAAGTATTTGTCATTCTTTATTCGGCCCGCAGCTTTCTGGTTAAACATAAATGAAACACTGCGCTGATCAGTTACTAAATAGAAATACTTCGTTAGGAAAGGTTTCCAATTTCGTAACGATTCAACAATCGCGTACGCCTCCTCCTCTACAATGTGAGGACGTTTTTCGGATAGGTTCAATGATCGGGAAAAGAAAGCCACAGGCGACCACCTTGAGTAGGAGTAGCTGCAATGGCAGAATCGGAGGCATCAGTTTGCACTGTAAATGGAATGTCCTCTCGGATTACTCCAACAACAGCTCTCGAAATATCATCTTTCAACATTTGAACGGCTTCTTGAGCAACTTTTGACAGAGGGAAAACTAGTATTTTCAATTAGAGGTCCGATCTTCTGCTAGTACTTAGGTATCCATTTTGCGTAGTAGGCGAAAAAGCCAACAAGTCGTTGAAGCGATTTATTATCTTGAGGAATTGCAGCCAGCTCCTGTAGAGGACGGAGACGATCAGGACGCAACTCGCCGTGAGAAATGAGATAGCTAAGAAGATTGATTGAAGTCAATGAGAATTTGCATTTATTTCTGTTTAATGTCAGGTTAGAACGATGTGCGGCTTCCCAAAAGCGTCGCAAATTTACATCATGCTCTTCCTAAGTAGCTCCGCATACAGTCGAAGTCGTCAAGGTAGGGATATGTATTTCTTAAGTCATTGGATGATATAAACTCGTTCATGATCCTTCGAAACGCTGCAACTCCATTTGTAACTCCCATCGGTACGCGTTTGAACTGATAAAGACCACCTGCAGCTTCAAAAGCTGTGTACGGTTTCTCCGATGCGTCGATACCGAAACTTATTTTTTGCTTTGTTTACGAGGTCTTCGATTCGCGGTAGAGGATGCGCATCCAATTGCGTGAAACGATTTATAGTTTGTGAAAAGTCAATAACCATGCGTTTCTTTCGAGACTCACTGGATGTAACTACTACCTGAGCACGACAAGGGGAGGTGCTAGGCTCAATGACGCCTTCGAAAAGTAATTTGTGTAACTCGTTCTTAATAAATTTCTCATTGTCGGGACTAAACCGGCGACTTTTTGTAGTAATAGGTCGACAATCAGAAGTCAGGTTAATAAAGAGAGCTGGATTCGGAGCCTTGAGTTGAGCAAGACTACATACGTTTAAGGTTGGTTCAGAACCGTCGAGCTTAACTTCAACTGCTTCATGTAGATTGAGAAAAGGAAGTCCCAAAATTACGTCACTGCACAAATCTGACAGTACGGAGAATCTGATTCTTTCATATGTGCGGCCTTTTATGACGACAGTCGCCTCGCAACAACCACTAACCTGAACAGCCAGGTTTGGTGATACCATAGACGCGGTAGTAAAAGTAGGACGTACTAGTAAGTTGAGGCTAGGCACCAGGCTTTGGCAGATGAAATTTTCCGAGCTACCCGTATCAATCAATGCTCTGACAGGAGAGCGTAGCCATTGACAAGAACATTAATAGTAGATGGCGAAAGTTGACTCGAAGCAGAGTAGGCTGAAGCAAGACTGACTGAAGACGACGACGGAGTTGAATTAGATCGGCAGACTTTAGCCCAATGACAATCTTTTTGCATTTATGCCACTCCGCTTCTCGGGCGGGACATGATGAACGAGGATGGTGCCTCTGACCACAGAAAAACAAGATTGGCTCCTGTTATTATAGCGAACAGATGCAACAGTATCAGAAGAGTCCTGATTAGAGCTTACTTCGGGTTCGCTGGTCACGGCTTCAATTCCCGCCGCTACGGGTGCGTATGGCATGTGATATGATTCAGCATTTTTCTGGGCTTGTTCTAGAGCGCGAACTTGTTGAATGGCAGTCTCCAGTGTTAGCGTCTTATTTTCAAGCAATCGAGTTCTGATGTTATTGCACCGAATACCACGAATGAAGGAATCTCTCATGAAAGATGATTTATTTTCATCAGCAGTTACTGCTTTGAAGTCGCAATCAACTGCCAAACGATTCAGCACTTCAATGAATTCGTCCAGTGTTTCCAGTGTTTCTTCGGGCTTCTGATAACAGGTAGACAACAGGTGCCGAGCATAAACTTCATTGGACGGTTTCACATAGGCAACTTCCAATAGAGTGATGGCCGAGTCATAAGTCGTGCAATCCTGGATCACATCAACGACGTTAGGGTCAATATGCAGGAACAGAACTTCCAGTTTATCAGGACTATGATCTTCGATCATTGACAGAAAGTACTTGAATCCTTGGATCCAGAGCTTCCACAGTTTACTGCTCCGAGACGCGTTAGGTAGTACGTCAAATTTGTCTGGTCTAATGATCCTTTCCATAATAGTGATTGACTGAATAAATTGTTGAGCCACTGAGGGTAAGAGTGAGTATACACCAATTTTAGGCTTTATTCAGTCAAATTGCAACTATTGTATTCAAAATCGTATTCATAATTAAACATTCATAATAGCAAATAATAATACCTGAAACAAAAGAAAACATTACTTTAGTTCAAAGTGTACAAATTATACAATTCAAAATTAGATAGCATAACAAGGACTTCAGCATGTCGAGGTTGTAAGCTGTAACTTGATAATAAAAACCCACTCTAATAGACAGAGTGGAAATAAACTCTGTCTATTAGAGTGGGTTTTTATTATCATATTTTGACCTTCACGTAGAAAAAAAGTTTTTTTTTTGCATTTAAGCTGTAACTTGTTGGAGAGACTCTGTATATCCACAGCTCTGCTTGTAGCAAAGCATGCTGTTGCCTATTACGGACGGAAGGCAGAACATACATAAATTGGAGTCGTTTCAGAAAAAAATTAGCGACAAAATTAGCGTTAGCGGCGCTAACTCTTGAAATACTTAGTGTTAGTGGCGCTAAATTTTATGGTAGTTAGCGTTAGCGAGCACAACACTGCTTATTCGGACTATAGTAGACTTAATAAATATCCTAGAAGGGTTCCTTGTTCATTGCACAAAACAAAAAACAAAACGTCTTTATTGCGGATCACTCATAATCCATAGCCACTTAACCTAACATACAAGTACAATCTTACGTATACACTGAACTTAATACAAAAATAAGGCCAACAAAGCCACTTAACCTAGCATACTGTTTGATTAATTATCTGACAATTTTATGTATACTGTTATTACACGAGACATCATTAACTTAACAAAATCATTTGTATACGCAAGAGAAAATAATTGATAATTGTAGATTAATAAAAACACAACTTAATATGCATATATGATCTTTGCTACATTACAAAAATAAGGTATTGTACACCAGCAGTTGTCTGAACCAAGACTGCCATATAGATGAGAGGTACACAGTATCTGAAGACAGGACATTGCACAATAACACATTAGAGCTGTTTTGGACCCTAGTAGTGAAATTATATTTATTCTTCCGGATTAACATTTGGCTCGTAGGTAGGTTACACGTAGTAAACATAAAACTGGCACTGCACCAGTTTGCTTCCCTACATAGCATACGGAAATTATTATTATAAGCAAGAGAAAGTTTATTCATAACAGTTTTTGTATAGTTCCACCACAGATGGGATGTATACAATGCAGTACAGTAAGTTCTAAAAAGATAAGTTTTAATTGATTCTGAACACGTACGAAATTTCCTTACTAGCATGTTACCCTGTACATACAGCTTTTTACATTGCCTCTCAATATCGAGTTCATCTCGCAGCTTGTGAGTAATTACATGACCTAAGTATTTACATGTGTCTTTGACAGGTATTGTTTGACCATTCATTTCAAAAGACCCACATAATACATGTTTCAGTAGATTACACTAAAAATCAAAATACGACTCTTTGTCCCCATTATAGCCCGCACGATTTTTTTTAGGTCGAGATTCTGGGGAACGCAGCTCAATAAATAAGTAAAATAACTAGGCCATCTGTGCTCCTATCCCACAGGTTTTCTAAGAAATTAAAATTTGACCTCCATCTTTTCTAGAAATTAAAATATGGTGGATGCACGTGCGTCTGTGCGTGCCCCTGATATGTGATGTCATTTTCTATACCATATTGTTCACATATCTCTAATAGTACTCTTAGTCCATGGGGAGAGGGTGACATAAGAACAAGGTCATCAGCATACATTAAATGATTAATTTTTTCCTTTCTAATGACACAGCCAGTACGTGCAGTTTTTAGTTCATTGGTAAAGTCATCCATGTATATACAGAAAAGACAGGGTGAAAATATACCGCTTTGCCTAACACCATCAGTTACCTTAAAACCTGGTGATACAGTGCTTTTCCATCTTCCACAGTCTGTGTGTAACATAAAAGTTATTTCAGGGACCATTCTGAGTTGTATCATATATATATATATATATATATATATATATATTATAATATATATATATGTGTGTTGTGTTCTCTCTCTCTCTCTCTCTCTGTATTAACACCCAAAAAAGAAGAGAATAAACTACTCGGCGGTTTATTTTGTTTACACCCGAAAGTGTATAAAGTATCAGTGAATCCGTGCATATAAATTATAAAGTGAAATTCATTATAAGTAAGAAAGTGCAATACAGTTTACATAAATTGCACCAATTTAACGTATATATTTAAACCGTAATACGGTTGGCATTGGAGAAATTTTTGAAACAAGGCAGGAAAAAGGTCATAAAACGGAAAGGTTAGAAAACCCTCGCGACCATCGAAAGGAAAGGAAAGAGAAAGAAAGGGGAAAAAATAAAATAAATAAATAATTTGTGTGTGTACTTCTTTTTACGATAATTAATGAATAGCATGACCATGGGTCAAAATTCTCACTTAATCTGCAATTTGTGTAAACTGAAAACAACTGAAAAGGCAGCAATACGATGCGATTTCTATCAAAAACTGCACGACTTAATCTGCGTGAATCGAGATGATAGGAAAATATCCCTCGTCTCGAACGTTAAACAGATCGCAGGAGTCACATTTCTGTGTGCTGCATGTACACACACACACACTGTAAACTCCTTTGCGATATTTAAACAAATGGAGAAAGTGAATTCGAGTGTTACAGAAAAGGAGGGGGAAATGGGGAAACAAGGGTCTGGAAATGTCCCAATGACAATTCCGGTGGATGGGAGAGAAGATGAAATAACAATATAATATAATAATGAATAAGACAGAATGAAGACAAAAAGATGAAAGAAAAGAGACGGGTAAAAGTTACGAGGTGGTAAAACTGGCCAACGAACAAAATTAAAAAAAGATAAACAATAAAAACGTAGGAAATAAACAGCCAAAGAAAAATAATGACAATATCAAAATTAAGAACAGAGAAGAAACCAGATAACAAGTAGTAGAAGCGTAGAAAATACCGTTTGTAAATACTACGTAAAAGGGTACTGCGGATATCGGGATGGGCAATGCATCTATGCACATCCCACATTATGTAACACATTATACAAGAAGATATTGCAAATTTGAAAAAAAGTGCAAGTTCCACCACATTACTGTCTGCAACACCTACGCAAGATATGGGAGGTGCAAATACGGACGAAAATGCCCTTAGCACCACCCTCAAAGGAACGCAACAGGTGAACAAGAGAAACGAACATCAAAGAGGGGATACCAATTTTTTTAGGGTAAATATTTACTATTACACCGGTCTCCGGTAGAAAGTTTTAAAAGTTGGTTTTCAATGTTTTTCAATTTGCTGAAAAACAAATTTCACCTTCAAAATTGGACGAACCTAAAACAACCCAACCCAACCCAACCCAACCCAACCCAACCCAACCTAACCTAACCTAACCTAACCTAAAACTAACTGATTCAAATTAAAATCAGTGGAAGCGCCATTTTTTTACCCTTGTCCCGTTAGAGTTTAAGCTTCAATAACTCTAACAAATCATTTGCGACGGAAATGAGTATCATTTTTTAATTCAGCACATTGAAAAACATTGAAAACCAGCTTTTAAAACTTTCTACCGGAGACCGGTGTAATAGTAAAGAAATACCTTTTATAGATGTAGCCAACACAATTCAGCTGCTAAATACCATCCAGCAAATACAAAGTCAGCTGACAAATATACGAATCCGAGAGCCGGACAGAAGGTACGCACAAAGCCACTTCATTATTTATTGGGACAACACGTATCTACAAAGATAAAGAGAGGTAAATTCTCGGAGGACCACAAGACAACGAAACCGGCACCACTATTGGAAAACGAATCGAATGTATGTGAAAATGATAGAGAAAAAATAAAAATGATCCTAGCCAACATTCAGGGCCTTAAATCAAATCATTCCTCGGACAAAGTTTTATACCTGAAAGGACTCATGCAAGAAACCGGAGCAGACTGCATGCCTCACGGAAACCCATCTAAAGGACTGCCAGGCGAACTGTGAACACTGAGAGTTCTGTATTGATAAAAAAGAAATACAAATTGACAACTATAATATCCTCCGAGCCAACAGAAAGGTGAGACGTAAAGGAGAATGTGCTAGTTACCCATGCGAAAGGCATATGGAAGAAATGCGTTACATGTACCGAACGTTACAAAAGTAACGAGTAACGGTAACGCTTTGCAAATTTTTTATCAATGTAACGGATTTTTCCGTTACTCGTTATATGTAGTATAAAGCTTATAAACCCAAGAAAAAGTTGGTACACATGGAAATTATGAAAAAAACTTTCGATAAAAATTTAACTAACTCGCTTCAAACTGCTGTAAGGAAAATATTAAATTTTTTTTAATCAAAACGTGTATCTTCGCCGCGTACGCTCATTGCCCAACTGTAAAGACGTAATAATACTATAGTGCTTTGTGCTGACGTGTTCGGCTTCATAATCATAAATAATGTTGAGCTTCATATTCTCTCATTACCCTATTGTGTTTGTGATCGATGTTCTGTTTATATGTAGCATAAATTATAACAAAATCGGTACCATATCGATGACAACAACCGACATTCATTTACTGTTTAATAAAGTTTGGCATTGGTTGGCACCAGTTCGGCACTCTCTTCACTCTGTTATTGTCAGCCACTTCTTAATGCAGTCACCGATGGATTCAACAAGAGATTTGATAAGTTCCTGCACCTGGATGGTGCCGTTAATCCAGCTGTTCCGGCCTTTGTATCTAACCCTATGTTCAAGTTAAAGTGGCTAACCATAAAAGAAGACATGAATACTGATGAGTACAGAAAAATGGTTCAAAATATGTTAATCTTAGCCAACAAAGCTGAAAATTCCGAATGTAGAACAAATAATATTGCAGATGAAGATTCATCAAGTAGTTCTGACGATTTTTACGGATATTGACACATACCCGCGACTGCACCTAGTGAAGATATGGCAGAGATGGATGTGCTTAAGTTTTTCAGTGAGGAGAGGAAGACTGTTCATTGACAGCATTGTCTCAGTATCCTAGAATTAAAAAGGTATTCTTACGAATTTACGATACAACACTCCATTACCATCATCTGCACCAGTCGAAAGACTCTCTAGCTTTGCAGGACACATACATGCTCCAAAGAGAGGAAATTTATCAGACTGCATGTTCGAGATACTCGTAATGCTAAAAGGCAATTCTGCATATGTTTAAAAAATCGTTTGTTTTTATATACTAAGAATGTTTGTATTTTAGAATCGAATCGGAAAATGGGATTCCTCATTATCGCCCATTATCATTTTTTTGTCAATTCCATTTATTTTTGTTTGTTTAATCAAGTTTATTGTAGCTATACATTGTCAATAAAGTTTATTGTAGATGCATTCAATATTTCATTACTGCTATAAACCTATAATTGCAATACATTACTTTAAAACGTTACAGAACTAGCTAGCTTCCAGATAGCAAATTTAGGCATTATTAGTTTGTTATGCCCATGTGTATGATGTAGTCCACATGATGTGGATGTGGATCTGTGGATTGTGGTTGGTAGGCAGTTGTATCATACATAGCTATTGAATCGTGTTTACAAACTAACAATAATAATAATCGATACTTGAATTTGATAACATTGCCATTCCATTCATGAAGACTATTAAATGCAATTCACTATTCTTGTTAGTGGTAACAACCAAATTTATACTTTCTAGGTCTCTTCATCTTTCCCAAAAATCATTCGGGTGCAAATTATTATGCAATATATCGTTCTTAAGAGAATATTTATATAGTCAATAACAGTAGCTATTAGAATTTATGTGGTATGGCTGCCATTTGTAAGTTTATCTGTAGTTTCAAAATATGTGTGAAGGCACAAATATCAAATGTAACTAGTTACTTGTATCGAGTAACGATAACGCTTTAAGGATTTTTAAAAGTAACGATGTAACGGTAACGCCGAGTACATTTTCGACGTGTAAAGAGTAACGGTAAAGCCGCCCAATTTAATGTAACGGTGCCCATCACTGACTATAAGTACCTCAAACAGCTATATAGAATGTGTAGCAGCAAAAGTTGAAAAATTAAATATGGTGCTAATTGTAATGTACAGACCCGCAAACACGCCAACCTCATAATTCTCTGATTCCATTACAGAGGTAAGAAACTGGGTAAAAGATCTATATACTCTAACCCCAAATATTTTTCTCTGTGGTGATCTTAATTTTCCATTCATGAAATATAAAAGGATAGGAAAAAATGTGTACATACCAGGGACAAAGGGGGTTACACGGTAAGACCAGGGCAGGTAAAAATGCTACTAGCTCTGGCTGCTGAATTTATGTTAACACAAGAAATAACAGAAAACAAGAAAAAACAACTGCCTAGATTTGTTCACAAACAACAGCAACCTAAATGATAATGTAGAAATATCCCCAACTATAATATCGGATCACAATATTATTGAAATAATAACCAATATAAAAGCAACAAGAAAGGAAAGAACACGAACAACAGAAAGAAGCAAATTCAAAATTTTTAATTTTCACTCCAAAGCTATAAACTGGGAAGATGTTGCATCCAGCATGGAAGTAATAAGATTGGAAATCCATCTTCGAGGCCAAGACAACGGAAGAGATGCTAACAACCTTAGAGAAGAAGACGCTGGAAATTGTGGAAAGACATGTCCCAAAAATACAACAAAGGGGAAAGGGAAGCAGGTTCGAAAGACAAAAGAGGTCATTGTTTCGAAAGAGAAAAAGAGTGACTGCAAAATAAAGTAATTGTAAAGATAACATCAGAAAAAATATTAAATGATAAATTGCAGGGTATCGATTGCGTCATATAGGAACTAATTGAGAAGCATACAGAAAAAGAAGAAGGCGACGCTACAGAGGCGATAAAGGTAACTCAAAGAACTTCTATAATTTTTCAAAAAGGAAGTCAAAAAACCATGCGACTATTGGACCTTTGAAAAACGAAGCCAATGCTTTATCTGATGATCTAACAGAAGTATCCGAAATATTAAGAGCTCAGTACGAATCATCTTTCAGTATCCCAAAAACTGACAAACTGATATGCGATAGAAACACGTTCTTTGAAGAACTACAAGGGGAAAGTATAACGGACTTCGACTTCACGACAAATGATATTACACAAGCTATAGGGAAACTAAAAGCACACTCAGCGGCAGGACCGGACAAATGGAATGCCACACTGATGAAAAACTGCAAGAATGAAATCACTGAGCCCCTATACTGGATATGGAGACGATCACTAGACACGGGAGAAATACCGGGCATCCTGAAGAGCGCGAACATAGTTCCACTATATAAAGGACGAGATCGATCCGAGGCAAAAAACTATAGGCCAGTGTCGCTTACATCTCATCTCACTAAAATATTTGAAAGAATAGTACTCATTTAGCACATTAGCGATGTCTGCGTCAGAGGTCCGCAGTGCGCCGCTGGGGTCCTTTAACGGGCCTATCATGCTTCTAATGCGCTTTCTACTATTAACATAACTGAAGAACTCTTTAGGGTTCCCCTTGCAGAGGCTTGCCACCCAGAGTTCTTCGTTACGTTTACCTAGCCTAACCTTTGCCTTCACTTCCCTGCACAGGTGGACGTGCGCCTCAGTATTCTCATGGGAACAATTGGCCTTCGCCCTCCTATACGCAACTTTCCTATTTCAGATAGCCAAAGTGATGTCACGACTGAACCACACAAGCTGTGTTGAAGCAGGGGTGACCAGTTTTGAGGGTATGGCAGCAGAGTGCAGCACCATAAACTGGTCCCGGAATGCACTCCACACTCCCACAACATCGCCACCCACCTCTAACCCCATCTCACCTACGCTATCCCGGAGGCCAACAAAGTCCACCTACCGTAGATCAAGCTTACTGCCTCTCGACTTACTACGCTTCACCCAAGGGATGCAGACACAACCTAATCAGACCATGATCACTCCCGCCCAACGATTCGTCAACGGTGAGGCCAGTTATGAGGTTGTCTTCGGTCGTGAATACTAAGTCTAGAATGCTTTTGCCTCGTGTAGGCCCATTGACTCACTGAGTGAGGAAGTTCTCATCAGCAGTCCTGTCTTCCCACTTTATGCCACGACAGTTGAAGTCTCCTAAAACTACACACACCCTGTCGCCTAGCAGCTACGGAGCTCGGTGTACAAGGCTGTATCCTCATCAAGGAGATGCAGAGGTCTGTACACCAAGATTAACCTATCGTTTGTCCCTCCCACATTCAGATCAATGCCAAGCAGCTCCCGTTCCGATCGGAATTGGCAGTCAACCAGCCTCAATGTGTCCCTGACGTATATTAGTACCCCTCCCCCCCTCCCCACAGGTGCAGTCCTTGTGAAACATTCTATACCTGGGAATCTCGAACTCCCCAACGTAGTCCCTACAAGGAGTTACAAGGAAAAGTAGTACCTCAAAAGGCCTTGCGGCCCATACCGAGGAGGTACCAATGGCAACGGGTGCCAGGGAAAAATTCTGTCACCCTCAAATAGTGTGCAAGATTCGGTCTAACCTTTTCTTGAAATGATCCACAGAAGAACTGTTCACAATTTCTGAAGGTAGCCTGTTCCACGTGTCACAGATCTTATACGTAAAGTAATTCCCACACACACTAGTCCTAAACCGTTTCAAATCAAACTTCCAACCATTGTTGCGAGTTGGGTTATCATTTAAACTAAACATGCTTCTAAAATCGACATCGTTGAACCCGCGTAAGAGCTTGAAAACCTCGATCAGTTGACTGCGCAGCCTCCGAGTTTCCAGCAAAAACAAATTCAGGGCGCGTAAGCGTCGATTGTAGCCCATATGCCTAACGGAAGGGATTAACTTTGTGGCCCTCGCCTGCACTCGCTCCAGCCTCTCAATATTTTTTCTTGAGGGTGGGCGACCAGAACTGCACAGCAAACTCCAGGTGCGGCCGAACCAAAGAATTGTACAGCGAGAGCACAATCTTGTTCCGAAATCGAAATTGCCTCCTGATATACCCAACAACTTCTGGGCTTTCTTTTCCACCTCTACGCACTGTTTGGTAAACTTAAGGTCGCTGCTAATTAGCACACCCAAGTCCTTTTCCAAATCAGTCGCCTCGATATTACTTCCCAACATTGAGTAGTCCGATTCGGGATTGGCGTAGCCAATGTGTATCACTTTGCACTTACCCAAGTTAAACGGCATTTGCCATTTTTCGGACCACTCATCGTACGTAGGTCCGCACGCAGTTGCTCTATCGCCTCGGGCGTCCCAGCATTGGCTCCAAGCTTGGTGTCATCAGCGAATTTGGCGATCCGACTGACGATGCCACCGTCGATATCATTTATGTAAATGATAAACAACAGTGGCCCCAAAACGGAACCCTGAGGAACCCCACTAGTGACCGAGGCCCAACCCGAACTAGCCCCGTTAATTACAACCCTCTGCCGTCTATTCTTTAGCCAGTTCTCAATCCACCTAACTACTTCCCCACCGATACCCAGCACGCGCACTTTCGCCATTAGCCGGCGGTGAGGTACCATATCAAAGGTTTTCTGAAAGTCGAGATAAAGTATATCAATCGCCCTACTCTTATCATATTCACTCAACATGACGTGGAAAAACTCGAGCAAGTTGGTGAGACACGACCTATGCCGTCTAAACCCATGTTGGGAGTCCCCAAGCAGCTTGTAGGAATCCAAATGGTCAACGATCCTATCCGCTATTATCCCCTCTAAAAATTTACCTACAGCTGAAGTGAGACTAATGGGACGATAGTTCCCTGGACTTTCGTGATCCCCTTTCTTAAAGATAGGGGTCACATTGGCTTCCCTCCAGTCACCAGGCACCTGGCCCGTCTCCAACGATTTGTTGAAGACTAGCCAGGTGGGGAGCCACCTGGTCGCGCACATCCCGCAACACTCTGGGGAGAAACTGGTCTGGCCCAGGAGCCTTAAACGCACTCAGTTTCTCTCTTCTATCGGCAACGACTGTCGCGATACATCGAACACTATTCAGGCCAGCACCTTCGTGCCTGACGCCTGGCTCGGGGATGACGCGGGTGTTCTCCCTGGTGAACACTCCCGCAAAGCACTCATTAAGCACATTAGCGATGTCCGCAGAACGCCGCTTCGGTCCTTTAACATTAGCTTCTAATGGGCTTTCTACTATTAACATAACTGAAAAACTCCTTAAGGTTCCGCTTGCAGAGGCTTGCCACCCGTAGTTCTTCGTTACGTTTCGAGAGAGAGAGAGAGAGAGTTACAAGGAGTTACAAGGAAAAGAAGTACTCAAAAGGCCTTGCGGCCCATACCGAGGAGGTACCAATGGCACCGGGTAAAAGTTTATTTTTCTTTCAACTATCCTAGCAGTAGTAGAAAACTGGATAGAAAAGTAGAAGGCTCTCTCCCCACCCTCCGCTCCCTCCCTGCCAGAGGCAGGTACGGAAAAAGGTTGAAGAAAATACCTTGACCCTGGAAAAGTAGCCAAGGAAATTTTACAGGAAAGTGGAGAATATATAAATAGCTCTATATTTAGCTTGCTCACAGAGACACCGAGCAAGCGAACTCCTGCAGAGTTTTCTGAGGTTTTAATCTTAAACTATATGAGTGTTCAGTACTTTGTCTAGCCTATTTTTAAACAGATTTACACTTTGACTGGAAACAACCTCTGAGGGAAGTTGGTTCCAGATATTAACTATTTTATAGGAAAAGAAATTTCCGCAGACTGAGGTCCTAAATGTCTTTACACACTCAAATAGTGTGCAAGATTTCGTCTAACCTTTTCTTGAACTGATCCACAGAGGAACTGTTCACAACTTCCGAAGGTAACCTGTTCCATGTGTCACAGATCTTATACGTAAAGTAATTCCCACACACACTAGTCCTAAACCGTTTCAAATCCAACTTCCAACCATTGTTGCGAGTTGGGTTATCATTTAAACTAAACATACTTCTAAAATCGACATCGTTGAACCCTCGTAAGAGCTTGAAAACCTCGATCAGTTGACCGCGCAGCCTCAGAGTTTCAAGCGAAAACAAGTTCAGGGCGCGTAACCGTCGATTGTAGCCCATATGCCTAACGGAAGGGATTAACTTTGTGGCCCTCGCCTGCACTCGCTCCAGCCTCTCAATATCTTTCCTGAGGGTGGGCGACCAGAACTGCACAGCATACTCCAGGTACGGCCGAACAAGGGAATTGTACAGTGAGAGCACAATCTCCTTGTTCCGAAACTGAAATTGCCTCCTGATATAACCCAATAGTTTCTGGGCTTTCTTTTCCACCTCTACACACTGTTTCGTAAACTTAAGGTCGCTGCTAATTAGCACACCCAAGTCCTTTTCTAAATCAGTCACCTCGATATTACTGCCCAACATCGAGTAGTCCGACTTAGGATTGGCGTAGCCAATGTGCATCACTTTGCATTTACCCAAGTTAAACGGCATTTGCCATTTTTCGGACCACTCTCCTATCCTACCTAGGTCCGCACGCAGTTCCTCGATCGCTTCGGGCGTCCCAACATTGGCCCCAAGCTTGGTGTCATCAGCGAATTTGGCGATCCGACTGACGATGCCACCGTCGATATCATTTATGTAAATGGTAAACAACAGTGGCCCCAAAACGGAACCCTGAGGAACCCCACTAGTGACCGAGGCCCAACCCGAACTAGCCCCCTTAATTACCACCCTCTGCCGCCTATTCTCTCAGAGAGAAGAGAGAGAGAGAGAGAGAGAGAGAGAGAGAGAGAGAGAGAGAGAGAGAGAGCCTCAAAGACCTTCCGGTCCACTCTGGGAGGTTCCTGTTATTAAACAAGTTTATTTTTCTTTCAACTATTCTAGCAGTAGTAGAAAACTGGATAGAAAAGTAGAAGGCTCTCTCCCCACCCTCCCTGTCAGAGGCAGGTACGGAAAAAGGTTGAAGAAAATACCTTGACCCTGGAAAAGTAGCCAAGGAAATTTTACAGGAAAGTGGAGAATATAAAAATAGCTGTATATTTAACATGCTCACAGAGACACCGTGCAAGCGAACTCCTGCAGAGTTATGTTATGTTTTAGTCTTAAACTATGAGAGTATTCAGTACTTTGTCTAGCCTATTTTTAAACACATTTACACTTTGACTGGAAACAACCTCTGAGGGAAGTTGGTTCCAGATATTAACTATTTTATAGAAAAAGAAATTCCTGCAGACAGAGGTCCTAAATGTCTTTAGTTCCAGTTTAAACCCATTATTTCTTGTCGGATTGGCATTAAGTGAGAATAAGTTTCTGTCATCTACCCTGTCTCTTCCATTGAGCATCTTGAAGACTTGAATAAGCTGACCGGGCAACCTCCTCGTCTCTAAGGTAAACAGATCTAGGCGCTCCAATCTCCGTTGGTAGCTTTGCATTCTCATTGAAGGGATCAATTTTGTAGCCCTTGCTTGTACTCTTTCTAACCTTTCTATGTCCTTCCTGAGGGATGGAGACCAAAACTGCGCACAGTATTCCAGTTGAGGTCTGACTAGAGAATTATAAAGACACATTACAGTCTCCTTGTTCCGAAACTGGAACTGTCTTTTAACCCATTAGCGCCCAAATTTTTAAAATTAGTTTCATATGTAAATTAGTCATATTTTAGTTCAATATATAACGCGTTGAAAGGAAAATTGTTCCTATTTTAATTTGGCTCATCACTAAATGATTTTTAAATTTGGTCCTTTTTTTAGGACCATGGGCACATGGACATAAATTTTTTACTCATCTGTAATTTCATTTATTTATGTTTTTTTCATAATAAAATCAAGCGGTTTTCATTATAGGATAATATATAAAGACAAATTATGAGATATTACTTTTATTATTGATTAATCAAAATATAGTATCATTTAGAGTGCCACTCGGAATAACATTCACCAATATGGAGGCCAACATCGCATTTCAGACATTGCTTGCTCACTTTCTTCTTGCAAAACGCGCACTTCCTCTGTTTTCCACCATCAGTTCTATCGAGTGTGTGCCCAACCGGGGAGAACCTTACTTCTGGCACAACCTTAGAATGGTATTTTTTGGGGCGTCCACCATGCTTTGGATCAGAGCAGGACTGTATTTTCAGATAAGCTTTCGTAATGTAGCGTCTGAACTCTAGCACAGAGAGTGGATCTTCACCGATAATGTTGTGTAATACCCATGCATTAACTACTGCAATATCAATGCAGTTGGTGAACAAGTTGAAATACCATTTTTTGGATCTAATTCCGATGCGGTATTTCTGAATAAGCCAATCAAGATGGTCCACTCCCCCCATAAACTTATTATAATGACCAATAAGCTGAGGCTGGGGCACATTTATTTCCTTTGAAGCAGCACTGGACCAGCGCTTCGCACTACCAAGAGGGTGCATCATTTGGTGGTTTGTACCCATTGTTACCATGCTATTATCATGCCATTTCACAAATAAAATTTCTTCTTTGTTGTCAAATCTATAGTCGAACATACCGCGTGCTTGCTTTTTCATGTCTTCTTCATCGATGAGAGGACATTTCCCAGTGCGGTTTGCACGGGTAGTTCCAGTTACTCTGACCCCGAGGGATCTCGTGTAAACTAACAATTTATAGCTTGTGAAAAAGTTGTCAATATATATTTCATGGTCTTCAGGATTTTGCAGATGTTTAACCATATTGAACACTACCTTTGCTCCCAAGGTATCACAGAAATCTTGCTCGGGTGACCTTTTCTCTTTCCCTTGATATAGATTCATTTGGTAGCAGTAGCCAGATGCTCCACAACACATCACCCACTGCTTGAAGCCAAAACGTATTGGCTTTCCTCTGATGAACTGCTTCAGAGAGCTTCTTCCGTAGTACCTAACTATTTGCTCATCGATAGAAAGTTCTTTGGAAAATATTCCGAATTGCTTGAATTTTTCATTCAAACTATCCGTAAGTGGCCTAATTTTGAATGACCTATCGTCCTTCATGTTTGGAGCTTCCTCATTGTTGGCAAAATGAATATATCTCTTTATACTTGTAAACCTGTTTCTCGACATAGCTTCTCTGACTATTGCAGTATTCAGGTCTTCATCCGAACTCCAATATTGACGCTCACTTGGCAATTTATGGTACCCTGAAAACAAAAAGATGCCAATAAAATTTCTAACACAATCAGTAGAGAGAAAGAAATCATGATTATTTTTCTGACTTGCGTAGATAGCAGATTGGTCACAAATAAGTGCAAGTAATTCTTCAGAAAAAAATAGCTCAAAAAGTTCTACTGGGGTTTTACCATTCAAGTTATCTTTCATTGCATCTTTTCTTTCATTGGCCCCATTTCTGGTTGTAGAAAATCTTGAATACGTTGGTTCCACTTTTTTCCATGACGCTTCCTGAATTTTCCCTTTTTTCTTCGCGGGTTGTTGATGATTATTCTCACTTTCATCATACTGGTGAAGTTCTACAGTGCTTGGAACCTCTGGTAGAATAAATGTTGGATCCCGATTGTCATCGTCTACAATGTCATCATCAAAATCTTCTTCATCCGTGAGTGCATCAACTGGAGGAGGAATTTCTATAATGTCAATATGGTCCACTTCTTCAGGAACTGGGTTCTCTTCAACGAAGCTAACGGCACTTTGAACAGAATAGAATGATTGTGTAGAATGATGGACATTCATGGCTCTTGAATCCTGAAAAGAATAAATAAATTATATATATATATATATATATATATATATATATATATATATATTATATATAATATATATATATATCCCCGCAAGGGGGTTCTAAGCTCGTGCTCTTGAGTGCTCTTTGTGCTCGTTTGTACGTGCTTGTTCCTGGAGGTTTCACGTGCGCCCTCCCGGCCCTAGCACCCAAGGATGATGGGGCTCGACCCTGCAGTCCTTGTCATCCTTGGTCTGTTCCACTTCGACTGTCCCCTCCACCCTTTCTTTTTCCTCTGTCTTTCCTCTCACTTTTTCTTTGTTTTTCCGCTGAGATATGCCCTTTTAAATAGAGGCGAATCGGTTCTTCCCGAACTTAAAAAAAAAATATATATATATATATATATCGTAAAGAACGACGCTTGTATAGGAGAACATTCCGCGCAAGATGAGAAGAGAGAACGAACAAATGAAAAAATGAGGTAACCACCAGGGAATCGAACCCGGGATCTTCCGATTGCCGGTCAGATATGATAACCATTACACCACGGGCCTCACTCGAACAAATGCCGTAATTCCTCTACATACGCGCAGAAACCAATGCCCCAAGGGGGCACCTCCCGCATGCCGTATCTATATATACATTTCAACTGCAAAGAACACGCAGTATAAATAACGTAAAGAACGACGCTTGTATATGAGAACATTCCGCGGAATGTTCTCCTATACAAGCGTCGTTCTTTACGTTATTTATACTGCGTGTTCTTTGCAGTTGAAATGTATATATATACAGGGTGTTTGAAAACTTTCTGTACAAATTGTAATGGGGGATAGGCAACACCAAGACAAACCCTTTTCGGATATATTGGTGGAGCTGGTACATAAATGAATGAAAACAAGTGTACACGGCATGTTTATTTAAAGAAGGTGCTGAAAGTTGCGACCGGTAGCATCAATGCATGCCCGACAGCGTCGAAGCATTAACCGACGTACACGTCGAAAGATTCCCGGCATTTCGGGAACAGTTCCAGCGGCGACAGCGATTCTTGCTACGAGGTCTTCTTCTGAGTAAATGGGAGTCTCGTACACGAAGTTCTTCATGTGTCCCCACAGGAAGAAATCGAGGCATGTTAAATCGGGCGATCTCGGTGGCCAGGCTACGGGCCCACACCGGCCTATCCATCGGTCCCCAAAAGTGGCGTTCAGATAATCCCGCACATCGTTGCTGGAGTGTGCTGGGGCCCCGTCGTGTTGAAACCACATTCGTCTACGAATAGCCACGGGAACATCTTCCAGCAGTTCCGGCAACGTTTCTTCAAGAAATATCCGATAAACCCGCCCGTCGAGTCGGGCAGACAGCAGGTACGGCACAATCAACTTGCCATGGACGATACCCGCCCAAACATTGACGGCGAACCGTTCTTGATGAGCATGCACCCGTGTAGCATGTGGATTTGCGTGCGCCCACACGTGAGAATTGTGCATGTTAAACACACCCTCACGTGTGAAACAGGCCTCATCTGAGAACAGCACATAAGCCGGAAAATTAGGCTGCACCGCTGTCTGCTGCAGAAACCAGCGTGCGAATTCCACACAAAGAGGGTAATCCCGAGGTTGTAATGCCTGGACACTCTGACGATGAAACGGATGTAACTGCTGCTCGTGCAACACTCTCCAGACCAGGTCGTGGTTCACACCGAGGATACGTGCAACACCTCGCGTGCTTGCGCTTGGATTGTCCTCAAATCGCCGTAGGATTTCTTCTTCCATGTCAGGAGTGCGCACGTTTCTCTCCCGACCAGTGTCATGCATGTTTGCATGGAATGTTCCAGTTTCTCGCAGTCGCCGATGCAAATGCGCAAACGTTTGGTGGTTTGGCACACGTCTGTTTGGGAAGCGCTGTCGGTACAACCTCACAGCAGCTCTTCCGTTTCCATTGGCGGCCCCATACACCATATGCATGTCAGCCATCTCAGCAGTCGTGAAGCGCTCCATGTTACGCGTACTACGTCCGATTTAAGAATGCCCGCGGCAAGCGCGAGTCTAGCCCACTTCACCTTTTAGCCAATTGCAGCGGCGCCCTCTCGCGCCGAATGGTGACGTCAGCGGACATACACTTATATACGAAAAGAGTTTGTCTTGGTGTTGCCTATCCCCCATTACAATTTGTACAGAAAGTTTTCAAACACCCTGTATATATATATATATATAGGGTGAACCAAATGTAGGTGGACAGTAAATGATAACGTTTATTTTGAGAATACATATTTAATTTTTTTGTATACTATAATACAAAATAAAATTTAAATAAATTTAGTTATAATATTTAATATAATATAACACACACACTATAGTTATAATGAACACCATAGTTATAATATAATATAACACAAACCGTATTCAACCTACTGTCCACCTACTTTTGGTTCACCGTGTGTATATATATATATATATTATATATATATGTGTGTGTGTGTGTGCGTGTGCCTATGTACCTATTTAGAGTGTGTATGCGCGCGCAGGTGTAGGCACATGGAATATTTTTGTTTTTAGAGTTCATCACAATATAAATAAGTTTACCAAAAGATAAAAATTATCTGTGATGCATGAATCATAGAAAATGGAAAAATTGGGCTACACGTGACCATGGTCCTAATTATAGGACCATGATTATAAGTTATATAATAAAACAAGTATATATCAGAATATTAAAATAATGACTTAGAAACATTCCCTGGTATTTGTTTAATATAGCCTAATATTTTTAAGGCCCTCTTTTCGACTTCTGCACAGTGCTTCGACGGTTTCAGATCGTTGCTGATATAGACTCCTAAGTCTTTCTCTAGATCGGTCTCAGTCAAATTCCTTCCCAAGAGAGAGTAATCGGTCTTCGGGTTTTTATAACCTATGTGCATTACCTTACATTTGTCCAAGTTGAATGGCATCTGCCAAGTAGCAGACCATTCGCCCAACCTGTCAAGATCGTTCTGAAGCGTTCTTACGCCCTCCTCAGTACCTACACTACTTCCTAATTTCGTATCATCTGCAAATTTGGAGATTGCACTTAGAAGCCCGACGTCTATATCGTTAATATAGATGATAAAAAGTAAAGGACCCAGAACGGAACCCTGTGGGACACCACTGGTGACGGGCGCCCACTCCGAAGCCACTCCATTATTACCACACACTGCTTTCTATCTTTTAACCAATCCTCAATCTAGTTGGAAACGAGCCCGGTGATTCCTAGTCCTTTGACTTTAGCCATCAATCTCGCGTGAGGGACTTTGTCAAAGGCTTTTTGAAAGTCGATAGATCACTATATCTGTTGCCCTACTTGCATCGTACAGTGTATGCATATTGTGGAAAAACTCTTAACAGGTTTGTCAGACAGGATCTATGTCGCCTAAATCCATGTTCAGAATAAAAAATTAGATTGTTAGATTCAAGGTGATACACAATACATTTTGTAATGATGGATTCCAACAGTTTGCCGACAACTGATGTTAAACTGATCAGGCGGTAATGACAAGGATTTTCCCTATCACCCTTTTTAAAGATTGGTGCTACATTTGCTAACTTCCATTCGGTTGGAACTTTCCCTAACTCGATTGATTGTTTGAATATGGTTACTAAGTCGTCAACAACATTGTGGCTAACCTCTTTTAATACCCTTGGAAGAAATAAGTCGGGGCCATGTGATTTGTATTTGTTCATCTTATCAATTAATTGCTGTACCTCATTTCTCGTAAAACTTATGGTCTCTACGGGATGGTCACCATCATATGTAATCCGAGGACTTGGCACCAGGAGCGGCTCGCAGGTAGGCACTGTGGAAATGCAGCACCCCCATGATCTTATGATCTTTATATTTAAATATTTAAAATAGCCTGATTGTTTTTTTTCAATGAACTTTGAGTTTTTAAATCAGATTATATCCTTTTTTCCTTAAACTATTTCAATGCCGAACGAATCACGAAAGTAGCTTCAGCCTTCCCGTGGAACTGCGTACTTAACAGTTCAAGATTTTGTTCGAAACGCTTGAAACCTCGGTGGCGGACGTACGAAGAGCGAGTCAGAATCGCGGGTTTAAGAGGATCCAAAGCACTGTGGACAGAGCAGTGCCGATTTGTTTGTTTGACGTGGTAGTTGTGTTGCTGTATCGTTTGCTAATTCGAAATTTAATTTTCGAATTGCATTTATCAATGATTCGTTATCATTTATTTTTTGTCGTGAGATTGAAGTTAATTATATAATAATTGGATTATTTACAATATATAGCTTTCATTTCTTAGAATATTTTTTTCGCAAGTGACTTTTTGTTTTTTGAAATTTTAACTAGGCGCTTATTCTATTATCATGGCTGCGCTATACGGTGGATCACTTTTCACTTTTTTAAAAAATTATTGCTGGTCAAAGTTTTTCCCATGATTTGGTTCAGTGGAAGTACACTGACACCATTTTTACCAAAATCGATCAATATTTAGGGGTCGCGCTCGACCTTGAAAATTTCAATTTTGGAAATTTGGCCAAATTGACAATTTTTTACAGAATAAACATAAATCATCAAATTACCATATTTTCTGAATCCTCTCAGTGAAAGAAATCCTCTCAGCTACTTACCAAGTTGATAGGACAAGTGGTTTAGAAGTTATACTCACCTTGAGATAGCATTAAAATTTAAAATATCGTATTCGTCCCCGTACCTCCATATGCTGTCTGCCATTGTCTGCTTTTTAGGATAAGATAAAACGAATAAGGAAAGATCAAATGTATTTTGTATTCGAACGGTTTACCGATATCACTAAAGGCACTTACTCCGGTGCCCCTAACTAGGTTCAAAAACTGTATGAATCGTGGTTAGAACACACGTCATCTTAAGGCGTGCGCCATGTACTCTCTCTGCTAACTCCCTTTCCCTCTGCGCTACGTCATCTTGGCAAGTGACGACTTCTTGAAGTCACCGAGTTCTTTCCGGCTCTTTTCCACGAGTTGAAGAAGACCCTGCAGCTGTGACTCGTCTTTTGTGACAGTGTTCGCGTAATCTTCTATCAGTTTTATCCCTCTCTCTGCCACGTCGTTGGTAACTTTCAGATGCGAGATGACATTCTTCAGATCGCAGTAGTTCTTATCTTGATCCCACTTATTCACCGGCAGAGTGAGCCACGTAGACGCGCACACCTGCAGGTCTGTGAACACGAACCACGATGACTCATCGATCAGGTCCGGAAGGCGCGTCGTGTCATCAACCGAGACGTTGTCATACGTGAAGTCCTCGGGCACAGCGAGGCGGCACAGCTTCTTTGCCATCTCGTGCTTCACAGTGTCTTCCACTTTGTCACTGAAGAGGGCGAAAACGACGGTCTGAGGCCTCAGATACCACAGGTGCCGCCTGATCACTGCCAGTGAAGCCTCTGCAATCTCGCGATCCACAGCCCTGTACTGCAGAAGACGCTGGTACAACACAAGGTCATTCAGCGGGGCATCAGCTGCGACAGGAGCCGCCAGCCAGGCAGGTGCGTAGAGGAGTGCAGTAAATAGTACCACTCTCTGAAGTTTCTGTACCAGCTCGTCGTCGAACTCCAGCTGACCGCTGAACATCAGGAGCTTCGTGTAGTAGATGATCTGAAACGAATACGCACTGTGATGTATAAATACCGATACCACTCCATATAAGTTTGTTTAATGGTAAATTATTTATCTTATTTTTTTCTGGTAGGGACTTCAAATGGCTGTTTGCAGAAGGCAATACAATATTTAACTTCTAATTCAAAATACCAACCTTGGCCATCCATCTCGCATGATGGTAGGCTCCTGGGCGCATGAAGTGTGTGCCACGACGTGGCTGGGCCCCGAGTACCAGGAGTGTAATCTCCGCCACTTCTCGGTAGTCTTCTCTGACAAGACCAGAAGCGGTGCCGAGGAACTTGACTGCCTCATCTCGGAGCTCCATCAGCCACGTCACCTCCGCCAAATGCTCGATCTCCAGCTCGCGATAAGTCGAGAGGTCGAGCTTGTCCCACCTGAAAGGGGAGTTATGAAAATATTGCATGAAAACGACTGAAGTTTCCCTTTTCGACTGCTATTAACATCATTAGTAGAAGGACGCTGATATCTCAATTGCTCTGAAGGCAAAAAATCATTGGAGAAAACAAATGCGCCTTAGACTTGAAATTCACCTTCTCCTCAGATACTGGAACAAAGGTTCAGTTGATGCTGTGGTTCTTCCAAACGCGGTGATGACCACTTCCCCCACGATGAGCTCCATAACGTGATGGCGACAGCCCAGCTGGAAGAGCGGTTTACCAAGCATGTTCTCCAGCCGGACCACCGCACCCTGCACCCTCCCCGTATTGGAGGAAGTTGTGTCGAAGCACAGTCCAATCACGTTGTTCTCGCATCCCCAGTCTTTGAGAGCACGAAAGTCGCCTGGGCCTGGGACAGACCGGTGCCGTCAGCAACAGTCGGAACGGCCAGCAACTTTCCTTCTGTGCATTGGGAGCTCCGGAGATGAGAATCGCCTGGCGGTGCTCCAATGATCCAAGAGAGTCCTGAAACGTATGTCATACATGCCAATCCATTATCGTCCACTGGAATATGTCATCCACTGTCGTCACTGGAACATGTTAATTCACTGTCGTCCACGGTGAGGGCAAAACTGACCTTGATTACTTTACCGTCCCAGTGGACGACAGCATGCCTCGGAGATACGAAGGATTTCTGCACAGCTGTCGACACTTCACAACGATGTGCCACTCTTCCACGGCGAGACGTGTCCTTCGAGATACTGAATTTGTTCAGGTCTGCGGGATCTGCCGAACGTAGGACTGCCGCCACGACACTTGCCACCTATGTGCGAAATTGAAAGGAAATTGACAAGGATGCGTATGGTTTTTATGCGACAAAATAATCACTAAATTTTCCGTCGTTACGCCTATTATATCTTTGTCAAGGAAAGATCATTACTGATATATACACACCCGATTATTGGACATCCGGAAGCGATCAGCCACTTCAATAACAGCCGGTGCATTGAGGATGCGGTGAGGAAGGCTGATTGATACAGTTGATTCTCTCGGCTGTCGGTATGGTGGTTCTAGCTGTGATTCGGAGTTGCTCGATGATCTGCTTTCTATAGATTCATCGTCGCTCTCAGCTTCGGTTCCTAATTTCGTTTTTGAGGTGCCTGGCTCATCACGAGATTGTTGTCTTGAGAGTTGCTGTTTTCTCTTGACAACGAACACTTTATCATTCCCACTCATTGTTGCCTGGCGCAGGCCCCGTTGATCCTCATAAAATTTAATATCTTCTTGTTTGTTGTTGTCTGAGAGCAGTCGACTTTTCTGTATCTCTTCAATAGCATCGGGAGCTCCGATGTCCCAGAGCTTGTTCAGATTTTCTGAAAACTTCTCCCTGCCGTTTCCCGCGTCACTGTCTCTCATCTTGCTCTTCCGCAGCGAGCGCCACTCTTCCCACAGTAACTCCAGTTTTCTTTCGCAGTTACGCCTCGTGATCGTCTTTATACCTGCCATGTTCCAAAATGCCAGAACATTGGCCACCGTGTCTTTTACGGCGGCCTTCCTGTCAGTAGTTTCCTGCTTGGCATAGAAGAAGTACTGGAGAACTTGATGGGTGGTTGGCAATTTGGCACCACCAATCGAGGAAGCTGGCTGACCAATTAAGAAGACGTCCGTGGCTGACCTTAGAGAAGGTGGTGCTGTTGTTGCTGCTTTCTCTTTTCCAGAATAAGTAACATTCAGAGTCTTCCCACTCCTGGTTGTTAACAGTTTATCCATTGTACTAAAGTCTAGACTTATCAAACAAGAATCAATTGACACAGTTGATCTGTAAAAAGCAAACTGTGATTAGTAAAAATATTGGTCATAGACATAGCGTGTGTGTGTAATTGGGATTTTAGGATGCGCCAGCTACTGATGCTATGATTACATCCATAACGGGGGACAAATACGGTATTTTAAATTTTAATGTTATTTCTAGGTGAGTGTAACTTCTAAACCACTTGTCCGATCAACTTGGTAAGTATCTGAGAGGATTTCTTTCACTGAGAGGATTCAGAAAATATGGTCATTTGATGATTTATCTTTATTCAGTAAAAAATTGTTAATTTGGCCAAATTGCCAAAATTGAAATTTTCAAGGTCGATGCGCGACCCCTAAATATTGATCGATTTTGGTAAAAATGGTGTCAGTGTACTTCCACTGGTAAATGTACAGTATTACACCTGTCTCCCTTTCGAGGTGAAATTTATGTTTTTCCTATGGTTTTTGATGTTTTGAACGAATCTGACCTTCAAAACCGTCGGAAATGACTCATTTTTGAGATACCCCCCCCAGCCGGCAATGTGGGGGAAATCACAGAAAACGAGTCATTTCCGACGGTTTTGAAGGTCAGATTCGTTCAAAACACATCAAAAACCATAGGAAAAACAAATTTCACCTTCAAAATTGACCTAACCTATCCTATCCTAACCTAAAAGAAAAACAGGAATTACCTTTAAAATCTAAGACAGAATAATCACAGTACCGTCTTTTCTTCGTTTTAAGCACAACGTAACTTTTTCTACAACACCACAGTTTCTGGTCTTGACGATATGTGCACTCCATTTTACAATGTGGACACTTCACTACTGTCGGTAGAACACTGTGAGCACGCAGAAACTCAACACTTTTTTCTAAATTTTCATAGAAAGCGACAATACAGCAGTAATAATCGAATGAACACATGTCACACGAAGCCATTCCGGTAGCAAACTAATTCAAATTCGAAATGGATGGAGCGCTCTGATTGGGCAGACATGTGATGGCAACACAAACGAAGGTACGAACACACAAACGACCGTACACACACACACACGACCATACAAACACACACACGACCGTACAAACACACACACGACCATACAAACACACACACGACCGTACAAACACACACACGACCGTACAAACACACACTAGATACACCAAAAAAATGTTTATATCTCGAAAATGAAGCATTTGCGACGGAAACGCTATAGAAGGAAAGTGTCTTAGAATTAAAAAATCTACTTAACGAACATATAATAATTGCTGGATGTTAGATGGGTGTAATAGTAGAATAATACCCTTCCACTGAACCAAATCATGGGAAAAACTTTGACCAGCTATAATTTTTTAAAAAAAGTGAAAAGTGATCCACCCTACTGTGCTAGCCCCAGAAGTGAGTCGGGTGACAGTGAGTAAAATTCAGTCTCGTAATTTTTCACAGTTATCTCTTCAAGAAAAAATAGCTATTAAAACTGAAGGATGCCCTACACCAGAAATTCAAATATCTCAGCCCGGAATAAGTAACAATAAGAAATATATTCGTAGTTTTAATTCAGAATGGTACCAAAGAAACAGTTGGCTTTGTGGTTGTAAAGTTAAAAATGCATTATTTTGTTTCCCGTGTCTACTACTCGGTGGTGACTTGACGTGGACAAAAAGTAGTTTTACAAATATAAACAAAATGAAAGAAAAAACTGAAAAGCATGAGCGTTCAAAGAAGCATATTGATAATGTGATTTCCCCATCACTTTTAGGAATGGTAAATATCAAAGAAAAACTTAGTGATGCTTACAAACTCTCAATTATCGAACATAATAACAAAGTTACCAAAAATCGTGAAATATTGTCGAAAATAATAGACTGCATTAAATCATTAAATTCTGCGGAAATTTTGAGATTTCTTTATGTGGACATGATGAAAAAGATGATTTGGCAAATCCAGGTATATTCAGGGGATTAATTAATTTCGCATCAAAATTAGATCCCGATTTGAAAAAAACATTTAGAAAGCAACACAGTCTTCAAGGGCATTTCCAAAACCATTCAGAATGATATTCTTGACTGTGTGCTGCAGGTATCCTGCAATCAAATAAAAAAAGAAATTAAAGAAGCTTCGTTTATGGCGGTCATGGCTGATGACACAACTGATGTTTCTGAACACACTCAAATGGTTGTTCTGAGATATGAGCTGAATGAGGAAGTCTTTGAGTGCTTCTGGGGTTTCTTTACTCCAGAAAATCAAATGGCAGAAGGACTATCTAAGTGCATTCTAGATCAGCTAGATATTCTTCTCAAAGGAAACAAGCAGAAACTAATTGCTCAGACATTTGATGGCGCAAATGTCATGAAAGGAAAAAAAGAAAAAAAGGGGGAGTTCGGGCTAAAATTAAAGAAGTTTACAATAATGCACACTTCATTCACTGTTATGCCCACCAACTGAATCTGATTATGAAAAATGCAGGAAGTACACCCAAAATTCAAGAATATTCTTTTCTAACCTCTTGGCTATACCAACATTTTTCTCCAGGTCACCACTTCGTCTCTCTATCTTAAGCAAACATATGGCCAGCCGCATTCCTCGTCCATCCCCTACTAGATGGAATTTTCATATATGCACCGTAAACTGCATCTATGAAAATTTCAAACCCTTAAAAAAATGCCTTGAAGAAGTACAGTCAACAGCAAACGCAGATCAAACCATTTCAGAAGCAACAGGAATTTTGCACGTTTTGAATAAAGAAAACTTCATCTTTTGGTTGAAACTTTTTCATCAGATAATGCCTCACGTAGAAGTCATTTACAATCAAATGCAATCTCGAGCTATTGACTCGTGTAAAGTACAAGAATATATAGCAAACTTCAACAATGCCATTTTAAAAATAAGAAATTCGGAGTGCTGTGAAAATCCTTCAAAAACACTCATGATTGAAGCAAAGGAAGTGTGCAACTGCGTATGTGTTGACATAGCTGAGAGGTATTCATTTACCAAACAATTAGTAGCTGCTAAGCTGTTTACCAAGGAAAACTTTGATAGTTATAATATGAAAATGCCTATGGAAGAGGTAACGGTGACCACTGAGGCATATCCCAGGATTGAAAAAGAAAAGCTTCTTACTGAACTATAAGTTTTCTACAGTAGACCTGATATGCACAATTATGACAGGTTAATTGATCTGCTGAAATTTATCACTGAAAATAATCTAGTAGATGTTCTTGGAGAACTAGCTAAGCTCATAAAAATTCTTTTGACCATCCCCATGACTACATCCGAGGTCGAATGCTGCCATTCAACATTAAAAAGAATAAAGACATTCTTAAGGAGCACTATGAATCATTAAAGACTAAATGCTCTTGCAATGATTTCAATAGAGAAAAATTTGATCAACAGTACACAGAATTTCAATGAAAAAGTAATAGACCTTTTCGCTCAGAATAAAAACAGAAGAATGGAATTTGTTTATAAATAAAATTTTTGGCAAATTCGAAATTACCCATTAAGCGTAAGTACCCTATAATTGATTTTATGATACTATTTTACTTATTTTTATGACTGAGTAGTGAGTAGTTATCTATTTAAGCTATTCAACTTTCTCTCTCTCTCATATATATATATAATTGACACAATTGTTCGCAATTTCTGAGGCAGCACCCCCATAACTGAAAGTCACGAGCTGCCACTGCTTGGCACTTCTATTGTGTCTTCCTCCGTGAAGACTGTAACGAAGAACTCGTTTAACATATTAGCTATATCTTTATCACCGAATTTCAGTACGCCATTTCTATCTTTTAAGGGGCCTACAGAATTTTTAATTGGCTTTCGTTGTTAAACCATTTCGGTGACTTTGTTGACAAGGAAACTATTTTAGTGGGTATAAAAGTGTTCTGCAATATTCTAAACTGACCTCTATATGAGCTTCAGGTGACAATGACATCCTCACTTATTAGAACTTCAAGTGTGTCTAAACTACTTCAGGAGCTTTCAAAATTTGCTCTCGAGAAATCCAGTCTTTCACAAGTCTTTTCGCGTGTATTAACTGGAACCCTGAGGTCAAACCTAATCAAATTATGATCGCTGTTACTTAAATTTTCACCAATAGTCAGGTTAGAGACTAGGTCATCTTCATTCATGAATATGAGGTCTAGTTTATTATTACCCCTTGTAGGACCATCAACCCATTGACTTAAGTTATCATCGGCAAATTCCAACAGTCTTGAGCCCTCAGCATCAGCGGTTTTGTTTTCCCAATTTACATTATCACAATTAAAATCACCAAAAATCACACTGATCTTATTATTCACTATTCTGCTTAATTGGTTATACAAGTTTATATCCTTGTCAACAGGGTAGTGAGGTGGCCTATATACTAGAAGTAGATGCACTACTTTATTATTTAGGTTTAGATCAATTCCCAACATTTCATGAGCAGATACGATATTACTGTTTACCAGGTGCAGGAAGTCCCGAGCATACGAAAGTACACCGCCACCTTCCCTTCCATTCCTATCTTTGTGAAACATTTTGTAACCTACCACTTCAAATTTTCCTACAAAATCCCTTGATTCAGAATGAATCCAGGATTCCGTTATTCCTATGATATCAAAGTTCTCAGTTTTGACAAGCGCTATAAATTCCATTAGTTTGTTTCTAATTGACCTAGCATTAAAGAGCACAGTTTTGAGTGATTTTAAGTTGTGATTTTTCCTAACTGGCTTGAGTCATTTCCCGACGCAGTTGAACCAACTACTGGGGGAGTGGAACCAACTACTGGGGAGTGGAACCAACTACTGGGGGAGTGGAACCAACTACTGGGGGAGTGGGACCAACTACTGGGGGAGTGGGACTAACTGTGGGGGGGGGAGTGGGGACTAACTGTGGGGGGAGTGGGACTAACTGCGGGGGGAGTGGGACTAACTGCAGGGGGAGTGGGACTAAGTACTTGGGGAGGAGGACCGACTGCTGGGAGAGTAGGTTTAACTGTTGGGGGAGCAGGATCAATTGCTGGTTTGGGGGGTCCTAGTTTAAACAGATTACACAAATTAATGTTAAGTAAATCACCAAACTTCTTTTTCCCCTTCTGGTTAAAATGTATCCCGTCCGAACCAAAGTATTCCCTTTCCGTAGAATGTAGGCCAAAAATCGACAAACTTTAGGCCTTTTTCATCACACATGCATTTAACTCTTTTATTTATGCTAATGGCTTTACTTAGAGTATAGTCATGAGCATGCATTCAAGGGAGAATTCCAACGACCATACCCATGTCTGTCCTATCCCTAACCTTGTCGGTTAGGATCTTGAATTCTTTTATAATGGACTCTGTCTGCCCTCCTGTCCCTCCCAGAAAAACGTCATTGCCACTAACATGTACAATGATGGGGCAACTCTTATTCTCGATATTAATTTTGAGTACCGTAATTCCTTATTAATTATCTGGCTTGTGGCACCCAGAAAACATCGGAGTTTTCTCTTGGTCATGCGTCTTGCTCTGAAAAAGTCCCCTTGATTCCTTACCATAGAATCCCCAATTAAAAAGGATAATCCTCCTCCTCATCAGCAAGTAAGTGAAACTTATTTTTGACGGTAATAGGTTCCGAATCCTTATGTTTTGGTTTTGGTTTGGAGGGTCTTTTATTTTTGACCAATTTGAATTCTCATTCCTCCATTCTATTTTCCGGAATATTCACAGAGTTTTCCAAGCGAGCCACGCTTTGTTCTAGATGTTTAACCTTCCAGTTTGTATCTGCTGATGTGTTTTCAGTTTGATCTTGTCCACTGGGTTGGATTTCCAGTGCTACGACCAGAGCTTCAAGCTTTTTTACTAATTCCCTTAGCTCTTTAACTTCCTTTTCGTGGTTGTTTCTAAGTTTACAAAACAAACATATACTAAGGGATGTGATATCGCTGATACTACCTCTGGGGAAGTCGACGCACCAATGATTAACTTTACATTTAAAGCATTCCACTTCCAATTTAGCTGGCCCTGTCATATTTTCTCTTTTTTTTTTTAAACCGTACGTTAATTTAAATAATACAATATGTTACTTTAAATAATACAGTATGTTACTTTTAAATAATATGATACGTTACGATATGTTTGTAAATAATACAATATATTACTTTAAAAAATATGATACGTTACTTTTAAATAATACAATATGCTACTTTAATTAATATAACAAATGGCGAGAGGGGTAATGGTGAGTGCAGAAGTAAACACGTGTTACAGACCAGAAACTGAGTTGAATACAGAATTGAGTGGAACCTGTGGGTTGCGTTAGTAACAATGCAGTTTGATATTAATTTAAATAATACAATGCTATTTTAATTAGTATATTGGTTAGTGAAGGAGGATTGGTGAATGCAGAAATACGAAATAAATACGCGCAGATGAGTGGCACATGTTTCAGACCAGAAATGGAATTGAATATGGAACTGAATGGGATCTGTAGGGAGCCATTTATAACAATGCAGAATGATGTTACTTTAAATAATATAATAGAGAGAGGAAGGGAGGGGGAGGGAGGGAAAGAGAGGGGGGAGGGGGGGAAAGAGAGGGGGGGGGGGAGGGAAAGGGAGGGGGAGGGAGGGAAAGAGAGGGGGGAGGGGAGGGAAAGAGAGGGGGAGGGGGAGGGAAAGAGGGGGAGGGAGGGAAAGAGAGGGGGAGGGGGGGGAAGAGGGGGGAGGGGAGGGAAAGAGGGGGAGTGGGAGGGAAAGAGGGGGGAGTGGGAGGGAAAGGGGGAGTGGGAGGGAAAGAGAGGGGGAGTGGGAGGGAAAGAGAGTGGGAGTGGGAGGGAAAGAGAGTGGGAGTGGGAGGGAAAGAGAGTGGGAGTGGGAGGGAAAGAGAGTGGGAGTGGGAGGGAAAGAGAGTGGGAGTGGGAGGGAAAGAGAGTGGGAGTGGGAGGGAAAGAGAGTGGGAGTGGGAGGGAAAGAGAGTGGGAGGGAAAGAGAGTGGGAGTGGGAGGGAAAGAGAGTGGGAGTGGGAGGGAAAGAGAGTGGGAGTGGGAGGGAAAGAGAGTGGGAGTGGGAGGGAAAAGAGTGGGAGTGGGAGGGAAAGAGAGTGGGAGTGGGAGGGAAAGAGAGTGGGAGTGGGAGGGAAAGAGAGTGGGAGTGGGAGGGAAGAGAGTGGGAGTGGGAGGGAAAGAGAGTGGGAGTGGGAGGGAAAGAGAGTGGGAGTGGGAGGGAAAGAGAGTGGGAGGGAAAGAGAGTGGGAGTGGGAGGGAAAGAGAGTGGGAGGGAGGGAGGGAGTGGGGAGGGAGGGAGAGAGTGGGAGGGAGGAGAGAGGGAGGGAGGGGAGAGAGTGGGAGGGAGGGAGAGAGAGAGTGGGAGGGAGGGAGAGAGAGAGAGAGTGGGAGGGAGGGAGAGAGAGGAGAGTGGGAGAGAGAGAGAGAGAGAGTGGGAGGGAGGAGGGAGAGAGAGAGTGGGAGGGAGGGAGGGAGAGAGAGAGTGGGAGGGAGGAGAGGAGAGAGTGGGAGGGAGGGGGGAGAGAGTGGGAGGGAGGGAGGGAGAGAGAGAGTGGGAGGGGGGAGGGAGAGAGAGGTGGGAGGGAGGGAGGGAGAGAGAGAGTGGGAGGGAGGGAGGGAGAGAGAGAGTGGGAGGGAGGGAGGAGAGAGAGTGGGGGAGAGGGAGGGAGGGAGAGAGAGAGTGGGAGGGAGAGAGAGAGACTTTATAATATTAAGATGATATATTTTCATGAAAATCAAGACAAAAAAAAATAGTAAAAACAATCACTCACAATAATTATAAAATAAAATTATATTCCCTCATCTCCTGTTTGAAAAAACTTCTTGGCAAAGTCCCTGCATAAATATACCTCAGCAGCAGATGCACCCTTCCTTCTTTCACGCATCTTCAAAAAGTTCACAACTGCCGGCCGAGGATCATATGAAGCTGTTCTTACTCCATTGAGGGAGATGGTAAGCCTGGCATTCCTCGTCTCCTCCAGTAGTGAAGTCCAGCGGTTGTCAACAATGGTATTGTGGTGACTAATAATACGCTCTGTTTGCATTGAGTGGGGTGATATGGTGGCAAATGCTGCTAAAGTTTTTTGAACAGTGCCAGATGTCACTGGTATCAGTTGCCAGAGACGAACAGAAATGGAACAACTGCTGTCACTTCCTTGAGCTAGGTGTGGGACCCCATCGATCTGTAGCCACTGTTCACAGGCTTCATCTGCGAATGTGCCTGCAGATCCAGGAAATAGTTGGTCAGCCAGCTCAGACCCATTAGCAGTAAACTGGCTGAGGTTGGATGCTGTCACAGTTGCTTTCATTTGATGAAGTAGCTTATCTTGCTCAGTGTGCAAGCGCTCAGTCAGGAAAACTTTGGCAGTCTGAATTACTTCCACCCTGATTGCACTGGAACTCCTCCTACTGGTGGTCACCAGACTGAGAGTAATTTTGTATACCGATTGTTCCTGCGAGTCCAGTGAATATCCTTCTTTCACCTCACGTCTCCCTGGAAATGGGCCCTGACCCATGAGATCAAGCTTCCTTACAGCCGCATCAGAGATGGTGCAGACATCACTTAAGAATAGGTTACTCTTTTGTAGTTTTTTTTGGAGAACTTCATATACCTCAAGTATGTCGCCCATCAAGGCTGTTAGCCATATCTGAGTTGAGTTCCAGGTGTGCAAAAACCCCTGTGCCTCTGCCTTCTCTTTGCGGTCACCATTCTTCACTAACTGCTCCCATACCTTCTTGCACCCAGGCATGTTTGTTAGAACTGCATCAACCAATTGCAGCTGCTGCTGGGCAAACCTGACATCATGATGCCGTGGAAACTGTCTAGCTTCAGGTTGAGCAGCATGCAGGAGTTTGGTTCGATTTTTAGAGACCCTGAAGAAGGATGATATGGCAATGAGGTTAGCATTCCAAATCTTTAGTTCTGGTACTGTACATATGAGGGCCTCTACAGCTAAATCTGATCTATGTGCACAGCACCAAAAAGTAAATATTTCCCGACCAAGCTGGTCACTGAGTAAATGCCAGAGTCCACCTTGATGTCCAGTGTTAGCTGCCTCTCCATCAGTAGTGATCCCTGTCAACTTCATGTTGTTTTCAGGTCCTGACAGCTTGAGAGCATCATTAACTGTCTCCAAAAGGCCCATGGCCCCATTCTCTTCAGGGGTTAATGATGTCATGAACTTTGTGTGGATTGAACTATCACTCATTGTGAGTCTAGCACTAACAAACTTGTGATCAATCATCTGTTTATCAACATTGCCATCAATTTGTATGCTAAACACAAGGCAACTGTTAAACATATTCCTCAACTTTTCCTGCTCTGACTGGAGCACTGCTATCAGCATCTGGTGGTACAACAGGTAATGCAGGTTATTTGGTGAGGGCACAAATGGGGTAAAAGCTACATCAGATCCCTTATCACACATCAAAGCTACCAAATGATCAGCCGCCATTGTTGCCAGGGATCTAGCTGACCAAGAATATGCTGAAGGAGTTTCTAGCAAATAATCATTGTAAACATCCATTGCCATCCGTACCAAAGATTCTATTAACCTTGCATCATGTGTTTTTAGAACCTTGAGCCATGGATGATGGCTGCTCCCTTGTTCCCAGTGAAGTGAAAGTCCTGCTCTCTCCTTTGAAACCTTATGCATTTCAGAAAAAATGTGATCAACAATTAATTTCAATCTGAATTTGTCATCTGCTCTAATGCCACTTCCACCTGCAATTGGAACAACCCCATTTCTGGATTTTTTCTTGGCATCTGTAATATACTCATGGCATAGTTTACAGACAATGTGCTGTCTCTTTCTCATTTTACCTTGTTTTGTACTTGTAGGATGTTGAAGTAATTCCAGTTCTGGAAATTTCTTTACCAAGGAAGTTACACTCAATCTTACCCCACGATAAATATCAGTTGGGGGGACTGTGGCTGTCATTGTGACTGTAGATGTGGATGTATCAGTGATGATCCCTTGTAAGGTGCAGCCAGTGTCAACATCTGCCATAACATCATTATGGCAGCTACCTATATTGTCCTCCATGGTGCTGTATGTGTGGTCAGTCATTTTGCCTGTGTTGCACCCCTTGGTTTTGTCCATGTCCTCCATTATGATGCTTATGTCTTCCTTGTTGTTGCCCAGGTTGTCCTTTATGGTATCATTTGTATTGGTCTCCATGATGCTGCATGTAGATGAACCCCTCTTTGATGAGAAATAATCAGTAAGTTTTGTACATTTGGCAGCATTTTGGAGCAGATCATGCTGCTTCCGTTTGGCAATCCGCTGGACATTAGACATAATCTGAAAGATAAAGAGACATGTCACTATTGGATCATGAATCATTGACAGATAGTTAGAAATTCTTATGCAAACTAAAATGAGGATCATATGATTTAACTACCACCAGTTAAAAGCTATAGTAATAAAACAATTAGCCTAGTTAGTTACAGGAAAGCCAGAAAGGATACTTAAAAAATAAACCTCAGAGCTTATCTGGAAGTAGCCAACAAGGCAACAACAGTATGAACAACCTGCAGTCCAATGAGTTCATAATAACTAACAACATGAGCTTACAATTATCTGAGTCAGGAAAACTCCAAAAGTGCATAGATATTTTTATCAGAGTTCACAAAATATTTGAAATCCATATTTCCAAAAGGCATGAAACCTCAAAATCAGGGCCAGGGTTATAAAAAAAATAAGTGGTATGGCTGCAGATCCATGTGTAGCAGCATTGCATACTTTTAAACCTAAAGTGCAGAAGGTGTGTTGATGGGAGTGCAAAGGGGCTTCCCCTTCCATAAGGGAATATTCTCTCTAAATTTGTGTTTTTCATTATTTTTTTTGCAGAACTGACACACTGTGACTTTCTGTACATACTTAATAACATACATATTTCATACAAAATTTACTCATCACTACAATATTTAGTACTGGTGCAGCTATATTACAGGATGTTAACTAAAGGAAATGTAGGCTAATTTATAACAGGCTAATAGCCTCCTGGACATAAATTAGGATTGTGTAGACTAATTTATAGTAGCCTACTACTGGATATAAATTAAGGTGTAGCTTAATTTATAGTAGCCTAATAGTTAATATAAATTAGGAGTGTGTAGGCTACTTATATTTTAACAGCAGCCTAATATTGGATATAAATTTAGTACAGAAGTGCAAAAATTACAATTACACTCTTTCACTAGTCTCAAGCACTCTTGAATATACACTCTAATTCATAATGATCACTCCCTTAATCCTTCTGCAACAATTCTACACTATTTAGTGCTACATATACAGGGTGTTTCAGGAGGAGAGGTCAATACTTTGGGAGGTGATAGTATCGGTCATTGTGAGAAAAAAAGTTCATATGAACATGTGTCTCTGAATAGTTATGGAGATAGAGCTGTTTGAATCTACAAATACAAAAGCATTGTTAATGGTAATCAAGAAAGAGAAACCAATTACTGTGTTTTCTGGCATATAAGGCACACAAGCATATAAAACGCACCCCAATTTTGGCAGGCATATTCTTGAAAAAAAATTTCAAAATATAATACTTGCTGGTAACCAAAAGCCTACCCATGACCCTGACCTTGAGCATATAAGGCGCAGGGTGATTTTCTGAGACTTTTTTAAGGAAAAAAAGCACGCCTTATATGCCAGAAAATACGGTACTTTTTCTAACATTTAATGTTTAAACATTGGCATTTTGAATGGTATCAGATACAGAAATGACAAATTTGTTACAGTTTACAATACATTTTCAAAAATCCCACCATCAACCTCAATGCACTTTGCAACTAGTGTGTTGTTCGTCTGAGTTGATCTTGACATTCCTTTATGCAGGCAGCAGCATCCAAAATGCGCGCGAGCAATTCATCTTGTGTATTCATCTTTCTTTTGTAAACTTGACTTTTCATCCACCCCCACAAACAATAACACCGGTCTGCATGAAAATTGATTTCTTTATTTTGTGTTGTGATTCTGAAGCAGTTCGCTGCGCTGAATTAAAAAATGCTACCAGTTTTTTCTATCACCCACAGTTTTAAGGTTATTAGCAAAACAATTTTGGGGCAGTTTGTAATTTTTTACCTGTTTTATCTTTAATTAATTTTGTTTTTTCATATTTTTCAGATAGATAATTCTAACATTACGTCTTTAAAATTTTAATAATGGCTTCTAGAGGATGTACCCATAGTCCAGACATATTTTGTTATATTTGTGGTCGGTATATTGTTGTAAAACAAAGGACAAATGTAACGACCTTCATTAAGAGAGCTTATCATGCTTATTTTCGAATTAAATTAGGAGATCAAGACAAAAGTTGGGCTCCACACAAGGTTTGTCTTACGTGTGTTGTGGCACTAAGGAATTGGAGCAAAGGTAAAAAGAAAAGTGTCATTTGGGATCCCTATGGTATGGTGCGAGCCTAGAAACCATACCGACGACTGCTACTTCTGTTCTTGCAATGTTAAAGGTTATAATGCAAAGAATAAAGAGACCCTTCAATACCAAAGTCTTCCATCTGCAATAAGGCTGGTACCCCATGGTCCAAAAGTTCCTATTCCCCGCCCACCCAAGAGTCTGGATCAATACAATTCAGATTCTGATTCAGCTCCAAATCCAGACAATGATGATGTTTATGAACAGCCAACAGCTGACCGAGATCCTAAACCATTAACCCAAGCAGAACTAAATGACTTAGTCATGGATTTGAATCTGCCTAAGGACTGCAGAACTTTTGGGGTCTAGATTGCAGGAGAACAATTTATTGGCATCCGACACATACTTCGCTTAGTACAGAAATCGTGAGAAAGACTGAAATGTTTGCAAGTAAAGAAGGTAAATATATTTCGTTTCTTTCAGTTATTTTTTTATTCTTTCATAAACAAGCAATATGCTTGTCCAAGAGCTAGAAGCTATTTAATTCTGCTTTAATTAGGTTTTACTCTATCACCTAAAGATTTCGTGCTACAAGGGGTGTTGTAATACCTCATCTGTCCCCAAATGTTAACCACCCATTGATGGGAGGGGAGAGAGTATTTTGCTGGGAATGGGACTGGTTGTTATATATATTTACCCTACATTATTATGTAAGCGTTACTGTAGTCTATAGCAACAAAATTTATGGTTTAGCATGTGCAATCCAATGTTGGTCTTGATAAGATGGTTCACATTTGGGATAAATGGGGGATTTATGACACACCCTGTAGTAAGAAAACCATACGTGATAGAGAAACACTAACTATATTTTTTAGATCAGCGCACTCAAATTATATAGAATCACCAACTAGTTTGTAAAAATCGATCGACAAGTTTTCAAATGTGTACTGGTGTAATCTAACGGAGAGAGGTCTGGAGATCTTGGTGGCCATTAAATGGGACCACCACGGCTGACCATGGCTGATCCATTGACCAGGGAAAGTTTGATTTAGGTATTGCATCACTAGATAGGTAGAATGTGGAGGAGCTCCATCATGTTGAAAGTACATACCAGCGCATGTAGCCAAAGGAACATCCTCCAATAGTCCTGGCAATTCATTTTGCAGAAATTCTAGGTAACTTTGTCCTGTAAGACGATTCTCTAAAGTAACAGGGCCAATCAGCTGATCATCGATGATACCGCACCACACATTGGCAGAGAAGCGATGTTGAAAATTTGTTTCCACAGTGGCATTTGGATTTTCATCTGACCACCGATGAGAGTTACGAGTGTTGTTGATACCGTCACGTGTGAAAGTAGCTTCATCGGTGAACAGTATTAATCGAAGCAATTGGCGATTAGCATTTACTCAATGACAAAATTCCAGTCGCGCGGCAGCGTCTTCTGGTTGAAGGTGTTGTACACCAGAGCTGGGCACTTGCGGTTTTTTTTGCGGTACTGCGGTACTACTACCGCACTACCAAACCGGTACCGCATAATGCAGTACCGCAAAGGATCACTGAAAGTACAGCAGTACCGCTACCGCATTCAAATTTCCCGCGGTACTTTCCGCGGTACCGACCAACACGGCAGTACCGCAGTACCGCAAAAAAAAATGCAAGTGCCCAGCTCTGTTGTACACGCTGTGCATGATATGGATGCAAGCCTTCCTCACGTATTGTTCGCCATACTCTTGTGTGTGGTACACCAAGACGTGTAGAAATTCTTCGTGAGCTAGTAGTAGGACTACGCTCTACCAACTGAAGAATGTTTTCCACTTCATCCACATCTTGTTGACCTTCACGTTCAGATGAAACATGAGCGCTGGGAAGTGTACCAATCTCACGCAATGTGTTGAAAACCCTGGTAAACACTCTTCAATCCGGAATTCTGCGGTTCAGAAACTGTTGATGGTATTCTGCAACAGCAGCTGTTGCACTTCCATCGCAAAAACCGTAGACATACACCATATCTGCATATTCGGCATGTGTGAAGGTGTGTGGCATTCTTAACACTGCTTCAAACACCAAACAATGTCACTCACAACAGTCAGCTGTCGATTGGCTTATGTTACATGCTTACATTACAGCTTACATGGTTCAAGGTTATAGGGGAGGGAAGGGGGAGGAAGAGCTGCATGAGCATCAGATTCAAACAGCTCTATCTCCGTAACCATTCAGAATTAGACACATGTTCAATGTTCATATGAACTTTTTTTTCTCACAATGACCGATACTATCACCTCCCGAAGTATTGATCTTTCCTCCTGAAACACCCTGTATTTGGGTCCTTGCCCAATGCCCATCCAGTAGATTTAGCAAAATTTTTCTAGGAAAAAACCCTGCCAACGGTGCCAACTCAGTTGCAAGATAGAATCAGAGCTCAGTGGGAACCAACATTAAGGTTCCATACTACTCTAGGAGCTTATGCCCTTCAGGAAGTCCAGAAACAGATGGCTTCTTTTTCAACCATTCATTGGATAGATGATGGAAGCGTAATCCTTTCATCTGGGGAGAATTCAATCGATATTTGCGGTCAACCCAGACTGCAAACAAAGGAAGTATGCCTTCCTGGTATACTGTGGATGGGATTCATCCTGCTACCTTATCAGTGTCAAGACTCTGGACAAGTGTCAGTTGTCTTCCAGGCATCCGAGCCCAGTGACAGCTCTTTCTACAGGACCTCCAGCAGAGTCTCAAGATACTCCAGAATTCCAGGAATCCTCTTCCAGAACTGTCCAGAATGATGAGCCTGGTGAATCAGGAAAGAATGGACAACCTACCTTGTTGCCTCCATCATTTTTCACTGTTTCTAGTTAAAATGTGTAGTTGCAATACTACCTAACCACTAGTATACCTAGTGGTTAATGAGAGTCAAGTTTTGTTGAATTGTTATAGTAATTAATGTTTAATTTCTTTGAAAGAAACTTATCTAATGAAAACTAATGTGTTGGTGTTTTATTTCTCACTGAGAGAGAATGTGGGTGAAAAAAAAAAACCTAGTAGGGGTTGGCAGAGATTGGTGGCTGGATTCAAAAGGTTGTGACCCTTTGCTTGTGCTCTAGTGCAGTGTTTCCCAACCAGGGGCCATATGGCTCCCTGGGGGCCATGGCACATTTGAAGGGGGCCACAGGAAAATGTTATTTTGTAAAATAGAGTTAAATCTGCATATTACCTACTGAAAATAATGCTTATGGGGGCCACGGGAAAAAATAAGGTTCCTAAGGGGGGCCATAAGCCAAAACCGGTTGGGAACCACTGCCTAGTGGTTTCACCACTAAGAGAGGGGAAGTGTAGGGGTTTTAACCAATTGTTTAATTGACTTAATGAAACTGAATATTCTAATGGTTATTATTTTATTTCCAGCCACTTAAGTCTAGCAGCCTCTTATTGGGGACTTATAAAAAAAAAACTGATAACAGAATAATAAAAAGAATACAAGAGCACATATTAAGCCTGACAAAAAAGGGTGATAAACTGGAAAGATGGTAGTAATCAAGTGTTCCACAAATTTGGTAAAGTATTCTAGACCTATTCTGGATCTGAATCAAGGGATTCATAATAGAGTATAAATACAAGAGAAGACCCTCAGTAGCATGAATTTCATCATGAAGGTATGTGGAGCATGCAAGACTATGGTATGCTTATGGATGTCACTGTTAATTCCTAAGAGCAAACAAACATGGGTGGTACCCATGAGCTTAGTGCTGATTATAGTGATATAGTGCTGATTCTCCACATAAACCTGCACCCTATTGAACAAGTTCCAGTAGTGAGAAATTGGAGCACCCTACAATTAAAGATTGTGCATGGTTGTATAAACTTTTCAGATCTTTCCAAATCTATGTTAAAATATTTCTAGTTAGGCTTATGCACTGTTTCAATGTCTGTTTCACCACTTATCTTAACCATACTAACCCCTCATTTTGCCTTGAAGAAGTTGAATTACCTTGGTGTCTGGGCTATCCCCTCCTTTTCTAGTGCCATTTTTCTTCCAGACTTTTTTTAATTAAACTACATTATACTATTAGGGTATAGTTGGGGGATAGCCTAAGTGGTGTTGTCATTGTCAAGAATAAACTTGTAAAACGCAAGGTTTTTGTCCATAATAGTTCCTTAGATTGAAGTTTAACTTTAAGAGGAAACCAGAAGAATACATGGGGTTCTAGAAATTTGCTGTTAGTTTCAAACCAGGGATACGACTCATGATTAATCACCCAGACCCCTTCCTTCTTCTGATCACTTAATAAATACAGGGAATTAAGTCTAGGAATCAGTGTATATAGCAGACTAATGGGTAAAACCAACAAGAGGAGAAGGGGGTCATAAGTTCAAGGTACAGAAGGTTCTTGGGGGTTGTTTTTGTGGGATAGTTTATTATTTGTACAGTTTCTCATAGAATGTTTTCCGGGCTATTCTAAATCTTCCTTTTCCTTCATCTGCCTGAACACCTTTCCTCTTGCACCAACTTGTTAACATTTCACAAATACTATTTGCACACTGTTTGCTTTCCATTGCTTGAATGCACTGTGATGGTCCTGCTCTTCCTGCTTGATGGGTCTTTGGATGGTCCTTGCTCACTTCCTGTCTAGTATGCTGCTTGGAAAATGATTCTTGAACAGCTTCACCTCTCGCCTACCAGTCTGCTCGATCTGCCCTTACAGTGGCCAGCCAGCAGGATTGGATTCCTACCATAGGAAGAACTGTTTCCAGAGTTAAATCCAGGTGGATTCTCTAGTTTTCCCACACAACATAGGATTTTTCCACTTAGATACCCATTACCCATATTATTATTTATGGTAAACTTAAATTTTTTGACAAGAAAATACAAGTAGAACTCATTATGAAATGGGTACAATGGGTAAACATTATTTATATATATATATATACAGTAGCAGATCCAGAATTTTTTAGGGGGGGGGGACTGATGATCTACATTATACTGATAACATTTGATTTTTTTATTAACAATATAACAAACATGCATACAAACCACCACAGATAGATATGACAAAAATTGTATTATATGTATACATTTTTTACAATCAGTACTTATAAGGGGAGTGGCTAGCCACCCCCCCTGTATCCGCTACTGATATATAATAGAACCTACGTAAAGCTAGCTACCGAGCTCATTGAGTTTAATATTCTGCAATGAAAATATTCTGGAATATTTTTTAAGTATCGTAATGAATATTGTAGTAAAATTTGTATTTAAAAAATACTAAAAAATTGGTGTATATATATATATATATTTGTGTGTGTGTGTGTGCTTTCTGAATTAATAAACATTTGTTTACTCTTGGACTTTGATAATTTTTGTTCCTTCTTTCTATGCATTCGAGGAGCAATATATGAAAATCAGTCAATAAAGCACCATGGGGGGTGTCCAGTCTGTCCACTATCCACTCCAATGACTACCAGCCTTTTTAGTTTTTACTAAGCTAGGTCGACACTAGGAAAATACATTATAGGGCCTGTTTAAAACTATAGCTGTATTAAAAAAAATAAAACTGCCATCAGAAAAGTAAATTAAAAATAAATTTAAATCCATAAGTTACTCAGTAAGCCAAAAAGTGAAAGAAAATATACTTATGCTATTACAGGAATACCTCGAAATTTGTCATTAATTCATTCTGGAATAACACGATGAAATATGAAACGGCAAAATTCGAGGTAGATTATAACAGTTTCAATGAGAAAACATTTTACTATATTATGTTATTAAACAGATTAATTAATCAAATTCTACTCGTTTTCTGGCAAAATATAATGTATATTGTGTTGGTAAATAGTTGAATTTTGTCAATTTTGATAATTTTTTTTCACATTTTTAAAAAAAATGACAAATCTATGAATATGGACAACGGATTGCGAAACTATAGGTAGTAAAAGATTGACGATGAATCTGCAAAATTACGAATTTTGAGGTATTTCTATATTAATATAGAACAAATCTTTTCCCTAAATTTCATTTATTAGATAATCAGCATCAGCATCAGCAAAAATTTGGCATCAGTGCATCAAAAAATATATATATATATGAGAAATAATTAAAATAATAGAAATAATTACATTAGAATTAAATTGTAATAGAAACCATTAAAAATAATCAAAATGAGGTAGTATCATTATTAAAGCCAAGTCTATAGAAAGAACTGTCTCTGACCCATTGTGACCATGAAAACAAGGGATAATTCCAAAGTTACAAATATGTAACAGGCCTACTTTATCATCAATTTATCCATTTAACCCTTTAATGCGCAGTGTGTGAAATTTTCATCGTTAACTTTGGAAGCAATTTTAGACCTTCCAGATCCCAATGTGTGAAATTTAACACATTTTGTATTTTATTAATTATGAATAATAAAACTTTGTAAAATATATTTTTCAGTTATTTTGGGTCCAATTAAACGATTTTTATATCCCAATTTCTTTTTTAACTTTTCAACTTAATTTGGGTATGAAAGGGTTAATGCTATTTATTCCCATTTTCTTCAACATAAAACTTTTCATTATGCATTGTTTTACAAAACTAGAAAAAAAAATAACTTACCTTTGATTGCACAAAATTGCCAGCACAATTCACAAGAAATACTAGCACATCTTCCCTCTGAGGACAGCCATTTTGAAGTGATTATGCAATGTATTATTTAGTGTACAAATCTGCTCATAGATGGCTCTGAGGTGCATTGCATATGTAACTATGGGTATTGATAGTAAAAATTCAAGATTTATGCACAAACAAATTTTTTGCAATTATTTTTTATAATGTGTTACATGGGGTTTTGCAGGGTTCATCTGACAAAAATGTGAAAATCTATCCAATTCTAATTCTCGCTCTTTCTGGCATCTAGCTAAGAACCTCTTCAACAACTTTACTTCCTCTTCTTTCCCTCGTCTTTTCCATTCCAACAGCTCAGTTGCCATCTCTTGTCCTGACAAAGCAAAGCTGAACTCGTCACTCAAACTTTCACTTACAATTCAACCCTGGATGATTCTGGTGCTGTTCCTCCGTCAACTCCCTCTTCTGACTTTATTATGTCTGAAATTAGAATCTCTTCTAAAGATGTTTTTCTGCCCTATCTGGGCTCAACTCTAGGAAGGTGTACAATCCTGATGGTGTTCCTCCTATTGTTCTTAAGAACTGTGCTTCTGTGCTGACACCCTGTCTAGGCAAACTCTTTTGTCTTTCTCTCTCATCTGGTACTTTTCCTTCCTGCTGGAAGTTTGCTTTCATTCAGTCTGTCCCAAAGAAGGGTGACCACTCTCAACCATCCAACTATCTTCCTTTATAGGAATATTCTTAAACACCTCTCTTCCCACAATCTTCTTTCAGACCATCAGCATAGGTTCCGCAAGGGACACTACTGGCAATGATCTTGCATATCTCTCTGACTCTTGGTCATCCTCCTTTTGGGATTTCAGTGAAACTTTTGCTATTGCACTAGACATATCAAAAGCTTTTGATAGAGTCTGGCACAAATCTGTAATTTCTAACCTGCCCTCCTTCAGTTTCTATCCTTCTATCTGTACCTTCATCTCTAATTTCCTTTCTGGCCAATTTATAGCTGCAGTTGTAGATGGCCACTGTTCTCCTCCTAAAGCTATTAACAGTGTTCCTCAGGGTTCTGTCCTCTCACCCACTCTTTTCCTTTTATTTATTAATGATCTTTTAATTTGTATTTCCTGTCCTATTCACTCCTATGCCAATGATTCCACTCTTCACTTCTCCACCCACTTCCCAAAGCATCCCTCACACCAGTCACTTCATGATTTGCGTAGGATGGCTCTGGGACACCTGACCTCTGATCTTTCTGCAATATCTGATTGGGGCAGAGAAAACCTTGTGGCTTTCAATGCCTCAAAACCTCAGTTCCTCCATCTGTCTACTCATCACAATTTTCCACACAACTGTCCCTTTACCTTCAACAATACACAACTCAATCCTTCCTCTTCCCTTAAAATTCTTGGCATTTCTTTTTCTTGTGGTTTTCCCTGGAAAAATTACATATACTCTCTGAAACAGCTTCCAAGAGGTTAGGTGTGCTATACTTAGTGATGTTAAAAAACGGTTTTTTTTTATGTCCGTGTTGTTTTTTTTGTGTTTTTATTTGTTTTTTATTGTTTTTTTTTTTGTTTTTTTTGTTTTTTTTAATAATTAATATAGATATTGCCAATTTAATTATAAGGTATACTTTTGCAATGATATATATTATAAAAATAAATAAATAAATAATAAAATAGGCCATATGGTACCAGTATAGAATGTCCTTTTCAGCCTATTTACAGAAAAAAACTGGCCTCTTTCTTGCACTGAAAGTCTTGTATCTTAGATCCATTAAACTTGCGAGAACACTGGCTGGGAGCTGACTGCCCATTGTCCAACCTTTCCAGGACTCTCCCATCCATGCCTCGGATTTTGAATCTCCCACTTAACTATCCTTTAGACCCGCGATGACATATTTTCCCCCCGAGACCATCCATATATATACATACACATACACCCATATACATATATACCAACATATACATAAATACTTATATACATATTTATATCTATTATATACCCCATACACACGCATACATCCAGAATTCCAGATACATACGCACGCATACTCACATATATACCTACACAAACTCATACACCTCTATTTCGCCCTTTCGTTACCTCCGAAATCATTTAGCACATCCAGTAATATCCATACAGCCAAAAGAAACCGATTAAGCACAGACAGAGCAGCAAAGCTAGTATTTATATCCCAAAATGCAAAATTCCAAGAAAGTGAAGTAAAACATGGTGCTACATTGGCTTCGTCAACATCCAAATCTGCAATAAGTACCAGTACCTATGATATTGAAACTATATGCTCTAATCAATCTAGTGATAATGATTCTTCAATGGAAATAGAATCAGATAATGAAAGTTAAACAGCATTAGGTTAACACAAAGGTTAAAGAAAGAGATGAATATTTTTATTTTTTATATTTTTCTATTTGGAATATATATATATATATATATATATATATACTGGTATTCTTGCCAATCACAATTATATATATTGTTTTATACCAGTATTATGTATTTTTTATTATGTATATTATACCAGTACCTGTGATATTGAAACTAGCATATATGCTCTACCCAATCTAGTGATGATTCTTCCATGGAAATGAAGGTTAAACAACATTAGGTTAACAAAAAGGTTCAAAAAAGGTGAATTTTTTTTTTTCTATCTGGAATATATATACTGGTACTCTTGCCAATCACAATTATGTATATTGTTTGAAACAAGGAAGAATGTTTTATGTTCTAGTTAAAAAATATATACACATATAAAAAATGAGGGTTTGTTTTTCCTTTCTATTATATACTTTTTGCGTGATTCAGTTTTTCTAAAAGATGACTATATATGTATACTAGGTATAACTGTATAAGCATGGTAGTATAGTAAATTATAGGTAATACTAATATTAGATTAAAGGAAGAAAAATATGGAATAAGTTTAAAACAATAAAAAACAAAAAAAAACAAAAAAAACAGACTATCTTCGTTTTAAACAAAAAAAACGACAAAAAAAACAAAAAAAACGACACAATAAAAAACGACTTACATCACTAGCTATACTGCCTCCATGGTTTTCCACCTCCACTTGGTTGTTGTCTCTGTACAGGGGTCTTGTTTTGCCCCTGTATGGAGTATGCTTCTCATGTGTGGGGTGGCTCAACACACACAGCCATACTTGACTGGGTGGAATCAAAGGCTTTTTGTCTCATCTATTCCCTGCCTCTTACTAATTGTCTTCAATCTCTCTCTCTCTTCATTGTGGTGTTGCCTCTCTCTCTCTCCACTATCGCTATTATAATGGACATTGCTCTTCTGAATTGTATACTGCCTCCTTTAAGGAGAGCATGCAGCACCAGACTTTCAACACTTTCTCATTCTTTTTCTGTCCAACTCTCTAACGCAAGAGTTAATCAGTATTTTCAATCTTTCATCTACCCAACCAGTCAACTCTGGAATAATCTTCCTCAATCCATCTTTCTTCCTGTCTATGACCTCCCATCTTTCAAACATAGTGTCTAGGCATCTCGAAAACCCTGGAACTTCATTTTGGTTCTCTTCTTCCTGCATAAAAAAAACAGCAACAAAGATTCATTTACCTTGATTCCAGTTTCATTTATGTTGAAATCCATTGGGTTTTCTTTTGTAGAAACATCTCCCATGGATTCATCTTTGATTTTATAACGCTGAAATTAGGAGCTTTTTTTTAATCAACTCTATAACTATACTTATCACTAATAATAATGAGAATTTACTTCACTGTATAGAAGCAATTTTTTTATACTTCAATCGAGTTAAAACTTTAAAAGTAAACAATTTAAATAAAATTAGAAAAATAAATTCTGTGGCCCCATGCATGAAGCTGATAACCCACATTTCTCAAAATGGTGATATTGCCATGAATGTACACTTCCTTATAATATCTCTGTGCTCTGAAATTAAGAAAACCATAAATAGTATTTTTTTAAAATAGATGGCAGTAGTGTTTAGAGGCATGGTAAATTTCTGCTTTTACTCCGCATGAATGGATACTTTCCATGATCATTCACTATTGCTAGAAGCCTTTCTTCACGAATAATTACCGATTTTTTTGGTTTTGGACATGGTTCTCCTCGAAGTATGCATTCAATTTGGTTGTTCACCCGCTGCTGCTCTTTTTGAAATTCCTTAATAATACTATACAGACCAATATGCGCTCTTCCAATGATATTTTCCCATCTTCTATGCCATGCTTCTACTGCATTTTGGGTGCGTGGAATTCCCAATTGCATGGAGTCATATACTGACCACATGGTTGGTGGAAACAATGGTGGAGCATGAACAACTGCACCATTATGTAAGTGTCTTCTTATTCTTCTATGCACATAATTATTTTCAAACCACTCAATCACACCATTGGCTTCTTCAGGCAAATAGGGTTTCAAAACTTCGAAAGCTTCTGGAATTTCATTGGAAGGAAGAAATGCCAAGGCAAACATATAGCGTATCATTAAACTAAAGTTTTCGTCAGTGCCGTATCGAGTTGCAAATCCACTTGCTTGAACTTCTCCATATGCACTGTGCTAGGTAGAAAAAACAAAGCTTACTGGTAACGTCGGGAAACTCACTTTTGGAAGTGTTGATTGCAGCCAATTCTAAATCGGATATTAGGGTTCGTGGATTAATTCAATTGTGTTTTCTTCAGCAAAATTGGCCAAATCTTCAAATAAGTGTTTATAAATGACTTCACTTTTACCCATCATTAACGCATAAACGAGTGGAACAAATCTACAATTTCCAAAGCCAACAGGTGCGTAAATTGTGTAAAGTTGGTAAAATAATGTAGGAACTGTTTTAAAAGTACCATCCATTATCCAATATGAGGCCTGTGATAATCTTGTTAATTTTTGTAGTGAATAAAAGAATTCTTTCTTTCCCCACTGTAGAATCCCTTGTTAAAAATAATTCACCATTTAATGTGTTGTAATGCTGGTGGAACGTTAATTTCATCCAATGATCCTGGTTCAGACAGTCATTCAGATTGCTTAATCCACTTCATTTTCTTCCGAAGGGCATCTTTTGAAGGCAGATATGGCGTAATGTCTTGAGGGGTGGAAACTGTACATGATTGAATAATTTGACATGGAAGATTTCTTGTTTCTTTTGCTTGGATTCTTAATTCATCAACGATATTTGCAACACTAGCTGCACTTGCATATGGAGCGTGATTGTGATCCACAAATTTTTTAAGGTGATGTTGTCCATTTAAAAGTTTTGTTATTGCTCTACCTTTGCAATTAAGTGATTTTCATTTTTCACAGCACCAGTAATAATCGTCTTCCCAACTTTTATCCTTCACCATTAAATAACTGCATGCATTAACTTTGTTATTGCCTTTTTGAGAAGGAACAATTTCACAAATTTATTCCATGTCGTTCTAGGGGTGAAGTTACACTGATAATTTTTAGTTTACTCGTGGTTTTACCTTTGCTTCGAGGTAGTTTAACCTTGCTTCCAGGTGGGAGCAGATCAATTCGCTCGCACCCTTGCTGAGTTCTCGCCCTTATCTTAGTTCGTGATTTTTAATTATCAGGATTTTGGCCTGTAAGGATTATGACATTCAGGATTTTGGCCTGTCGGGATTACGGTGTGGAGGGTGAACCCTTTCCCCTTTTAGTTCTCAGCCCTTTCCCCCTGGCCTTGATTATTATTATTTATATATTAAATTTCTTTAATTTTTGAATGAAATACTTGTTATAGATAGGATTTTAATGGTTCTCTCTTTCTCTCCAAAAGAATAAACAATAAGTCTTAAATACATATAAAAAGTAAATAGTAAAGAATGAATAATTATTAAATAAGTAAACAATAAACATTTTAAACAATAAATAGTAAGAAGTAAATAAATAAAGAATAAGTATGTTATAAATAGAAAAATATAGTAATAAGTAAATAAACATTAAGATAAACTATTAAGTAGAAAGATAGTAATAAATAATAAGCATTAAGATAATAAATAATAAACATTAAGTACTAAATTGTTAATATTTTAACAAAAAGAATAAACAATAAGTTATATAAAGAAATGTTAAACTTGTAAACAAGGAATGAGGAATAAAACAGTATTATTAAATTAGTATGGGAAAAAGAGTGAGAGTTGGACGGTCGCTTGTTAAACCCTGTTAGTAAATGGAAAATAAAGTACTTGTTTGTTAAAACATTTTAGCAAAAAAAAAAAAAAAAAAGGAATAAACAAATTTAGTAAAAGAGACACTTCTATGTAAATAAAAAAAAAAATAGAAAAATAAAAATAAGTATGTAATTTGACGAGAGAAAATAAAGAACATAACAGAGGAAACTAAATTCAGGCTGGATTTGTCTGAGAGGCTGAAGACCATTATTGGACCAAGGGAACTTTAAGTTCTGTTAGGAAGGGGATGCCGGAGATATTGAAACACTAACAGAAGGAAGCTATTCTTGCAAGTCCTGTGAAACAAGTGAGAAACTGTTGGTGGTACGAGCCAGCAGTCGTGGAATTGGAAGTCTGGGCAGTGAGCCTGGATCCAACAACCCTTCAAGGTAAGCAGCCTGGTTTCGTGGAGGCCTTAAATTAAAAAAAATTCTTATTCTTGGTGCAGCCGTTAGGTTAATCCGAATCCCACCACAACAGCCTTCGGGCTTATGATTTTCTAGATTATGACTTTCGGGATTCTATCCAGGTTCCTATATACTGTGTATATATATATATATATATAGTTTGCTTGTACCCTGTGGTAAATGGATGTGCTGTTTTGCTCTCTCTATTTAACACCCAAATTAGAAGGGAATAATCTACTCAGCAGTTTATTCTGTTTGCACCCGAAAGTGTATAAAGTATCAGTGAATCTGTGCATATAAATTATAAAGTGAAATTGATTAAAATTAAGAAAGTGCAACACAGTTTACATAATTTATTACCAGTTTTAATGTATATATTCAAAACAAAATACAGTTGCCATTTGAGAAAGTTTGAAACAAGGCAGGAAAAAGGTCATAAAATGAAAAGGTCAGAAAACCCCCGACCATCGAAAGGAAAGAAACAGAAATAAAAATAAAAAATAAATAAAGAATTTGTGTGGGTATTTCTTTTTACATTAATTAAGGAATAGCATGGCTATGTGTTCAAATTCTCACTTAATCTGTAATTTATGCAATCTAGTAACAACGGAAAACTTAGCGATTAGATGTGATTTCTGCCAATGACTAAATGACTATCTGCATGAATTGGAATGATAGGGAAATAACTGTCTCGAACGCAAAACATGTCGTGAGGATCAAATTTCTATGTGGCACATGTACACACTGTAAATTCTTTCGCGGTCTTTAAAGAAATGGAGATAGCAGAATTGAGTTACAAAAAAGAATGAAATAATGGGGACACATGGGTCTGGAATGGTCCCAATGAAAAACTGGGTGGATGAGAGAGAAGACAAAATAACGAATAACAGCATAATAATGAACAACAATTTAATAACAAATAATGATATAAACAATATAATACAGAAGGAAGACATAGATGAAAGAAAAGAAATAAGTAAAAGTTGCGAAGTAGTCAAACAGTCCAACGAGCAAAAGGATAAAAAGATAATAACTAAAAACATAGAAAATAAATAGCCATTTAGAAAAATAATGATGATGCCAAAATTATGAACTTTGAAAATAATAAAAGAAGCAGAAGCGTAGAAAATATCATATGTAAATACTACGCGAAAGGAAACTGCAGATATTGGGATGGGCAATGCACATATGCACATCCCACGTTATGCAAAATGCATTACACAAAGGGATACTGCAAATTTGATAAGAAATGCACATTACACCATCTTATGGTCTGGAACACTTATGCAAGATATGGGAGTTGCAAATATGAAAAAAAAATGCTGATACCACCACCCTCAAAGGAACGCAATGAGTGAACAGAAAAAATGAACATCAGAGAAGAGTGCCAATTTTTTAGACACAGCCAACACATTTCAGCTGCTAAATACCATCCAGCTATTACAAAACCAGCTGACAAATATAAATATAGGAATCCGGGAGCTGGACAGAAGGTACGAACAAAGGCACCATGCATTATCAGGACAACAGGTACCAATAAAGATAAAAAGAGGTAAATTCTCAGAGGACTACAAGGCAACGAAACTGGCACCCCCATTGGAAAACAAATCAGAACCACCTGTATGTGAAAAAGAAAGAGAAAAAATAAAAATAATCCTAGCCAACATACAGGGCCTTAAATCAAACCATTCCATGAACAAAGTTCTATACCTGAAAGGACTCATGCAAGAAGCTGGAGCAGACTTTGCATGCCTCATGGAAACTCATCTAAAGGACTGCCAGGCAGACTGTGAAAATTGAGTCTTGTATTGACAAAAAAGAAATACAAATTGACAACTATAACATCCTCCAAGCTGACACAACAGTGAGACAGACATAAAGGAGGATGTGCTATTTACATACGCGAAAGGCACATAGCAGAAATGGCTATAAGTGCCTCAAACAACTATGTAGAAAATTTTTCTCTGTGGTGATTTTAATTTCCCATTCATGAAATATAAAAGGATAGGAAAAATATATGTATACACCAGGACAAGGGGGGCACACGAGAAGACCAGGAGCAGGTAAAAATGGTACTAGCTCTAGCTGATGAATTTATGTTAATGCAAGAAATAACAGAAAAAACAATAAAAAATAACTGCCTGGATTTGGTATTCACAAACAACAGTAATCTGACTGATAATGTAGAAATATCCCCAACTATGATATCGGACCACAACATCATTGAAATAACAACTAATATAAAGGCAACAGGAAAGGAAAGAACACACACAACAGAAAGAAGCAAATTTGAAATTTTTAATTTTCACTCCAAAGCTATAAACTGGGAAGATATGACATCCAGCATGGAGGTAATAGATTGGAAAACCATTTTCAAGGCCAAGACAATGGAGGAGATGCTAATGACATTAGAGGAGAAGACGTTAGAAATTGTGGAAAAACATGTCCCAAAGATACAACAAAGAGGAAAGAGAAGCAGGTTCAAAAGACAAAAGAGGGTAATGTTTCAAAAGAGAAAAAGAGTGACTGCAAAATTAAAGTAATTGTAAAGATAACAGAAAAATATTAAATGATAAACTGCAAAGTATTGATGTTGTTATACAGGAACTAATTGAGAAGCATACAGAAAAAGAAGATGACGATACTATAGAAGCGATAAAGGCTAACTCAAAGTACTTCTATAATTTCGCAAAAAAAGTCGAAAAACCATGCAACTATCGGACCTTTAAAAAATGAGAACAGTGATTTATCTAATGATCTAACAGAAATATCTGAAATATTAAGAGCTCAGTACGAATCATCTTTCAGTATCCCAAAAACTGACAAATTGATATGTGATAGAAACGCATTCTTTGAAGAAGAACCACAAGGGGAAAGTATATGGATTTTGACTTTACGACAGATGATATTACACAAGCCATAGGGATGCTAAAAACACACTCAGCAGCAGGACTGGATAAATGGAATGCCACACTGATCAAAAATGGCAAGAATGCAATCGCTGAGCCCCTATATTGGATATGGAGACGATCACTAGACACAGGAGAAAAACTGAGCATCCTGAAGAGCACAAACATAGTCCCAATATATAAAGGAGATCAATCCGAGGCCAAAAACTATAGGCCAGTATCACTTACATCCCATCTCACTAAAATATTTGAAAGAATAGTTAGACAGAAAATCTATGACTTTTTGGAAACTCAGAAAAAATTCAATGATAACCAACACAGGTTTCAGTCAGGCAGATCATGCCTATCACAACTAATGGAACACTACAACAACATTATTAATTCATTGAAAGTAATGAAAACTATGATGTACTATACACACACTTTGCTAAAGCATTTGACAAGTGTGACCACGGAATCATAATACATAAACTGAAATACATAGGAATAACAGGAAAAGTAGGGAAATGGATATATAATTTCCTTAGTGAGTGGCAGCAAGTCATTACAGTACAAGGAATATCTTCATCAGAATCAGAGGTCCTCAGCTCAGTACCACAAGGAATAGTATTAGCTCCACTTCTCTTCATAATCATGCTAACTGACATAGATGAGGACGTTACCAGAGACAGCACAGTAACATCCTTTGCGGATGACACAAAGATCAGTAGAAAAATAAGAAACCCAGAAGACATAGGATCTCCACAAACTGACACAAACAGAATCTACAAGTGGATGGAAGACAACAATATGAAGTTTAACACAGAAATTTCAGCTATTACAGTATGGAAAAAGAGAAGACCTAAAATCCATGGAATATGATCATCCAAATGGACAGGAAATTCAGAGAAATTCCAGAGCAAAAGATTTAGGAGTTGTAATGACAGATGATGCAAAATTTGAAACACAAAATAAGATAGCAGTAAACAGAGCAAAGAAAATAACAGGTCAGATATTGAGACCTTTAAATGAAGGGATAGGAATGTAATAATTCCTCTACTGAAAACCCTGATAATACCCAAATTGGAATACTGCTCAGTCCTAACATCCCCATATAAAAAAAGACATGAGACAGCTGGAAGGGATCCAGAATCCAGAGAAGCTTCACAGCCAAGATCAATGGGTGCAAAGAACTAAATTACTAAAGGTTATGCGAACTAAAACCTATATTCACTGGAAAGGAGGAGAGAGAGATACACCATTATTTACACTTAGAAAATAATGGAGAAACTAGTCCCTAATCTTACTCTGAACCCTATAACTCCCCAAACAACGGTGGAAAGTAGAAATGGTAGACTGTGTCATATTTCCAAATTGAAGGCGAGACAGGGAACATCCTTAACCCTGAAAGAAAATAGTTTTGTAGTGAGAGGACCAAAACTGTTTAATCAGTTGACCAAAGACCTAAGAAACACGAAGGGAGTTGCAGTGGAAATCTTCAAAAGAAGATTAGATGCCTGGCTCAGAACAATCCCCGATGAGCCCACGGGCGTACCTGGCTATGTGAGGTGGAGAGCACAAGAATCCAACTCACTACTTCACCAGGCCAACAAGCTTGACCTTCGCAAAATGAGAAATCATCGCGTGAAACCTTTGTAAGGTAAGGTTGTGTGTGTATATATATATATGCACTAAAATCACAAAATAACACGTGATCTTATTAATAAGCAAACAACCACAGGGAAAAGGAAACACAAAGTCTGAGCGCTTTCGTGATATATTCACATTATCAAGGAGGATAATGTGAATATATCACGAAAGCGCTCGGACTTTGTGTTTCCTTTTCCCTGTGGTTGTTTGCTTATATATATATATATATATATATATATATATATATATATATATATATATATATATATATATATATATACACTGCGTATCAAATTATTAGCCACTTTGCGCTCATCCATTGAATTCGTCAAGGTCACTCACAGTCACTGAATGTCATGACACTGAATGATGGCGACACCTATCTGCGCATACAGTATTAAAATCATTTCGTTCTGCGCAAACATAAACAAACGGCAGCCATTTGCATGAATTAGCAATGACTTTGGTGTCTCAAATTATTAGCCAGGTGCCAAATAAGTGTGTGATTATGGGTCGCAAAGGTGATTTAACCTCTGCTGAGAAGTCCACCATCGTCTCTGAGCTGGCAAAGGGGAAGACAACCCTGGAAATATCAAAAATCCTGGGAAGATATCACTGCACAGTGAAGAGATTCGTCGAGGCTACTGGTGCTGTCCGTTCGAGGGCTGACAAAGGTGTGTCGAGGACAGTTTCTCGACGTACCTTGTCTCGTATCAAGCGTGAAGCTGTAATAAACCCGTGCCTGACCAGTGATGAACTTTTCAAACGTTGTGGCGAGGAAAAAGTGTCGAAAGCTACCAGATGTCGCATCCTGAAGAAGGTAGCCAAGCACGTCAAGCCTGTTACAAGGCCTCCTCTGAAGGTAGTTCATAAGCAGAATCGACTGAAATGGGCAGAGGACTACATGAAAATTGATTTTTCAAGTCCTCTTCACTGACAAATGCCATGCTACCCTCGACGGACCAGATGGATGGAGCAAGGGTTGGGTAACAATTGGAGGGAACCGTCCTCATCGTTTGAGACGCCAGCAAGGGGGAGGTGGCATCATGTTTTGGGCAGGCATTGTTGGAGGTATGATGGTTGGGCCATGGAGAGTTCCAGACGGCGTTAAGATGACTGCCAATGCCTACGTTGCCTTCTTAAAGGAAAACCTTCTACCGTGGTTCAAGAAGAAGAGGGTCACATTCAAGAGAACGCTGGTGTTTATGCAGGACAATGCACCCTCACACTCGGCTAAGAAAACTACGGAATATCTGCAGCAATTAGGCTTCTCTGGCTCTCGATTAATGAAGTGGCTAGCGTGTTCCCCCGATCTCAACCCGATTGAAAACATGTGGAGTCTCCTGAAGAGGCGAGTTTATCGAGATGGACGGCAGTTTTCGAGTAAGGATACACTCTGGGAGGCTGTTGTGGATGCTGCTCGTACCATTTCATCAGATGAGATCCTCACCTTGACGAATTCAATGGATGAGCGCCTCAGGAAAGTTCTTTCAAGTGGAGGATCGTACATCCATTATTAACAACCTTATGAGGTCATTTTGATATTATTATGTTCATTATTTCCATATTTATGATGATTTCTTTCTTTGTACATTGAATATCCAATTAAAAAACACTTTAATGTTTGTTTAAATGTGTTTTCATTATACCTGGCTATTAATGTGAGACGCTGTATTTCAGCTTAAATTATTTAAATTGTTGCCATATCCATACTTATGAACATAACTCCATAAAATGTACACAGACAACGTTGATACACATGAGCAATATATATTCAGGATCGTACAAGGTTTGATTGCGCAGTTTCTCAGAAATTTCAAAATTTGCAAAGTGGCTAATAATTTGATACCCAGTGTATATACATATATATATATATATATGGGATGAACTTCACACTTGAACATGTGAAATAAATGAATGATGCAAACCCACAAGGAAAAAGAAAAACAATTCCAAGGCCTTTCATGTATTCAAAGCTACCCTCATCAGGGAATGACCTGACCAGGTGTAGCTCTGAATACACTAAAGGACTTAGAATCATTTTTCTTTTTCCTTGTGGGCTTGCATCATATATATATATATATATATATATATATATATATATTTTTTTGTATTGGGGCGTTTACCGCCATTTCCCGCTATATGGTAGCGGATATCATGGCGAGGCGGAATACGAGAAAGAGAAACGGAGACGGAGAAAAGGCACTAGAAAAGGGAGAACAGCGGACTACAGGTGAGAAGCCACCTAAAGCTCAGATAGGATGCGAGATTGGGAGGAAGAGGAAAAGATGGTCAAGCGAGAAGAGAGGGCTCTCAGCGAGCATAAGGCGTAAACGTTCGGGGAGGGGGAAATCAGAAAGGAACGGAAAAGCGCGACGACGTACTAATGACAGGTGGGGCATTCCACAAGGATGTGAGAGACGGTGAGGGGCGACTGGCAGGAGGCGCAACGAGGAGCCTCCTGCCGGAACATAAGATAGCCGTGCGTGAGGCGCGTATGGCCGATGCGAAGCCGCGCAAGGACGACCTCTTTGTGTCTGGAGCGGTGGAAAGAGGACACCCAATATGACAGACGGGGGCGGATGGACCAGAGTTTATTTCCGGTGGCATCGTCCCAGGACTGTTGCCACATGCGATCGTAAAAGGAAGAAAGACCTGCACATAGTCTGAGAAGGGGAGCGGGCGGGGGAGGGGAGGCAGCGAGGCGGCGGACCGGGCTAAGCGGTCCGCCGCCTCATTACCGGAAACACCAACATGGGCGGGAACCCAGCAGAAGGTGACCCGGATCCGGTGAATGGTGTGCAGGACATGGTACTCCTGTTGAATAAGGCGTACGAGGGGGTCCGGGGAATCATAGCGCTCGAGCGCCTGAAGGGCGCTCAGCGAGTCCGAAAAAATGGTACAGGAGGACCGCGAACAACCCGATACCAGACGGAGGGCTTCCAGAAGGGCAAAGAGCTCCGCGGAAAAGATGGAGGCCTGAACCGGCAGGGGGATACCCCGGGAGGTAGGTGACAATGACGGAGAGAAGACGGCGGCGCGACACCTGCAGGGGAGCGCGAGCCGTCGGTGTAGATGGGAGCGTCGTCCGAATGGACGGGAAGATGGGCCAGAAAAGAAGACCGGAGGACGGCAGGAAGAGACTCCTTACGCAGGCCACGGAGCGCCTGGCAATGGCAGATAGGGGTGGTCCGCCAGGGGGGCGACAGATCGAAGGAGAACGGCAGAATAGAGGGTGGGGGGATCCCCAGGGACGAGAAAATCTCGGCCAGAGAGGCAGCGAAATGCCACGTGTCAGGCCGGGGTAGCGCCTGGGAGATCGCGGAGAAGAGTAGGGACTTCGGGAGGCGGCAGATGCGAAGGTAACACTTCGCCATGAGAAGGCCCCGGCGAAGGGGCAGGGGGGGGTCCACAGTCCACCTGAAGACTAGCGACAGGGGACGAGCGGAAGGCACCCGACGCCAGGCGAAGGCCACGGTGGAGAAGAGGATCCAGCATACGGAGTGCCGGAGAGGAGGCGGAACTGTAGACCACACAGCCGTAGTCGACACGGGATTGCACCAGGGAGGTGTACAGGCGCAGCAGAGTACGCCTGTCCGCCCCCCAGGTCGTGTGGGACAGATGACCCAAAAGGGAGAGGGTGCGGCGAGATGTTTGCCGCAACCGCCTAAGGTGTGGAACCCAACCGAAAAATCCGTCGAGGGTCATACCCAGGAATCTAACGGATGGGACAAGGGGAAGAGGAGTGCCGGCAAGGGTAAGAGCGAAGGTATGCGACAGACGGAGGCGCCGAGGACGGAAAAGCATACTGGAAGACTTAGAGGGTGAGAAAGCATAGCCAACCGAGGACGCCCAGCGAACCACCGCATTGATGGCTAGCTGGAGCCGACGTTCAGCCAAAGACGGGAGGCGGCCAGAGCAATAGATAGCCAGGTCATCGGCATAGAGGGAGCTACGAACGGATGTAGGCAGGACCGTAGCGACTGTGTTCAACACGAGTGAGAAACACAAGACGCTAAGGACACTACCCTGAGGGACACCCTCCTCCAACGGAAAGCGGTCAGAGAGGGCAGAACCGATGCGGACGCGGAAAGAACGGGCGGACAAGAAGTTATAAATAAAGGAAGGGAGAAAGCCTACGAAACCCAGGGAGCGTAAGCAGTCGAAGACCGCGCTCCGCCGGGTAGTATCGTAGGCCTTCTGGAGGTCGAAAAAGACGGCGAGTACAAATTGACGCCGGGAGAAAGCCTCCTGCACGTCATGACTAAGGAGAAGGAGGGGGTCGGTGGTAGACCGGAAGCGCCGGAAACCAGCCTGGGTAGCAGGGTACTGGTCACTCGCCTCCAAGGTAAAGGACAGCCGCGAGGCGACCATCGCCTCCATCACCTTGCAGGCACAGCATGTTAGGGAAATGGGGCGATAGTTCGATGGGAGTGAGGGGTCTTTATCGGGCTTCGGGATGGGGACGACGATGGACTCACGCCATCGGTCCGGAAATGAACCCTCCAACCAAATCCAGTTATAGAGGTCCAGTAGAAAGCTGAGAGCAGAGGGGTGGAGATGCCGTAAAAGGTCATAGGGGATATTATCGGGCCGGGGGCGGAGGGCCTCCCGAAGCTCTGTCATGTGGAAGAGGTGATTATAGGGGTCATTCCTATGAGGTGGAAATTCCGGTGGGTCGCGGCGGGAGTGGGGGGAATCGGAACTGGAGATGGCTGCAAAGTGCGCCGCGAGTGCGTTCGCGACGGCCTCCGGATCGGACACGAACTTGTCGTCCCCGACCCGAAGCACCGGGGGTCGAGGGGGGACACGGGTCCCCTCAAAGCTACGCACCTTGTGCCAAACAGTCAAGGGGGCAGTCGAGGAGGAGATCCCGGACACGTAACTCCGCCAGGAGGTACGCCGGGCCAGTTTCAGGACCCGACGGGCCACTGCCTTCAGGCGCTGAAATTCTATCTTGTGCTCCAGCTGGCGGGTCCGGTAGAAGCGGCGGCCGACACGGCGCCGCTCCTGAACGGCATGGGAGCACTCTGGGGTCCACCATGGGACGCTTCGCAGTCTGGGGGAGCCAGAGGTACGGGGGATGCAACTGGCAGCAGCCGAGAGGATCTTACTCTCGAGGAAGGCGAGGGCCTCATTGACAGAGGGAAAGGCAGGAATTGATGGCGAGATCGCCGTGCCCCTCGCGTATGAGGCCCAGTCTGCTCGGGCGAACAGCCAGCGCGGGCGGACAGAGGTGGGGGGGAGGAGACGGGTTGGGGTAAGACACACTGGGAAATGGTCACTGCCGGAAGAATCCAACAGGACCTCCCAGGTGAACTCCGTCACGATTTCGAGGGAAACCAGGGAAAGGTCGATACAGGTGAAACTGTCATGGGCCGAGTGAAGGCAGGTTGGGGAGCCATCGTTCAGAAAGGTGAACTCGAGCTCGTCCATAAGGGAGAGAAGGGTCCTGGAGAGAAAGGTGGAGCAAACGTCCCCCCAGGCCGGGTCCCGACTGTTGAAGTCCCCGAGAATCAGAAAAGGGCGGGGAAGCTGAAGAATTAGGTCACGGAGAGAATCGGGTGGAGGGCGTACGTTAGGGGAGAGGTAAAGAGAGCAGACCGTGAGCTGGCGCCCCAAGAAAAGGCGCACGGCCACAGCTTGCAGGACTGTACGGAGCGGGAGGGGGCGGAAAGGGACGGAGCGGTGCACGAAGACCGCGGCGCCCCCCCTCCCCGCCCCATCGAGAGGCGGGGAAGGGAGCCCACAGTAACCGGACACTCGAGGGAGGGAACGGGATCCCAGAATCGTCTCCTGAAGGCAGAAACACGCCGGACACCTGGAGGCCAGGAGAGACTCTCGAGGCCTACCAGGAGCCCGCGGATGTTCCACTGCAGGAGCGAGGTATAGGGAGGGGTAGGAAGGTCAGCGTAAAGGATGATTATGGGGTGGGTGGGCCGACCGGGCGGCCCGAGATTAAAGAGGGAATCGGAAAGCCCCGGAGTTCAGTGAGGGACGCCGAACGAGGGCGAAGGCGAGGGTCCCCCCGACGAGGGGGCGATGTGGAACCAGACGCCGGCAAGTCCTCCAGAGGAGGAGTCTCCCAGACGTCCGGGGGAGAGCGATGCAGAGAAGGGGATGTGAGAGGTATCCAGAATGCCCCTCCCTTCACCGGAGGTGCGGGGGAGGCAGGACTACGAGGGGGAGTGGAAAATAATACCTCACCCAGAGGCATTGGCAGGTCGAGGAGAGAGATGGGCGGGTCAAACGCGGGGCGTGCACGTCCCACCCACGCCGACCAGGCGGGCGAGTTCCCCCTCCAGTGGTCCATCGACCGGGCCGGAGAGGGGTGTATCTCAGCCTCCACCACGAGGGCCGACGGGGACCCCAGGGGGGAGCGTGCATAACGGTTGCGCAGTGGGGACGGTGAGGACACCGGGGCAGTAGGGCGAAGGGGGCGTTTGTGTTTAGGAGAGGAAGGTGATGCGAGGCTTATGGCGTCGAACCTTTCGGGGTCACCACTGGCGCGGCGCTTGCGGCCCCTATCCCTCCGTCGTGCGGCCCGCATGGGTGACGGCGGGTCACGATCCGGAATGGGGGTGGCCGAAGGCGCCGGTGGAGAGGGCGTAGAAGGGGCAGGGGGGGTTGCCGACGAAGCATCGGCGTTCGCGGAGGGAGCACGTGGGGACGCGCTGGTGGTACGGGGAGCCGCGGTAGGAGTCCGCTGGGCGGCAGAGGATGGACTGGGAGTAGCGGACACGGTGGGTGGAGGCGCGTTGGGAACCGCCGGTGAGGACGGGGTCAGGGAACGGAGAGCCTCGGCGTACGAGGCACCACGCCGGGCCTCGCCGCCACGCAACCGCTCCCGCGCCTCCCGAGCGCTGAGAAACTCTGATGAACAGAGGGCCCGAACCTCCCTTTCAAAGAGGAAGGACGGGCAAGAGCGGGATGAAGCAGGGTGTGGTCCATGGCAGTTGGTGCAGGAAGGCGGAGCAGTACAGGGCAAGGGGTGGGGAGGGCCGCCGCAGCGGACACACAACGGGGCCGGCTGACGGCAGGAGCTGCTCACGTGGCCAAACCTATTACACTGAAAACAGCGCGTAGGATCTGGCACGTATGGTCGTACTGAGAATTCGCACGCTCGTCTCTCACCAAAGCCCAGAATACCGAAACGGGGGGCACCAGTGAGTCGAAAGTGAGGAGCAGGCGAGGAGAAGGGGCAGTTGGGGACCGCGATCTGTCGGGAAAGCGTTACACCCTCACAACACCCTGGGAGGCGAGGTCAATCTGGAGGTCTTCCACCGGGATGGGTAGAAGACGAGCAGCGTAAATTGTGCCCTGGCACTGATTGAGGTGGGGGTGGGAGTCACCGTGATCCCGCAGCCCAGGACATCGGGGATAGCGAGCAGAGAGGAGGTTTCGGCAGAGGAACGCGACCTTATCAAAATGGAGCCATCCCTCTGAGGCCGAAGGTCAAAACGCGCCGTCCCCGTCTTCCCATGGATCGCTCGAAAGAGACGTTCGTGGTTAGTGGGGAGGGGCTTGGAGGAGGAGGGGCGGAGGACGAGGAACTTGTCCATCGTCCTAAGGCCGAGTGAAGCCGTCTGGCCAAACACCACCGGAACTTCGAGGGGGCGAGAAGACGAGAAAGGCGGACGGCGACGTCGGGTCCCACGTCCCCCAGGGGAAGAGGGGGCCGGGGGCGATGAGGCCCGACCGGAGTGGGAGGCGACCGGGGCCGCGGGCCTCCCACCTGAGGGCGAAAAAGCAGGTGGGTCCCTATCGGAACGTGGAATATGGGGGGATCCAGGGGTCGGGGGGTCCACTGCAGGTCCATCCGCTACTGGCGGGGGTCGGGCAGCGGCGCCACGAGCCTGGGGAAGAGAGGGAGAGGAGGCGTCGGCAAGAAGAGCAGACGGGGTGGGCGAGGGCTGCCGACTGCCCTTACCAGACCCACGGTCCAAAGAGGTAGTCAGAGGGAGGTCAGATGCACAAGCCGGGTCGTCAACGAGGTCCATTAGAGTTGTAAGTGTTTCCATAGAAAATTTTTATTGTAGTTTCGCGCCCGGGGCCGCGGGGAACCGATTACCCGGGGCCCAAGGGGACCAAGCGCACGCCGGCGGGGGGTGGGTGCCTCGTCCCATGCAGGTACCCCCGTTTCAAAAGGGGCCCTTGCAGCGTCGAGAGTTCTCCCCCGCCGGCAGCAAAGACCAAGGCCCCCCAGGGTCCCAGGCCTGGGCACCCTACCAGCCAACTTAGTCCGGCCCCAGCCATGGGGGCGAGACCCCCAGCGACCAGCCCCGGCAGCCCACGGGGCGCGCGAAGTGAACAGAGAAAGCAGAAAAAACAGAGGGGGCAAGGAAGAGGGTAAAGAGGGGAAGACAGGAAAGAGGGGAAGACAGGAAAGAGGGGGCTGTAGGATAGCAGGGTATGCTAAAAGTCCACTTCGCAACTGGGCGGGGACCCGGCAGGGCCCCCAGCCGCGGCTGACCCCCCTCACCACATGTAGGCAGGAGCCCGCGGGCGATCCACCCCAGAAAGACCGCCCGTGGGGAGGGGGATATATATATATATATATATATATATATATATATATATATATATATATATATATATATATATATATATATATATATATATAAACTTCAGCAAACCCAGATTATACTAAGTTGAGACGTATCGCATTTAGAAGAGCATAATTGGCCTAATGTTATTTTTTATATATAATATATATATCTTTTGCAGATGATGAATTGCCTGAAACAGATTTGGAAGACAGCTGGAAGCCAGACCATTCAGATACTGAAAGTACACACGATGAAGATGTTGCAGAGATGAACCCCAGAGATGTAGAAAATAGAGATGGCAGGCCTACTGAAATGACTAAGGCTTCAACGACTGCTGGAGATGAATATGGCCAACCAGTTAAAAGAGGCCACTGCTGCAGATGTGACCCATCTTCATGGAAGAGGAATGTGAAGGCAAGGAAACGTTTATGAGGTGAGGAATACATTGGCAACAGGGGTAGGGTGCATTCAGTAATAAAGGAAGGGAGACCATGCAACTGCAAAAAGCAATGTTTTGTCAAAGTGAATGCTGCCTCTCGAGCACAACTCCATGAAAGCTACTATAACTTGCCAGATTTCACAGCACAAAACTTTTTTTGGGTAACTTCATTAAATGCATAAAACCCCAGAGACAGTATGCTGGTCAAGACAGTAGATGCCAAATAACTTATGAGTATTTGGTAAATGTAAATGCAGAAAGCATATCAGTTTGTAAACAAAGCTTGGTCAGCATGCTTGGTGTGTCAGTTGCCAAGATAAACTGTGTGCGCGACTGGATCAAAAAGCATGACACTCCTGGAGAGGATAAGAGAGGCAAACATCACACCAGGCCCAATAAAGTGTCTGATGAATGGTGCCAGGTAGTGCTGGACTTTTTGGATGGTATTCCAAAGTACTGAAGTCATTACTCCCGGTGACATAATCCAAACAGACATTACCTGTCATCTTCTCTCACTCAACAAAAACTATATGATTTATATGTTGAAAAATGCGCAAACAATGTGCATGAGCCTATCTCATGCAGGATGTTCCAGGAAATATTTGCAACAGAACGCAATCATCACTTTGGCCAGCCAAGCCTTGATACATGTAAAACGTGTGACAAACTTGAGATGGACCACAAAGTGAACCCTAATGATACCTCAGTCAAAGCTGCTCGAGCTTCATTTGCGCAAAGCTGATGCAGCTCAAACATCAATGAAGAATGACTTTAAATTTGGGAATCTATGACATAAACGATTCTTTTACGAACATGTGGTCGGAAGATATTGCTGGAAGGGGTTCATATGAGGTTCTCTCCTGCTTGAATACTTGCCTTACAAGAAAGAATCTAACCTCTGACAATCTCATTGCATGGTCAGATTCTTATGGAGGGCAGAACAAAAACAAAAATGTTATCAACTTTTGGTACTACATTGTGCATGTAAAACAGCTCTTCAAGGCAGTCACACACAAATTTCCTCTACCAGGTCATACATTCCTCCCTTGTGACAGAGATTTTGGTGTGATAGAAAAAAAGAAGCGGAAGACTCCGGCTGTTTATAACCCAGAGGGTTGGTTCAGTCTTGTTGGAAAAGCCAGGGTTGGAAATCCATTCAAAGTTGTGTGCATGACTCAGAAAAACAACTTTGTGGACATAGCTCCAATGAAGGAAAAGCTTACCTTAAGAACTAAAGCTGTTGATGGAAGCAGTGAAGCTACAGAAGGGCATGCAAATCAAAATTGACAAAGACAGTCCTGAGAAAATGTTTATTGGGTACACACAATGCGGCTGCAGAAGCCTGGCAGGAGGTTAACATTTAGGTTTTTTGAGTTGAAGAGTTTGTACAATGCAAGATGTGCAATCGCACCTGACAAATCTGTGCAATTTCATACCAGTCCAGTACTGTGATTTCTACACTGGACTGCAGGCAACAACCCAAACTCTAAGAAAGCTACGTGCTGGAGTGACACCACAACAAACTGCCAGTGGAGGATACAACGACGAGTTTGATGTTGAAATACCAACAAGTGAAAGTGACAATGATTCAGATGAATAAACTTTCTATGTATATACAGACTGATGAAAGGGCCTGTGGTATGTTCTTCTCTATATAGTGTTTCAGTTAACCAGGAGTTATTGTGTCATTTTGTATTATTGTGTTATTGCATTAAATTATGTGTTATATTACTGAAGTAATCTACATCTATTCCTTATAAAATGAGGGTTATCAGGTTCATGCACAGACAATAAACAAATAAATATCTTTCTTTTTTCTATTTTTTGTCCATTTTTCAGTAGTATGTTATTAATTCTGATTAATAATTTCCAGATCATAAAAGGATCTTCTTGAAAAGCTTTTACAGCAATTGAACCCTCATTGGGTCAAAAGGTGTCAGAGTTAGAATGATCTAAAGTCAACTTCTGTTTTCTCATTTTCATATCATTGTGGGTTATCAGCTTCATGCATGGGGCCACAGAATTTGTTGGAGATATTTTATTCTATTTTATTTTTACTTAATCTTTCATTAAAATAAAGCGTAAATATGAAAAACATATTTATTATTTACAGCAAAGATATTCCCAAAGTTTGATGTGAATGGAAGAGAAACAGTCAATCAGTTGAACACTTAAATTAATTAAGCAATAGAGAAATTAAAATTAACTGCCATATTGATAAAATAGCTAAAAGTAAAATTCAATAATAATAATTAGAGCCTGGATAATCAGGCAAAATGTCATAAATGCCCTTTTTTTTTTTGCCTATTTTTGTGTTCATAGGAAAAAGTGCCTAATTTGCCTTTTCTCCCATTATTTTCTATGATTATTCCGTCAGAGTCCTAAAATAGGCCTATCAGTTTTTATTATATGTTTGTTATATATATATATATTTTTTTTTTAAGTTCGGGAAGAACCGATTCGCCTCTATTTAAAAGGGCATATCTCGGCGGAAAAACAAAGAAAAAGTGAGAGGAAAGACAGAGGAAAAAGAAAGGGTGGAGGGGATAGTCAAAGTGGAAAAAGACCAAGGATGACAAGGACTGCAGGGTCGAGCCCCACCATCCTTGGGTGCTAGGACCGGGAGGGCGCACGTGAAACCTCCAGGAACAAGCACGTACAAACGAGCATAAAGAGCACTCAAGAGCACGAGCTTAGAACCCCCTTGCGGGGATATATATATATATATGGGATAAATTTCACAATTAAACACATGAAATGAATGAATGATGCAACCCACAAGGAAAAAGAAAAATTATTCCAAGGCCTTTTGTGTATTCAGAAGTACACCTCATCAGAGAATGAAGGGAGAAGGTGAGATGCTCAAAATATATACAGTGGGATGGAAACAAAAAGATTAGCACATAACTAACAAGAGTTAATGAGAGGCAGAAAGAATTTTAACAGGATATTGTCAATTTTATACATTCCTGCACTGTTGTTGAAATTATTTTTAAAATGGATAAATGCACATTCTAGAATATTCCTTTCAATTATATCTCTGTTTTTAATGAATGCTTTAGAATTATCCCACTTGATGCTATGATTATATCTATACATATAATTAATGCATTATAATTATTTGCTGTTCTACATGCATATTTATGCTGTTTTACCCGTTTGGCCTATATATATACTGAGTTACATTGTGTACACCTGATCAAATACACACAACCAACCACATTATCAGGGCTATTCTTTATTAAGCATGATTTAACAGTATTATTATACTTAAAGACTACATTGATACCAATTGCTTTAAGTAAAGTTGGAAGATATTGAAAATTAACATGGTAAAGTAGGCTAACGATATTTTTAAGCTCAAATTCCTTTACAGTCACATTAATACCTATTCTTGGCTTTCCTAAGGCAGTTATCTAAAAATGAAATAGGATAACAATTTAGTACCAATATTCATGATATTGCATAACTCAGAATCTAAAAATTCAGGACTGACAACTCTCAATGCTCTAAGAAACATAGCAGAGAAAATACAAGATTTAATCAAGGGATGATGGTCAGAATAAGAATGCACATAAGAGTTATTATTAGTAGGCTTATGATAAACTTCAAATTTGAACTGATTAGAGCACCTCCAAATTTTTAGATCCAGAAAAGATAAGCTTCCATCATTTTCTTTTTCAACTATGAACTTAATATTAATAGATGGGACTAAATTGTTGAGCCTACCAAGAAATAAGTCAACATCTAAATTATTAGGCCAAAGGCATAAAATATCATCTATATACCTGTTCCAAACAAGGTTAAAATTAACAATCGTAGGCAAAATTCTACTTTCAAAAAATTCTATATTTAAGTTAGCTAATACAGGTGAGAGGGGATTTCTCATCACCAATCCAAATTTGGATATTTGGATATATATACATAGCATAAAACTTATTTTCAAACTAAAATTTACAATCTTTGATGCAAAGCTAAATTAACTCAATAAGAGTGTTGTGTTGAACAGGGAAAGAATATTCAGAGATCTTATCTTTTAAAAAGTCACAGGGACTTTTGTGAATAACGAGCATACATCAAAACTTACCAGTTTGGAATTAGCGTCATTAGGAAATACCCTTAGCCTACCTAACCATGTTAATTTTCAATGTCTTCTGACTTTACTTAAAGCAATTGTTATCAATGTAGTCTTTAAGTATAATAATACTGTTAAATCACATCTAATAAAGAATAGCCCAGATAATGTGGTTGGTTGTGTGTATTTGATCAGATGTACACAATGTAACTCAGTATATATAGGCCAAATGGGTAAAACATTAGATATTAGGGTAAAATGGCATAAATATGCATGTAGAACAGCAAATAATTCTAATGCATTGTTTAACTATATGTATAGATATAATCATAGCATCAAGTGGGATAGTTCTAACTCACTCGTTAAAAACAGAGATATAATTGAAAGGAATATTCTAGAATGTGCATTTATCCATTTTTAAAATAATTTCAATAACAGTGCGGGAATGTATAAAATTGACAATATCCTGTTAAAATTCCTTCTATCTCTCATTAACTCTTGTTAATTATGTGCTAATCTTTTCGTTTCCATCCTGCTGTATATATTTTGGGCATCTTGCCTTCTCCATTCCCTGATGGGGTGTACTTCTGAATACACGAAAGGCCTTGGAATCATTTTTTCTTTTTCATTGTGCATTTGCACAATATATATATATAATATATATATATATATTTTTTTAAAGTATGACCGCTCATGGCCACCAAAAGAAAGGTGGATAGCAGAGCAAACACAGGATGAAGACTATGGAACAGCTAATGGAAATGAACAATAGACGGGGAGGAGGAGGAAAAAAAAAAAAGATACAAAGATCATAGCGGAGTCACAGCCGGTAAAGAAGTCAGAAGTGAAAGAGGAAGGAGAACAACCTGGTTACCAAAAAGTAGGGACCTTCAGATAGAATAGCACCAAGCCTATCACAAGGCCCGATGCTCTCCAAAAAGGGAAAATACTCTGCGCGCAGTGCAGAGTAAAGCGGACACTCCACCAGGAGGTGGGCAACTGTAAGTGAAACATTACAATTAGGACATCGGGGCACCCGATCCCCAGCCATCAAATAGCCATGGGTCAGGTGGGTGTGGCCAATATGGAGGCGGGCCAGAGCCGCCACCTTATGGCACGACCGATGGAAGGAAGAGGCCCAACATCCCAATTTGGGTTTAATCTTGCAGAGTTATTTGTAAGGCCATCCCAGCGACTCTGCCACCAGGAGCGCGAAAACCTACGGAAGCCAAGGATATAATCGGAAAAGGGGAGGGACATGGGTGAAACCTGTGGTCAGCACGCGGAACGGGCAGCTCGATCGGCAGCCTCATTTCCAGCCACGTTAACATGTGAAGGAACCCAGCAAAATACCACCTCCTTGCCACCAAAAGCAACAAGGATATGGCACAGTAGCTGGATTCATCGGACCAGTGGGTGGACAGGGTCAAAACACTCCAGGCCATCCAGGGCACTGCAGGAATCCGAATAGATGACAAACGACCCATCCGGATGCTCCTGCACCACCTCCAGAGCACTCAGAATGGCATAGAGCTCCGCTGTGAAAACAGAAGCCTCATCAGGGAGCAAGGGCAGATGACTGGGGAACAGCCGAGGCCCCAACGACCTCGAGCCATCTGTGAAGACCTCAACACATGCAGAGTGACATGCTGCAAGCTGAAGGAACAGACCGAAGCAAGGCAGAGTCAGAATCAGCCCTGCGAACGGGGTGCTCTCCCAAGGTGCAACACCCCTGAAAGAGACTGGTATAACAGATGGAGGAGTGCCCATACCATCGAGGAGGGAGGTCACCGTGTCGGTGAAATACCAACCCCCATCCCAGCAGAACACCCTCTCAATCACCTGGAACAGAGGAGAGTTGGGAAGACGGAGAATCCAGAGATAGTGCTTGGCAATGAGGAACGACCGCCGATCCTCCAAAGGAGAGATGTCGCACTCAACCTGCAGACTATCAACCGGAGAGGAGCAGAAGGCGCCAGATGACATGCGGTCCTCTAGAGAGGACCGGATCCAGTATCCAAAGGGCCATATGGGAGGTGGAGCCATACACCACACTCCCATAATCTAATTTTGACTGTACCAGGGACACGTACAAACAGAGGAGTGCCCGCCTATCCGCACCCCATGTAGTGACAGATGTCCCAGCAAATCCAGGGTACATCTTGTAGACTCGTGCAGCCTGCAAAGGTGGGGAACCCAGCTCAAACAGTTGTCGAAGACCATACCCAGGAAGCGTACTGATTGAACGAGGGCCAGAGGCTGACCCCTGAGTGTAAGATTAAAGGCCAGGACGGCGCCAGAGCCCCGTCTCCTCGACGGAAGGCCACACACAAAGTCTTCGGGGAAGACAGCATAAGGCCCACTGACGACGCCCAGCGTTCAACTCGATTGACCACGAGTTGAACTTGCCTCTCCACGAGGGGGGGGGCTCATCCCAGCGGCATAGACAGCCAGATCATCAGCGTAGATGGAACAGCACACCGAGGGTGGAAGGGCTCCCGGTAGTGCAGACATGACCAGATTGAAGCAGGAGACGCTCAAGACACACCCCTGGGGCACCCCCTCCTCCTGAACATACAGGTCAGATAGGGCCGCCCCATTACGGACGTGGAAAGTGCGACGGCAGAGGAAGTTACGAAGAAATGTGGGCAAAAAGCCCACAAAACCAAGAGACTTCAAACGGTCCATGACAACTCTCTGACGGGTCATGTCATAGGACTTTTGGACATCAAAAATGACAGCCAGAACAAGATTCTGGTGGGAAAAGGCACTAAGGAATTCAGTAGTCCTTAAGGACTGCACCTCGAATTCAAACTTCAAAACGGGGCAGTCCCGAGAGGAGGAAGGGTGGGCCCCCGAGCAGTTCGAGCACCATGGGGGCTTTGTGCACAGGGTAGGGTGTGCAGGCCCACTGCAGCGGACACACAGCTTACCCTCACGGTGGCATGTAGAGCTAACATGGCCAAACTGGTTGCAGCCAAAGCAGTGAACTGGGTCAGGCACATACGGTTGCACCGAATACTCACACGACCGGCAATCACCCATGCCCCAGAACACCTGGGCTGGAGGCACAAGGGAGTCAAAGGTCAGGAGCAGACAAGCAGACAGGGTAAGAGCACCATCCCAGCATGACGAAAAGTGGAAGACCTTCGTTAACCCGTGGGGGGCAAGATCCTCCTGCAACTCGCGAACCAGGATTGACAGCAGATGGGAAGCGAAAATGGTGCCCTCACAGCTATTCAGTTGCGGATGGGGAGTCACAGAAACTCTGCAACCCAAAACATCCTGCAACTGTAGAAGGGACTCAGTCACCCCTGAAGAATGGGACTTCAAAAGAAGAGACCCATTCTTCAGAGGGCAGATATCATAACAACAGGGAACCCCCACCGTCTTAAGACACTGAAACACCCATTCTGAGTTGCCCAGAAGGGAGCCAGTGGAAGGGCGGAGAACAAAGAACCTGTCCACCAGACAGAAATTGACAGTAGGGACAGGTCCATGTGTAACGGTAATCGAGAGTGGGCAAGAGAACAAGGGCTGCGAAGACCCCGCCCTACGGTCACCACAAGTCCAGCCACGAGAGCCAGACACCGCAGAGGATGAGAGGGGGCCATACGGCTTTAAGGTCAATCCAGCAGAGGCAGAGGCCGCTGAATGACCAGAAGTAGAAGTCTTATCCAAGGGTGGGCCAGTCGTCAACAGGAGGGGATTGAAGTTTTGAAATTGAACCCATAAACAATAGCTTTACCAAAAAGACAGCCTCGGACCCAAGGCAATGCACCATCCGCCGCTGCATCCTTCAAGGCACAGGCCCAACAAACCGGGTAGCCCACCCCCCAACCTGACTGTTGTTTTAAAAACTGCAGATTGGCTCTACGGAGATTTGTCCATTAAGTGCCTAGCAAAGACCCAATCCAGACGCAGCAGTGGTTCAGGCGCCCATACCATCCCCAGAGCACAGCTCAGCCACAGAGCGATGCCCCCCGGCAGATGCACCCGATGACCCCAAGACTGCAAAATACAGAGGGGGGGGGGGAGATACTACAATTGACAGAGGCACAAGACCGAGTCAAGACAAAAGAAATTCCGGGAGAGATGGAAAAAAAAGGGGAGCAAAAAGAAAAGAAAAGAAAAAAAAAATGCAACTAGGTAACTCTTCGCCCGGAGTACCTAATCGAGGGGGTTATATATATATATAATTATATATATAATATATATTATATATATATATATATATATATAATATATATATATATATATATATATATGACTTATACGTAACAAACTGAGCATGCATGATAGTATTTAGAGATGGGCATAAATACTTTAAAATGTATTTAAATACTAAATACCATACAAATTTGTATTTAAATACCAAATACTTTACTGTAAACTGGAATGTAATTAAATACTAAATACATTACTTCAAAAATGTATTTAAATACAACCTAAATACATTCCAATTTCAGTGTTTATTATTGTTATAGTAGTTTGAGGCTTCCTATCTGCAACAAAGGCAATCCAAATAGAGGCAACAGAAAGAAGGGATTATATAAATCATAATAAACATAACACAGTAGTTTGGAACAGTTACAGGAAAAATCATTAAATTCTTGATATTTACCAAAAATATGAGAGACTAAAATACTCCCAATAATGGAAAAAGAAATCCATGACTTTGCAAATGTACTTAAAAATGTATTTGAGAAGATGTATTTATAATTATAAAATACATCAATAATAATGTGTTTAACCCTTTAACACCAAACTTTTTTGTAGGGTTAAGTCTAAATGCGTGTATTTGAAACTGTACGTATTCAACCCAGTAGGCTTTAAAGGGTTAAGTACACATTTAAATACCCTGAAAAAATGTATTTATACAGTATTTAAATACATATTTAAGTATTTATCAAATGCATTATGACCTATCTCTGATAGTTATTTTATATTAAACATTTTTTAAATTTAAATCTTTGTCACTGTTGTGTAACCAACACTTTTAATACCCACTGTTTTGTTCACTATAATGGCATTGTAATATGTATTATTTATATGTGTATAATGGTATTATTCTAATTAAACTTTATTTTTGGAAATGAAATCATTGTTATTATGTGTAACTAATATTTGCATTATGTACTGTTTTGTTCACTCAGTGTGTTGTGATATGTATTATGCGTATATAAAGGTATTATTCTAGATTAAACATTTTTTTAAGCAAATTTATTAATGCCTTTTTTGGCTTTTTTTACTGCCTAATTTGAATGTTTATTTTGCCTATGTGCCTGCCTTTTTTAAGGGTTTTTAGTGCCTAAACATCTGGGCTCTAATAATAATTATTCAGGAAAGCCATACACAGGAACAGCACTTACACCATTAAATGCAACTCACTGTTCTAACTCCCAGATTATTATTATTATTATTATTACCAGCACCAATGGGGGTCAAACCTCCAGCCCCAGTTTCTTTGCTTTGCTTACAGGGAAAAAGTGTTACCCACTGAGCTACAGGCACTACCAAATAAATTTTGGTAATAATCTACTTAAGCTCCCGTCTCTCCAATTTTTATAAATTATACATCAGTAGCTTCGTTTCTTCATTAGGAATGCGATTTAGACAGTCTCTACTGAGGGAAATGCTTCGAAACCTAACCTAAAAAAAATCTAGAGAGTTTTAAAAACAAAGTCTAGAGAGTTTGTAGTTTTACAGGATTTTTAATGAAAATCTAGTATTTTTTTTTGGTAGAAAAAATCACCACATTGACAACATTAGTATTCGTGTAAATGTTGAAACATTTTGTGTTAAAATGGAGGTTTGTGCAGGTTGTGACTACACATTGTGTGAGAGTATTTATAAATTTACTAATGAAGAGGAGGCAGCTTTTGACTTTTTTGTAGAATATAATGTTTTAGCCAAAGAAATATTTTGCCCCAAAACAAATAGAAATGGAGATATTTGTGAGAATTTGTGTGTATATGACAAAAATAGGAAAGCTTTTCATTGCTGGAAATCTGTTTGCAATAAGAGAAGAAAAGGAACTCGATTTCTTTCAGTCAATTTTTAAAAATATGTGGTTAGAGCAGTGCAAATTTCCCATTAGTTTAAATCTGTTATTTATTGCTTTTTACTTCAGGCCAAACTTCACTTTTGCAACAATAAAGCATGAATTAGGCCTCACAAGTAATACTATCACAGACTGGGCTAGTTTCTGTTGCGAAGTTTACATTTTTCATTGTGTGAATACTAGTGGAAAAGTAGGTGGTCCTGGAAAAGTGGTCGAAGTGGATGAGTCAAAATTTGGAAAATGGAAATATAATTGTGGAAGAACTATTGATGGACAATGGGTATTTGAAGGTGTGGAATGCAACAGTGACAAAATATTCCTTATTCCAGTTCATGATCTAAGTTCAGACACTTTAGTAGCATTAATTAAGGAGAATATATTACCTGGAACTACCATTCACAGCAACTGTTGGAAAGCATATTGCTCTCTTGGAAAAGAAGGGTATACCCATCTTACCACCAATCATTCAATTAACTTTGTAGACCTGATAACAGGTGCATACACTCAAAACATTGAAAGGAAATGGCATGATGTTACGCAGAGTATACCAAGGATTGGAAGAAAGAAAAATCATTTTGTTGGATACCTTGCACACTACCTGTTTTGCCTGAAGTATTCAGACCTTCAGAAAAGGTTGCATGCCTTTCTCATTGCAGCAGCCCAGCTCTACCCACCACACTAATTGTGGAAATGTATGCACAGGTTTTGTTGGGTTGGGTTAGGTTAGGTTTTGAAGCATTTCCCTTACTAGAGACTGTCTAAATCGCATTCCTAATAAAGAAACGAAGCTACCAATGTATAATTTATGAAAATCAGAGAGACAGGAGCTTAAGTAGATTATTACCTAAACTTTAATAAAGGTCATAATAAATCCTTGATCAATATCAGGAAATTCAATTTTATAACAAATGGCAAATGATCACTGTCTATTCCTTACCTGTCCTTCAACACAGAGACTTCCATGGCCAAATAAATCTTCTTTACATATGCTTTGTTCATCATAAACTATTTCTTCTTTACATATACTTTGTTCACCATAAACTATTTCTTCTTTACATATACTTTGTTCACCATAAACTATTTCTTCTTTACATATACTTTGTTCATCATAAACTATTTCTTCTTTACATATACTTTGTTCATCATAAACTATTTCTTCTTTACATATACTTCGTTCATCATAAACTATTTCTTCTTTACATATACTTCGTTCATCATAAACTATTTCTTCTTTACATATACTTCGTTCATCATAAACTATTTCTTCTTTTATATCAAGTTCTGTTTTAATACCAATTATTTCCTCTTTCAAGCAAAGTTCCCTTTGATCTTTGTCCATTTTCAAACTCAAAAATCAAAATGAACAGTAATAAAGAGGAATTTCAAAATATTTGCATAGTTTCTTCAGCCCTTCCTTATTTCATGATGTGAAATATTATACTGAAAATAATAATAATGTTTAATAAAGGTGTCTCCTTGTACTCCAGTACTCCTTGCATAGATTTTTGCTTTATTCCTTCAGATGTGTGTGTGAATTTATGTGGAGTCATATTTATATTCTTTTTATAGCTTTGATACTCTACTCATATTATGGTGATTGGTAAGTAGGAAACAAAACCCTCCCCTAAGTACCTGATTATCAAGAAGGGAACCATGGCATGATGGTAGCAATATTCTGTGTTGCAACTGTCATGCCAATTCAGATATCTATATATAAAAAATTGAGAATATATTCTAAAACAAATGGCACCAAAATGTATCTGTGAGCATACTCCACAATATCTCAAAGAGTTTTGTCCTACCTCTCATACTAATATGTTTTTAGTTGAATGTTTACTAAAATATTGCTCAAAATGTTGCAACCATCATTGTGGAATGACCTACCTACCTTGTTTCAGGTAGGCAAGACTAGGGTTGGCAAATGTGAACCCAATCCAAAAAACCTGGTGGGTATTTTTTTTTTTTTATTGGACTTGCCTTAAAACATCTACCCAAAACACCCAATAAACCAACTTATCTTTAATTATGAACTTCATTCATATGTATTACAACTTTAAGCTTTTTTTAATAATTATAATTATATGTATAACAGACTAGACCTAAATTTTTTATCATTAAGTATTTGGTCAAGTATAATTTAAATGTCATATGTACTCATGTAGTAACATATGTAAATACAGGTATTCCTCATTTAATGCACATTTTTGCCATAACATGATTCCTTATACAACTCTCAGATGATGCAAACTAGTTTTCATGCTTGCATGTACACTGTTGTAGCCATTGTAGCCAACAGCCACCTCTAACTCAATCTCTACCAGTTCCATCAAGTCAAGATCATGACCATTTTTGGTGAGTATAGTACAAGCATGAAGTTTTATTAATATATTTAATGACTGTGTATGCTTTAAACATTTTTTTTTAAATAATTACTAAAATAATACCTAGAAAACACAAATATTAAAAACAATCCTGTAAATATAGTCCTATCAGGAATGTAACCCACTCTTATTATATTATTTCTTATGGGAAAATTCTTTTAATTTTAAGTGCTTTTGTGTAACACGCTGATTTCCAGGAATGCATTAACCACATTAAATGGGGGATATGTGCACTTAAACTTTTAAAGCTGAAGTAGTATTATCACTGCATTCAGTTACCATCTTTAAAATTAAAAATATTTCCATTATTTTGCAGTTTTAAAGAATGCGTTAAAATGTTGGCTTTTATACAGTACTATTAAACGAGTAAACTTTCATACAAACAAAACTCAAAGGTGTGAAAAAGAAAAAATATTTACTTATAAATAATAATAATAATTATTAAGGTAATTTGATTTTTATAAAATGAATAAACAAAGTAAAAATATATAACAAATAAATAATAAAATGAAAAGTAAATAAATATAAGAAATGATAATGTGCTGAATGTTTACAGTCTTTATTAAATTTACCAAAATATTTGGTTAAATTCGGCAGCACGAAAGCCTAAGTAAAAATAAAATGTAATTATAATTTTTTATTATTATTAACTGCCAGCAATATTTAAAAATATTTTGGAGAATGGAGAGTCAACATCTATGATTCCATTAAGTATTTAAATTTATATGGTGAAATGGTGTTCAGCCTAAAAAGTAAAATAAATTCACTTATTAAAAGATTCAAACACTTTAAAAACAAGCATACAGTAGTACTTAAGTACATTTAACTACTAAAATATTAAACTAATACAAAACTATGAATATTAAAAACAGTAGCCTATAGCCTACTTATATACAGTGAACAGTCATTATAATACAGTTGGAAAAAATATAATGAAAAATAATGATTAAGGAAAGTAAAAAACTAGAAAAAATCTTATGTTAAAAAGTCAATGGCTTAAACCAGTAGTTTCCAACCTTTTTGCCTAAGTAGGCCACATATAAATGTCAAATATATAGAGAGAACCAAACCTTGAAACAAATAGTGAATAAATCTAGTAATTATAATCTAAATAGTAAATAAATAAAAAAAAAAAATTATTTAATATAACACAATGTATATGTATGTAATTTTTGTTTTTTAATTCTTATTGCAGGTGGACACATTTGGTAGGCCTACTTTATATGTATAAATGGAAATCACAGCTACACATAACACCAAGATCTTTTTCCTGTCTAACATCCTCCAACTAGTTCCCTTGCATCTCATAACTAAAGTTTTCATTACTTCTACCAAAATGTATGACTGCATTTTTGAACCAAAATGCATGAAGTCCTGCATTTTTTAACTAAAATAAGGGAACTGATTAGAGCACTGGTTCCCAACCAGTGGACCATGGTCCACTTGCTTGTCTTTTAGCATCATGTTAATAAATGTTAACAAATTTTCTTATTAAACCTCATACAAACATACCGTACCAGCTTAGCAACATGTGAGGTAGGCAACGAGTTATTTGAATCAGCTCTAGTGGGCCATTGCTTCATAAAGGTTGGGAACCACTGGGTTAGAGGATATTAGACAGGAAAAAGATCTTCACATTACAGTTAGTAGTGATCTAAAAAATTTTAAACAGAACTTAGAGGCTAGAAATAAAGCAAATAAAATTTGATATTATTAAGAAGAATGTTAATTACAATAATAAGGAAGTCATCTGTAAATTATATAATTCTTATGTTAGGCCTCACTTAGAGTACTGCATTCAAGCTTGGTCCCCTCACCTTAGACATGATATTGATATACATGAAGGTGTGCAATGTAGGGTAACCAAACTTACCCCTAATGTAAAGAAGATTGGAATACTGGAATAGATTGAAGGAACTAGGTATGTTTAGTTTTGAGAGACATTGTATGAGGGGAGATATGACACAGATATTCAAAATGTTTTCAAGTTTGGATAATTTAGATGGGTTTTGGGTTGGGTTTTGGGGCATTGGTTATATGTAGGGCAGGGTGTCCATAAATGTTTACCCTGAAAACAGTATGCTCTCATGTTTTAATGATGAATCTTACATCCATTTTCTTTTTACAGGTGATCTCATACACACACACAGTTTCTGTGCTGGTGTGTTTCATCTACCACATTCGCCGCTAGGAGTGCTGTAGTAGCTGTTCAGTTAAGATGGTGTCTGTGACAGAGAAGGTACAAAGTGTTGTGTGGCTTGCAGAAACAAAACCTCCTGTCAGTGTTCAGCAAAGGTTCAGAACAAAGTATGGAAAGAATCCACCTGATGTGAAGTTAATTAAGTCATGGATGAAAAAATTCTTGGAAACTGGAAAAGGGAAAGAGCAGTGGTAGACCATCAGTTTCCAATGGGACGGTGGAAAACATTCAAACTGCTTTCACACAGTCACCAAGGAAATCGGTGAGACAAGCTTCATGCCAACTAAAGATACCAAAGTCTATGGTGCACAAGGTGTTACACAAACGTTTGAAGTTACACGCCTACAAGGTACAAATTGTTCAAGAACTGAAGCCTGATGACCATCCAAAACGTGAACAATTCGCTATTGACATTTTGAACAGCATTGATGAGGATAATGACTTCTTGTTGTGTGTCTGCTTTTCAGACAAGGGTACGTTTCATCTTAGTAGTAGAGTCAACAGATACAATGTGCGTATTTGGGGATCGGAAAACCCATGTGCTATAAGGGAGCATATTCAGGGCAGTCCGAAGATCCATGTCCGGTGTGGACTAATGCATGACCAGATAATTGGTCCTTTCTTCTTCACTGAAAACACTGTTTCCGCAACTGTGTACCTGGATATACTCACCAATTACGCCATCCCCCAGCTGCAGGACAGGCAGCCAAATGTCATCTTCCAACAAGATGGGGCACCCCCTCATTGGGCGCATGTTGTTCGTGAAACTCTCGAGGCAACATTTCCAAATCGATGGATTGGCAGGGATGGGCCAATCCCATGGCCCCCAAGATCACCAGATATTACCCCGCTGGATTTCTTTCTCTGGGGTCATGTTAAAGATTTGGTTTATGCAACAGTTGTTCCAGATATCAGGACATTGCGAGAATGCATTACGGATGCAATTGCAACAGTTAGCCCACAAATGTTGGAAAATGTGTGGCATGAGTGTGAATATCATTTAGACATTTTATGTGCCACTATGGGGTGCACATGTGGAAGCTTATTAAGTTCATTAGCTATGTATCAAAACTTTGTATGTTTATCTACTTATGATTAAAACTGTGTTTGAATATGAGTGTTTATTTAAAAGTTATAGCATGCTTTAATCAGGGTAATCATTTATGGACCTAAGGTGCATCAGCCTATAAGGGGTGAAATTTCGAACTTCGGATATTGATTCGGCCCTATGATATTATGGTTACAATCCCCAACAAACCTTCAGTGTCCACGTTTCAAGCTGTTCTGACAATATTTAGTGGGTCCACCTCGAAGATGAAAATTTGACAATTGTGGAATTTTATGGTTTTACTAGAAAATCTGTGTGTAAGCGTTGTAGATTTTGTTTGAAAAAAATTTGTAAATATAGTTAGTTTTAGGCAAGTTTTAGCCTCAATTCATGAAATTATCTGTCTTTTTAGACTTTTTTTTGTATTATTCTGAGAATCATGAAGTGAGTTACCAGGATGCGGGACGAGGACCCAACTTGCCAAGCATCCCACCGACCACCTCCACCTATTAAAAATGGTATTTCATGATAAAATACTTGTAAAAATTGATTTATTGCTTATTGATATCTTAATTCTTCTTCTTTGTCCTTTTTTCTTTTAAAACAGATGATAAAGAAGCTTGTCTCTTTCTCAGATTAGGAGTGGCTTTTCTGTCAGCTTCTACAACTTGGAGAACATTTTGAAGATGTTCTTCAGTCCTTGCAGCCTCATAAAAGTCACTGCATAGTTTTACTGCCCTCTCAGAGCCATCATTTATGACATTTATAGCCAAAAGTTTTTCTTTGGAAGATATAAATGATGCTGTTGTTTTCCATTCAACAATCTCAACCATTAAAAAATCATAGTCTAACTGTAGTGAAGAGAATATGAACCATGAGTTTTTGTCAACCAAGTCAGCTAGTGTGGTTTCCGATCGTAGATTGGTAGGGAAATTAGGCTTTCCAAAACTAGATCCATGTCTACCTTCTGGAACCACTGTCTCAATCTTGTGTGGTTTATAGGAAAATAGATGGTTTGTTATAGCACGAAGTTCATTTTTTGGAACCAAATCGCTGAATAATACAAGAGGAATCATCTCTGATGAAAGGTACCAGAGATGACATTTCAAAGATGTTAGAGCACTTTTTGCTATTTGCTTGTTTACTTCCTCGTATCTAAGAAGCTTTTTGTAAAGCTGCAAATCGTACCATGGTGCATCAAAAACTGAAGAGCAGGTCATCCACCATGGGTAGTAAATCAGTGAAATGAAGGTTGCAAAGTCTCTTAGTTTCAGAATTTGTTGCTTGTTTGTGATTGTTACTGAAGGTAGTTTCGATATTATCTTCTAGTAATGCAATTTTTAGAGCATATATTGCTTTACTCATCCATCTGGCTCTATGTATAGCACCAGGTCGCTGAAGGGTTATATCCTTATCACTAGGTCCTGCATTTAAGTATAACACAACTAAGTCAGAAAATTGTTTGTAGTCATATCGTGTATGTTGCTTTTCTATATTACTTATTTGAATTGCATAATCAGTCCATTCCTGAAGAATCTCCTGGACAGCTTTGGAGTACTGATTGAAGTCAATTTTTTTCAATTTTTCATCCTTGGAAATCCACTGAAACTTTTCTCGAAATCTGTTAAAGACATTAATTTCTGGTCCACTCGAAGTTTCTACTTTCATGTCCTGAAACACATGACTCATAATAACTTCACCAACATGATGCCTGCATGCAGACCATAATAAAGGCCGTCCAATCTCTTGTTGGATAGTTATGCATGCAGCGCTCACATGTCCAGTGTTGGTTGCTGTAGTATCGAAAACCAAGTTCGCTATTGAATCGGAGCAGTTCCACAATTTCAGTAGCTTCATAACTTCTTCAGTCAAGTTTTTCCCAGATTGGCCACTGCCACCAGCACTAGGATGATATGATGGAATACCAAGTAGTTTGAGATCCATTGAATTTCCAACTGATACGGCTAATCGTTCTTCTGTAACATATTTATCCTGCAGAGTAGAAATTATTTTCGAATCCCAATGAAGAGAGGCCAATTTAGGAGGATTCCAGGATTTTTTAATGGAACTTGAAATTTTTGGGGCTACTTCGCGTCTTGCTCTATCAGCTGTAGCATATGAAGTTGCCCCCTGCAAGGGGGTTCTAAGCTCGTGCTCTTGAGTGCTCTTTGTGCTCGTTTGTACGTGCTTGTTCCTGGAGGTTTCACGTGCGCCCTCCCGGCCCTAGCACCCAAGGATGATGGGGCTCGACCCTGCAGTCCTTGTCATCCTTGGTCTTTTTCCACTTCGACTGTCCCCTCCACCCTTTCTTTTTCCTCTGTCTTTCCTCTCACTTTTTCTTTGTTTTTCCGCTGAGATATGCCCTTTAAATAGAGGCGAATCGGTTCTTCCTGAACTAAAAAAAAAAAAAAAAAAAAAAAATATGAAGTTGCCACTGCCTTAGTGTTACCACCACATTCTTCAACAAAAGCTTTTGTGAATGCAGCCTATTGTGCCAGAGTCATTTTCATTCTTGATACCAAAGAAACAAGTTTCGGTCTTTTCAGAATGTCATGAGGAATGATAGCTTGAGTACCTAAACAGACTGTTGACTGTGTGGATTTTCCATCTTTTTCAGCTCCATCATTAGCTTCTGACTCACTCTCAATGGTAGTTGTATCGCTTGTGCTACTGTTTTCTAATTCAACATAACTGCAAGAAGCTTCAGTGTCTCTCAATTCCTTTTCTTTTCTCGCATTTTCTTCACATTTTCAAAAATTAATGCGCTTCATTTTGGATGCAAAAGTTTGATCATGAGCTCCAAAAGAAGCAATTCTATCCCCTTGCATAGATTGAAGAAATTGTATATCTTCTGGATTACTCATAATTTTTTTGCCATTTTTAATCCACAGTGGAAAAGTCATTTTAAGTTGCATTTCCATATCTTCTAGTCTTGTCTTTGTACTTTTCAATGGAATTTCTCTCAGTTTCGCATTCTTTTTTGACAACGAAATTATTTTCTCACATGCTTTTTTCTCAGTAATCATTGGTATGTTGGCTTTATTATAGAATGGTTGAATTTCTGTTAAAACAATTTTAGCTATATCTCGCTTAGTTCTTCTCTCTTTTAAACCCTGTTGCTGGTGAAATAGGAAACATCTAAGAACTTGTTCACTTGTTGGCAAGCGACATCCTACAATCTTTGCATCATTATTTGTGATGCCAGGACCTAATCCAAATATACAGGTTTTTTTTGTGTTTTTACATCAACTTTATCTGCACCACTTGAACAAGTTTTACCACTAGAAGTGGCTTCACTGGCTTTACCACTATTATCCATTATATCATATATCAACTATTATCACCAACATAAGCACACCGGACAAAAAATTAGTCACCCCTCTCAGAATGTACCTAATAACGTGTGACGGCGCCTCTGGCCTTGATAACCGCACGAATCCGGCGAGGCAGAGACTCTACGAGGTTGTGCATGTACTGAACATCGATTTGCTGCCACTCGTTCATCAGCCGGTCCCGAAGTTCCGCCAGAGTCCGTGGGTGTCTATTCCTGCGCTTCACTTTCTGTTTCCAGCCTGAACAACACCTTCGACGCATTCAGGATTAAAGGCTTCATTGGACCTGCGATGTACTCGTCGCCTCCCATCATTGGAGAACAAACAAAAACGGGACTCATCGGACCAAATTACACGTTTCCAATCTGCCGCAGTCCAGTTTTTGTGCCTCTGAGCCCATTTATAACGTGCCAATTTGTGACTTGCTGTTAACAGCGGCCTCTTCCGTGGTACCCTGCCCAGATGTCCATCGCATGCAGTACTCGTCGCAATATCCGTTCGGAAATTGGTTGCTGGAGAACCTCATTGGTTTCTTGGAGCAATTGTTCTCTGGTTTGAAAATGATTTGCAGTTACTAGACGAGAAACATGGCAGCAGCCCCTATTGTCGAGAATTGTTTTCCAGCCACAGTTACGCCGTCGATTGTCAGTTGATTGTGAACTACACCACTCTTTGTAAACTCGCTGGACAGTACGCGTTGACACACCAACAAATTGGGCTACTTCAGACATTTTGTGTCCGTGGGCTCTGCCAAACACGATGGCTCCTTTTTGCCACTGAGTAACGTCTGCCTCACGACCCATTTTGCAGACTATATCCAACACACACTTTGTTCTTCACCACCTCACGAAACAGATCTGATCCTGTGTGCTACGTCACCGCTACTTGTCACTTACCAATGCTACATCAGCGCCCTCTGTGTGACCTTGAACTTCCTACTATCGGTGCTATTAGGGGTGACTAATTTTTTGTCCGGTGTGCTTATATCAAAAATTGACCTGTAATAGAAACAGAGATTAATATTATAGTAGTCTACATGCCTGAAAATAAGAAAAAATAGCTATAGGTATTTCATGATGGCAAATGATGTTTATTAATAGTAGCTATGGCTTAAACACAAGCAAACTAAACATACTAGGCCTATAGTACCTTAAGGATCATTCAATTCAATAAAATAAAGGTATATGTGAAAAAAATAATTTAAGGCAATTTATCCCAAAAATTGTCATTTTTGTAAAAGTTTAGGAGCTAGGTAGACCCAGTAGATATTAATCAATTGACCTGAAATTTTGCATGTGAATTTTTTTTAGGGAATGTAACCATAATAACGTAGGGCCAAATCAATTTTTGAAAGTTGCCATTTTTGATGCACCCTAAATTGTACATACCACCTGAATGCCAAAATACAATTCTCAGCTTTAGGTATCAAAGGGTTGGAATACACAACTCTTATGGAGAAAGGAGTGTGTGATGTCAACAACAGGAATTGCATGATGCAAATATGTAATCTCTGTCCAAAAGAACACAGTATTAAGAATTTTTTGCTCACTTTTCAGTGTTAACGATCCTGAATGTGAGGAAATAAAATATAAATGGGTTACTACAGATCGATGCAATATGGTTGAAAAAACAGAATCTGTAGATGATTTTATAAATTCATTAAGCACAAAAATTGTCAAATTGACACGTCATCACTTTATAGCAAAGAATCAGAGTGCATTTCTAAAAAACTTGAAGAATAATTTAAATAGCCATACAGCTGTAGTTCTTGGTGACTTTTCAGAAAACTACTCATTTGTAGTACAGGATGCAGCCCAAGGTTTTCATTGGGAAAATACCCAATGCATAGTGCATCCCTTTGTGTTATATTATAAGGAACCAGAAAGTAATGAAACAAAGCATTCAAGTTGTTGTTTTTTATCTCCAAATACAAAACATAACACTACAATGGTTTACACTTTTTTAAATACACTCATACCTATTATTAGAAAATCCCACCTTCATATCAAAAAATTACATTATTTTACTGACAGATGTGCAGGACAATAGAAAAATCGTTTCAACTTTAATATTTGTAAACATGAAGATTTTGGGCTGGAATGTGAGTGGCATTTCTTTGCCACAAGCCATGGTAAGAGCGCTTGTGATGGGATTGGGGATACAGTGAAAAGGTCTGTAGCCAGAGCGAGTATGCAGAGAACATTCGCAAATCAAATATTGACACCAGAAGACATGTTTGAATTTTGTTCAAACAATATAAGTGACAGCATAAAATTTTTTTTAATAAATTCTGAAGAAATTGAAGCTATGAAAATTTTTTTAAATGAGATATGAAAAAAGTATGCGGCTAACAGGAACACAAAAATTCCACAGGTTTGTACCTATTAATGCAAATAACATAAAAGCATTTGAATTTTCTTCTGATGAAGTTGGTGAAGTGAGGATTATAAGCAAAGCTTTTCTGGGTGAAGATAATGAAGTTAATCCAAAAATAGTCCTGAGAGTACATAGTTTGTACTTACAATAATCAGAAATGGTGGGGATTTGTACATTCCTATAATGAGGAATTTGATGACTTTGAGGTTAGCTTTTTGTACCCATCAGGATATAGTGTTCACTATTACTTTCCACAAATCAGAGATACATGCCACGTATCAAGAGATAAAATTTTAGGTTTATTAAGCACACCAACTTTAAAGCCAGGAACAATGCGTATTCAATATGTTTTCCCAAAAAATGAGTTGAAAAAACTCATGTAATTATGAATCAACTTGATGTAATATGTGTGTTCAATTTGTACTTTTACTGTTTATTTTCATTCATGTAAATATATCATTTGTAGTTCTCTATTTTAGTCTGCAGGCATAAAAATGTCAAAATTTCACAATGTACATATTTTTTCAATAATTTTTAAAATATCTTGCAACTTTATACCCACATTTTTTATTGTTTTTATCTTTTAACAATTAATAGAAGTTTAATAAATGAAATTTTGGGGGGAGGGGGGATTTCACTATCTAGGAGGGTGGGGTCAAAAATAAAAATAAAAAAGGGGGTAAATTTTTCATTATCGTTCTACACATTTGAATGTGGTATCATTTAATAGATCTCTTCATGCTGATTCTAAAAATGTATAGTTTTATAGGTCTATGACAAGATGTTTGGGAGTTATTGCCCATTAAAGTTAGGTGGTAAAGTGGGGCCCCCAACATTTTGGGGGTCCATATCTCAAAAACTATGGGTCATAGAACTTTTTATTTGAACGAGTGAAATCAGCACCCGGAAGAATTCCATAAGTCAATTTTCATCAAAATCCGAGTCAGAATGGTGACATGCATTGGGTGATCTCTCCTGGAATGCCTCACCTCTCCCCATGGGCTGAGAGTACTATTAGGTACACGTGAACAATATGGTATAGAAAATGACATCACCTATAATGGGGCAGAGCTGTATTTTGATTTTTAGGTGTAATCTACTGAAACAAGTATCATATGGGTCTTTTGAAATGAATGGTTAGACAATACCTGTCACAAAGACACATGTAAATACTTAGGTCATGTAATTACTCACGAGCTACAAAATGAACTTGATATTGAGAGGCAACATAAAAAGCTGTATGTGCATGGTAACATGCTAGTAAGGAAATTTGTATGTGTTCAGAATCAGTTAAAACTTATCTTTTTAGAACTTACTGTACTGCATTGTATACATTCCATCTGTGGCGAAACTATACAAAAACTGCTATGAATAAACTCTCTTTTGCTTATAATAATATTTTTCATATGCTATGTAGGGAAGCAAAATGGAGCAATGCCAGTTTTATGTTTACTACATGTAACCTACCTACCAGCCAAATGTTAATCCATAAAAATATATATAATTTCATTACTAGGGTCCAAAACAGCTCTAATGTGTTATTGTGCAATGTCCTGTCTTCAGATACTGTGTACCTCTCACCTATATGGCACCTATAACTGCTGGTTTACAATACCTTATTTTTGTAATGTAGTAAAGATTATATATGCATATTAAGTTGTGTTATAATAAGATTGTATTTGTAGTTACTTGTATATTAGGTTAAGTGGCTATGTTGTCCTTATTTTTGTATTATATTCAATGTATAATACGTAAGATTGTACTTGTATGTAGGTTAAGTGGCTATGGATTGTGAATGATCCGCACCAAAGATGTTTTGTTTGTTGTATAATTAATAATTTAAAATATAGTTTCCACAAAATCATATCCGATCTCAGCTTCACATAATTCATCAGCATTTTTATTGAATTCTTTTTTTATTTTCATAATTTCTCTGATTTTTTCATTAAGCTACAATTATTTTCTTATACAAATGACCTTTTACAGTTACTGATGTCTCATATAATAACAATATACATAAAATTGTCAGATAATTAATCAAACAACATGCCAGTATACTAGGTTAAGTGGCTATGCTGGCCTTACTTTTGTATTAAGTTCAGTGTATAATACGTAAGATTGTACTTGTATATTAAGTTAGGTGGCTATGGATTGTGAATGATCCACAATAAAGATGTTTTGTTTGTGGTTGTATATTCATGAATGTAAAAACCAGTGTTTGGAAAAAATTATGAAAAGTAAAACTTTTTTTTCAGTGGTTTATATTGATTTTAACCTTTTGTTTATTATTTTGATATATTTCCTTTTTAATTGGCATGCAATCAACAGATGTAGCTGTGATTAATCATGTTTTTACATTCATGCGTATAAAGTAGCTACCATGTGCAGTTAGGTACTTTATAAAATTTGTATTAGCCTTATAACCTACTTGTATGCAATAAACACTGTCATCATAATGCAACTGATATCAATGAAAAATAATGATTAAGAAAAGTAAAATATTAGAAAAAAAAATCTGTGTTAAAAAGTCAATGACCCATTCCTTAAAAGAACTTCAATAAGCATAGGCCTATAAGTCATGTATTTAGTCATATTTTTTGTGGTTGGAACACACTGGGTCATGGGTAGACCGCAGATGTATACTGAAATTAGATAACTTGCATAAGAAGCATTAGAATTTAGTAATTAAAAAGTTGCAAGTTTAATTTTGAAAAAAGAAAAGAAATAGTAAAATTAGCCCACTAATATACAAGTGCATTTTTCCACTGAAATTCCCTGTTGATTGGAAATACTAATGGAATATCTTAGTTCAGGTTTGTGAACTCCACTTCAAACTTTCTGATATTAGAAGGGAAAGAGCTGTCTTCGATTAAAAGGTTTTTAATGAGGAGAATTGGGAGGAAATGAGAAAAAGACAAGATCTGGAATTATGTGAAATCAATTTGGAAGTTGTTGTTGTTGTTGTTGTTTAGCCAATCAGCCCACCCTGATTGAGCGAGCTGGTGGTATGCAGGTAACTGATCACCCTCTCCGGAGTGGACCAGAGGTTCAGTGCACTAGTGATGTTGTGTTGTGTTCATTGTTGTGCCAGAGTGGTACAGTCTGTCATAATGTGTTCAATTGTTTGTGGTGTGTCCTTGCACAGGTGGCAGGTGTCATCTGTGGAGTTGTCTAGTCTGTGTTTATATGTCTGTAAGTTGGGGTGATGTCCACATTGGAATCGTGCTAAGTTAACTCAATCCGATCTGCTCAGGCTGGTCTCTTGACCTGTCAATTGGTGGTGGCTTCGCACCTAGGACCACATTCAGACCGAGTCGTGTCAGTGCTTTGTGGGTTAGGTGTGTGTGTGTGGTCTGTACTGTGTGATGTCTGTGGGGCGTGGTATGGAATTGGGTATTTGGTTATAATGTCTCTCTGGTGTTACCTTAATGGTGCGAGGTGTCAGTGCATGATTTTACATGTATTGGCAAGGGTGTTGTAGGTTAGTTGTCGCTGCTGCCATGAATTGTGTTCCCCTCATGTTTAAATATTCGTAATGATACGAAGTGCGTTGTTTTGTATTGTCTGTAAGGTGTTTATGTGTGTGTATGTGTGTGTTTGAGATAATGGGTGCCCAGCATGGGCTAGCATAGTCCATAACTGAGCAAATATATTGTTTGTATATGAGTGATGATCTTTCCTGCTGGTGTCCAAAGTTTGTGCCAGTAAGTGCCTTAAGCGTGTTAAGTCTTGATGTACACTTGTTTTTAATGTCCTGAATATGGTTTGCAAAAGATAATGATGTGTTGCATGTGACCCCAAGTATTTTGGTTCTGTGAGTGCATGGAATGTTGGTGGTGTTTAGTGTAAGCTGTGGAGTTAACTGGTGTTCTTTTGTATTGCTTGTAAGCAAGGTGATGGTTGATTTTGTGGGTGCTACTTTGAGTCTATTGTGTGTGAGCCAGTCTTGTATACTGTTTATGTGTTTGTAGGTTATTTGTAGCAGTGTCGATGTTGTTGTGGGTGGATGTTAGAGTGATGTCATCTGCATATGATGATCTGGTAAGCTTGTTATCTATGGGTGTTGGAATGTCATGCATGTATAAGTTGAACAGTGTTGGTGAGAGAACAGAGCCTTGAGGGACCCCATTCAGAAAAAGATTGTTTTTGGATGACTTGCCATTAAATGTGACATGTGAGTATCTTCCTGAAAGATAGTTGCTCAGCCACCTTTTGGTGTTATTGTGCATGTTTGTGTTGAGTATTTTGTTTATGAGAGGGAAACGTGGGATAGCATCAAATGCTTTACTAATGTCTATTGTTGCTAATAGTGTATGTTGAGCTGGTCATCTGGAGTTGATGCCATCCATGATGTGCTGCATGAGGTTAGTGAGTAATGTCGTGGTTGAGTGGTGAGGTCTGAATCCATGTTGAGTAGGCGATAGTGGTATGTGTGGGTTGGTGATTTGTAAGATTAGTCTTTCTGTTACTTTGGAAGGTGTGCATAGTAAAGTAATGGGTCTATAGGAACTGGTTCTGTTGGATTTTTGTTTGGTTTGAGTAGTGTAATAATTTGGAAGTTAACAAATGAGAGGTCCAGAAATCTCTTGAGTACTTTCTAGTAAGTTATAATCTACCTATCTGGTTACTGTTGGTACATTGTCAACAAAAAAATGAAATGTGAATTTTGTAAATATTTAATTGTTCACAAAGACACTGACAATAAACTACCAGAAAATCAAAATTACATTTAGGGTAGTGACAGAATGTTTAATATATCCAGATGATGCAATTATAAACTTGGTTATGTATAATTACATTGTAGACAAGTTGACCCATGACCCAATTTTCATAAATGCAATCAGCCAGCGTAATTTAGCTATGGAAATTATATTAAATGCTGTGCCCAATGATCTATTGTTATATACAGTAGTGATTTTTGCGAAGGGGGTCATTGAACAGAAACTATTATTAAAATGGGTCATTCCATGTCAAATCAGACACCAATAATGTCAACCATCTCCAATTTTGTTTATACAGTGCCCGCGAAAAGTATCCGATCACTCAAGAAAATACAATATTTTCCCTTGATATTCAGAGACACGTAATTCACTTTCTATTTGTTCTAGCAACATCTGGTAACTTTGAGGTTGCTCGCTGATATGAGAGCTATCCAACGCATTCTCAAATTAGTGTTCTGGTAGCCTTCGTTGCGGGTGGCTGTGTCTCAAATTTGTCAGATTTCACTGTTTGTGTAAATTTCTTGATATTTTTTTTTTTTACAGAAAGTGGTGTAAATAAAATTTATATATAATGTGTGCTAAAAAACAACTTAAGAGTGATTGTCGAGGTGCTATTGTGCTTTGCATGCATGTGGGAAATCACAGAGACAGATAGCTAAGGAATTAAACATATCCCAAAGTACCGTTAATTTATGGGTTTCACGGGCTAAGAACAATGGTGGCCTAACCACGCCAGTCCCTAAAAAACGATCTGGCAGACCGAGAAAACAAATTCGCGAACAGACAAACTTATGAAACGTTTAGTATTGAAAAACCCAACAATAACTGCGAAAGAAATAAAATTTAATATGAATAATTTGTTATCTGGTGTTTCTGAACGAACTATCCAGGAGCGGCTCCAAAAGAACTCGGATTACCATCTCCCATGCTGCTAAGAAACCGTTCATTAATGAAAAAATGCGTAAAAAACGTGTCGCATTTTGTAAAAAATACATTCATTGGACTGTTGATGACTGGAAGAAGGTTTTATTTAGCGATGAGTCGACATTTTTGACATTCAGAAGTTGTCCAAAAAAGGTTCGCCGGCCTATTGGCTCAAATAGGATGGACCCTAAAGACAATGAAACACCCTCCAAGTGTGATGGTTTGGGGTTGTTTCGGTTACCATGGGCGTGGAAACTTATATTTTCTTCCGAAGAACACAACTATGAATGGTGCACGGTATTTAGCAATGCTACAGGATAAACTTCCAATGGCAATGGCAATCCAAAGGACAAAAACATACATGCATGATGGTGCACCATGTCACAGGGCCAAAATAGTGACAAAATGGATTACTGACAATAAATTTGATATTTTGGATTGGCCTGGTAATAGTCCAGATCTCAATCCGATAGAAAATCTGTGGCTAATAATAAAAATAAGGTTGAATGCCACGACACTGGCTCAGTCGAAAAATTACAAGAGGCCATCAAAAAGGTATGGTGCAAGGAAATATCAGTGGAAGTTTGTCAAAACTTGATTAAATCCATGCCAAAACGTCTAGAACAAGTCATCCAAACCAAAGGACAGATGACAAAATACTAATATAAGGTTAGTATACATTTAAACATTGTTTTTTATGTAAAAAATACAAATTTCAAGGGTGATCGGATACTTTTCGCGGGCACTGTACTTAGTATACTTAAGGACCCTTATGAGAAATGTAGATACCCAAAATTTCACACCTCTGTGACCTCAGGGTGCCGAGATATGAGGTCACGGAAGTTGACCTTTTGACCAAATTTTTTCGAAATTTAATATATCTAAATTGTCATATCTTTGCTTCTACTGGACCAATTTACTTCATTTTTGTCATTTTAAAGCTTGAAACGAGTAGAATCTTTTGTCTCTCTTGAAATATATCTCATAAATGATTCGTAAAAAGTTATAAAAGTTGGAAATATTTGAACTTGAATAAAAAAATATCACCTCCAATTTTTTTATTTTTTGGTCCCAAGGTACCTCTATCCAAGCACAACATTGTGTAAAAATTTCATTATTCTCTGGCAAATACTTTAGAAAATATAGCACTTTCAGTGTGACGAATTTAAAAAAAAAATATACCATGACAGAAAATGAAAAATTGTTGCTATTCATATGAAAAATGATGTGAAGTAACTTTTTTTTTAAAGTATATACAGCATTATGATAAATAAAATAACTAATTTGGAGCTTTAAATTTGGCACCTATAGGTGTACCTATTTTTGTCTATGTAGGAGGGATTTTTTCTAAAATTTTCCAAACATATATAAAAACTAATTAATTTGTTTTGAGTGTAGTACTTTCTAGTAATTTTAGCATTTATTCAAGAAGAATAACATGTTTGAATTTATTTGAATTGAATTTAATATTATTTTCATCAGCCCAGTTGAAAAGAGACATCGTGCCTTCTTGTAAAATTTTGTGATCCCCTTTAGTTGTTGTTAATCTGTAAAAATAATTAAAGTTTGTTACATAAAGAAAAATTATTGACTAAATCTGAAATTAAATAGAGAAATTATGAAAGCAAATTGCTAGTGATTACATTAAATTATGGGTTAGATGGTTGTTAATTTGAAAATTCTAAATTTAAATAGGTATTTTAGGTTATCTTTCTTTGAAGTAATTCTTTATGAGATTTAGAGACTTTTGGTATGTCTTCTTTTACTAAATTGTACGCTCTCCCATTTCTCGTCATTGCATCAACTTTTCTGATGACGCTTGAAAATCTTATTGTCAAAATATCTGGATGTTGGGGATAGAAAAACGAAGGATTGGGACCATGAGGGTGTAAGAATGACACCTTCACCTCTCTGGATTCCGTTGATTTTTCCAAAACATATGATAACCACCAGTGGTCATCATAATCTATAGCAACAAAACCATTTATATCATTTTCTTCTATCATTTCCTCTTCCTCAGTTACTTTTACGATTGTTGACTCATTAGATGCCAAATATCTTTTAACAGTAATTGATGAAAGTGAAACAGGTTTCACATGGTGCAATTTTAGAGTTCCAGAAATGGTTTTGGCTTTTGAATTTCGTTCTTTTAAAAATTCTTCTTCTCTTTGATGGTCTTCAATTGTTAAAAATTAAAAATTTGTTTTTAATGTTACAGTTAGCAAATTCAAACAAATTTCAGGGTGTTATTATTTGGTTATCATATGGTTTTTGGAGGCTTGCTTTTGCAGCTAATCTTTTAATAGTGGCCCCCAATCCATCGCATGGTCCCCTTTCCATGACTTGTAGTGAAAAAATTCCAATCCACCTCCAAATTAAAATCCTTTTTATGGTAACAGAGGTTAAGGAAATTTTTACAATTTTTGTATTGGGCAGCACATCCATCCAAAAAATATAAAAAAAAATTTATGAATGGAATTTTTTCTTCTATAAATTTACATAGGTGGCATTGAAAAATATGAACTGCAACAACATTGTGGTCATTACATTCTGAAATAATTACAAAATTTAAGTTCTTTAGATTTCCTTGGGCCTTGAAATATAGAATGAATGGATGAATAGTAGTCATTTGGTTGTTCCAATGGAATGACTGAACTTCATCTTGGAAAATAGGTGAATAATTTTCTGAGAAGTTGCATACAGCCAAAACTTCATCATTTGCCAATGATGTTTTCTTATCCTGATAGTAGTTTGATTGCATATTTGTTAGGAAATCATGGATCTGAAAGTAAGTATGTAAATTAGAATTTAGAAGGGCTTGTAGATATATTATTTTTTTGTTAAAAACTAATTAAAATTCAGCCTTTTATTTCATTGGATTTTTCAAATGATATTCTAGTACAAGGTTATTTTGTCAACATCAAGATATACTATTTTTATATGATTTTGTATAATTATAACAACTGCATCAATTCTAAATTTGACCTATCGGTGTTGGTCCATTTTTTGAATTGAATGTTGTCAACATAATTTTCATCGAATAACTTTTGGAGCTGAGTGGTTAAATAGGTGGTATCACCACAGAGATTACATTCCATTAGGCAACATACTCGCGAGGGAGGATTGCACATTAGGGTAGGTAGCAATTGGCAGACATGACTGATTTTAGGCTCTGTAATTTTATCAATTTTTGCCCCAGTGAACATAAGTTTTAGGTTTTGGTGGATAACACAAACGCATACTGAGTGCGTACCAGATCTGCCAGCAATTACACATTGTTTAGGCCTTAATGAGGCAAATTTACTAAATCCAATTTTCATCCTTGGGTATTTATTTTTAAAGGCCTCATATGCCTCTTTTAAGTTACAGGGGAGGTGGTGCTTCAGTTTATGCTCCCTTTGACCTTGTTCATTAATAACACTTGCAAAATCTTTTTTACCTGGCATTAATCTACTTATGTTTTCATTTAAATAAAATTTTTTAACTGAATCTTCTATTCCCATTTCCAGAACTTTCCCAGATTTTGGATTTGGTTCTGATAAAATTCCAGAACTTTCTACCATTTTCTTAGCAATGCATGCAGTGTGCTTGGTAGTATTGAATTCTTGGCATATTTTTCTTATACTCCAGCTTTTGGGCAGAACTGACAATTTTAATTTTTTCACTTCTTTTAGTGCTTGAATCGTTAAATTTTTCTTTTAGCTCGTCTAAAATTTCTTTATAATCCCTTTCTTCCTGTGATGTTTCTTCCTCTTCAACTATAGTTTTCCCACTAGCAGCTTCTATTTTTCTTTTGAACATAACTTTAACTTGTTTAAAATTTTTCAGTCCATATGCCTTTTGAGTATCTAATTTTTGTTTTTTAACTGGACTTTCTCCTATTTTTTTAATGAACTATTCAGCATCACTAATTCAAAATTTACTGTTAGAGACACTGAACTTGAGCCTGACCCTGATGACACAAGTTCAAGTGGTCTTTCAGATATGACAGAGCTGGAGGGACAAGAATTCTGCACGGATTACATAGTCTATGATTTGCAGTTAATTGAAGATCAAGCCGCTTAATGATTATTTCAGGTGGAACTACACTTAGTCGCTTTGTTCGCCATTTCCCTTGATCCTCATTGAAAGGATCAGCACATTTTCTTTTTAAATTAAGCAAATCCATTCCAAAATTTCCTAATTGAAAAAGAATAGGCACCTGGCTAGGAATTTCTGAATATATTACATATAGATGATTTATTTTGTAGTTTCCTAAAAGATCTGAAAAAAAGGAAAGAGTACATGTACACATAAAACAGTTATTTGTAATAGGAGTTAATGTTTGCATACAAATAACATACAAAAATAGGTATACCTAATAGGACGTGTCAAATTTACAGCTCTCAATTAGTTCTTTTATTTGTCATAGTGCTATACTTTCAAAAATAAACATTACTCCACATCATTCCATAGGAATAGTAATGATTTTTCATTTTCTGTCATTTTTTTATATTTTTTTAAAATTCATCACACTGAAAGTGCTATATTTTCTAAAGTATTTGCCAGAGAATAATGAAATTTTTACACAATATTGTGCTTGGATAGAGGTATCTTGGAACAAAAAATTTAAAAAAATCAGAGAATATTTTTTTTTACTCAAGTTCAAATATTTCCAACTTCTATAACTTTTTTGTGAATCATTTATGGGATATATTTCAAGATAGACAAAAGATTCTACTCACTTCAAGCTTTAAAATGACACCAAAATGAAGTAAATTGGTCCAGTAGAAGCTGAGATATGACAATTTAGATATATTAAATTTTGAAAAAATCTGGTCAAAAGGTCAACTTTCGTGACCTCATATCTCAGCACCCTGAGGTTACGGAGGTCTGAAATTTTGGGTATCTACATTTCTCATAAGGGTCCTTAAGTGTACTAAGTATAAACAAAATCGGAGATAGTTGACATTTTTTTTGCCCTTGTGTGTCTGATTTGACATGGAATGACCCAAATGGTGGTTTGGACTTCCACTAATGTGTTACTAAATAACTTTTGTTCAAGGGAAAATAATACCATTATTTTGAGTAAATGTTTTGATAAAAAAAAACTTCAAACTTTGACATGAATTTAATTCTGACTAAATTGTACTCATGGTTTTTGGTTTCTGTTTTTGCAATGATTTCTGAAACTACTACACGTTTGTTTTTGTTGTTTGCAGTTTGTGTCATTTTAACATTCTACTATATAGGTATGTTTGTACTACTTGTTGCCATTATCATATCAGTATCATTTTCATTGTTCATGTCTTCAATGAACATCTGTTTTGTGTCTGGATGAATGTCTCGCCGTAGGCTGAATCCACTTTCACATGTCAATAAAATCTACTACTACTCTATCTATTTCTGTGGACGGATCTTTTCCGTTTGACTGCCGCCATTGAAACATAAGAGGTGAGTGCCCCCAGCCTTCTTTACTTAGCCTTATAAGGCTAACTAACGAAAATATCACGACCTAACCTAACCAATCGTTAGGTCAACTGTACGACCTTGATGATTGGTTAGGTTGTCGTGATATTTTTGTTAGTTAGCCTTATAAAGCTAACTAAAGAAGGCTGGAGGCCCTGATCTTCAGGTGATCCCCTTATTTTTCTGAGTACATGATTAAAACTTAAAAATTAAGCATGGATCTTGAAAGTAATTAAAATTGTTTATAAGAAACAAAATTTGAAGGGGAAATTAAGAAAAGCTTTTTTATAAAGTAACTTATTTTGTATCATCAAGACATTTCAGTTAAAATACAAAAAGTTTAATTATGTTTCAATGGCGGCAGTCAAACGGAAAAGATCCCTGTGGACAATCCTAAACAGTGACCAATATTACTAGCTAATAGTTATAGGCCTACAAAACACTTTATACATCTAGAATCTACTTTTAATATTACAAAAATTAAATACTTTCTTTTAGAGATGTACCAACTGTGAATTATGGCCGACTGCCGACAAAAAGAACTCATTCTTACTTAAGTTTGCAGACAAAAGTATTTTAATTTTATGTCTGCTACACACTTATTAATTTCTATTTAAATATATCTGTAATGCATATGCAATTTAGAGCTCTTGGTACATGTTTCATATAAATTTAATGCATGCCTCAATGGTGACAACAGTCATTTCACCATAACAGAATATTATTTGTCCTAGTGTTTTACTATGACTACCATCATAGTCATTTACTATGACTACAGTACTGAATAAAGTTAGACTAGTTTAGTCCGAAATAGTATACCTAATTATTTAAAACTAAAGTCCAGATAGAGGACTTAGCTATAGGGCCTATCATGAAATGAAATATTTCAAATTCAATTTAATTCATTGTTTTATATAACCTTGATCTTAATAGATCTGGGAAGAAAAAAAAGGGTATTATAAAATTTGTTAATACATGAAAGTTAATGTACCGTAAATTCCTAAAATAATATACAGTTGAGGATTGTGTGTGTCAAAGGTTTAAGGTTTGGTATAATTAGGACTTAAAGTTTGAAAATATATGTATTTGTAGCTCATATTAGATATATTATTTCTCATTTGCAAAAATATATTTATACTGTATTTCTGTTCATTTGCACAATGAAGGTCATATTTGAACAAAGCACACCAAAATACACTTCAAAAATGTATTTTTGACTACATTTTATACTCACACAATAAAGCATAACCTAACATGTTCATGTTATGAGATCTCGTAAACGACATTACCACAGGAAACGTGCAAAACACCAAAATTAACCAGAAAAGTTTGCTCCAATCATTTTCGTTTAAATTAATGAAAATATCATGACTTAACCTAACCAATCATCAAGGGCATACAGTTGACCTAACCAGGCATTCAGTTGACCTAACCAGGCATTCAATTAATCATTTAATTAATCATCTAGGGCACATGATGAATCAAGTTCTCAAAGTCAAAACCACACGAACAGCACATCATAATTCTATCACAAACACCACTAAACTGAATCCAATTAGAAAAAAAAATAGCCAGAACAGAAACCAACAAACAAATTAAGTCGCAGAGTAACATGATGTCATCACTATTTCCCTCTACAAAAATCCCAAAATTATGATTCTTTGCGCAATAATGCATGTATTTATATATATTATCTTATAATAATTTTGGTATTAGTTACTTTTCAGCCCAGAATGTTTCCCCGACAATTTTGAGGGGTTCTACATTAATGTCTCAACAGGAACAAAACATTTATCAATAACATTTCCATTGCAAATGTTTAGTTTACAAGATACCTAGTTATTTTGTTGAAAAAAAAATTTTTTGAAGGGGCATTCTATCGCCACCATAACAGGAGGTGGCACCATCTAGCGACGAACTATGTAAACATTTTTGAGGTAGCCAATCACAGGCCTCTATTTCGTCATGTGACTTAATCCAGCAAATCACCGACCGATCTACTTCCTCCATCATCCTGTTTTCAGTTCAAATTCAGAATCTACATGGCTGTCTAGTATAACCAGTGCCCTCCCATTCCAGCTCACCTTTTCACACTTTTTTTTGAAAATAACGAAGCAAGCCTCAATTTTCTTCGCTCGCATGGTGTTCTCCCTTTAAATGTAGTGTGTCCAACCTGTGGCCACGAGTGTATTTTGCGAAAAGACAGACATCAGTGGTGGTGTACTGGTAGCTACGTTATCCCAAAGAATAAGAAACACCGTAATTGTAATTACTGTGTTTCAGACTGCTCCATATATTCTTCCCCACATTGAGACCAACAGCAACTCTGACCCTGATGATCAAGACCAATAAGGCAATTTTTATATGATTATCTTTGGTAGATAAGTTAGGTTAGATGATAAGTTAGGTTAGATGATAAGTTAGGTTAGATGATAAGTTAGGTTAGATGATAAGTTAGGTTAGATGATAAGTTAGGTTAGATGATAAGTTAGGTTAGATGATAAGTTAGGTTAGATGATAAGTTAGGTTAGATGATAAGTTAGGTTAGATGATAAGTTAGGTTAGATGATAAGTTAGGTTAGATGATAAGTTAGGTTAGATGATAAGTTAGGTTAGATGATAAGTTAGGTTAGATGATAAGTTAGGTTAGATGATAAGTTAGGTTAGATGATAAGTTAGGTTAGATGATAAGTTAGGTTAGATGATAAGTTAGGTTAGATGATAAGTTAGGTTAGATGATAAGTTAGGTTAGATGATAAGTTAGGTTAGATGATAAGTTAGGTTAGATGATAAGTTAGGTTAGATGATAAGTTAGGTTAGATGATAAGTTAGGTTAGATGATAAGTTAGGTTAGATGATAAGTTAGGTTAGATGATAAGTTAGGTTAGATGATAAGTTAGGTTAGATGATAAGTTAGGTTAGATGATAAGTTAGGTTAGATGATAAGTTAGGTTAGATGATAAGTTAGGTTAGATGATAAGTTAGGTTAGATGATAAGTTAGGTTAGATGATAAGTTAGGTTAGATGATAAGTTAGGTTAGATGATAAGTTAGGTTAGATGATAAGTTAGGTTAGATGATAAGTTAGGTTAGATGATAAGTTAGGTTAGATGATAAGTTAGGTTAGATGATAAGTTAGGTTAGATGATAAGTTAGGTTAGATGATAAGTTAGGTTAGATGATAAGTTAGGTTAGATGATAAGTTAGGTTAGATGATAAGTTAGGTTAGATGATAAGTTAGGTTAGATGATAAGTTAGGTTAGATGATAAGTTAGGTTAGATGATAAGTTAGGTTAGATGATAAGTTAGGTTAGATGATAAGTTAGGTTAGATGATAAGTTAGGTTAGATGATAAGTTAGGTTAGATGATAAGTTAGGTTAGATGATAAGTTAGGTTAGATGATAAGTTAGGTTAGATGATAAGTTAGGTTAGATGATAAGTTAGGTTAGATGATAAGTTAGGTTAGATGATAAGTTAGGTTAGATGATAAGTTAGGTTAGATGATAAGTTAGGTTAGATGATAAGTTAGGTTAGATGATAAGTTAGGTTAGATGATAAGTTAGGTTAGATGATAAGTTAGGTTAGATGATAAGTTAGGTTAGATGATAAGTTAGGTTAGATAAGTTAGGTTAGATAAGTTAGGTTAGATAAGTTAGGTTAGATAAGTTAGGTTAGATAAGTTAGGTTAGATAAGTTAGGTTAGATAAGTTAGGTTAGATAAGTTAGGTTAGATAAGTTAGGTTAGATAAGTTAGGTTTTTCTCATGGTTTTTGATGTGTTTCACGACATTCTTACCTTCATTTTCATTGGAAATGAGTTTTTCACCCCCCAAAAAATGATTCTCCACAGGTTCCCCAATATTGATAGGGTAGGGAATGGGGTATATCTTAACAACTGGTCATTTTCGACAGAAATGAAGGTCAGATTCGCATGAATCACATCAAAAACCATGAGAAAAACTATTTCATGAGAAATAGTAGTCTGGGCTAAAAAATAATAATTACCATAATTTTTACCATAAATAAGCATTTGCCCCAGAAATGAGAAGCAAATTTGAATAAAGCGACTAAAACTACCTCATAAAAAGTTATTTTCAATCACAGGTTCAGCTCATGGCATTTAGTAAATATTAACCCTATATTGTATCATATACTATATTATTATTTTCTGTGTTGGATCAAGTATCTTTGTGAATGTAATGATAATAAAAATTATGTATTTTGTTTATGAATTTCATAATTTTGTAGAGTATGAAGTGGGGCTCCAAATATTACCCAGACTTAGGGCCCAACTAAACTTTAATCCACCCCTGATTATAGGGCTGCCAAAAAAAATTGTACAAGAGCTGTTCCAACGAAGACTGCTAATATCTTAGCCTTGAGATTTGAGACTGATCTTACAACCAGGGAACTGCAGGCATCTGTGGGAAAAAAAAGTGAACCTTCAAGTTACATGTAGGAAAATTGACTCCAGGTGGACTATGTACAGTTCCTTTCACGTTACAGATGTCTGTGATGATCCAGGGGTATTTATGGATCCAGCAGTATGGCCAGACGGGCATACGTACAGTGGCTCTACGAGAAGGGAAGAAAAACACCTGCAGCCCCTTTCAGCTGGGTCTAGTGCTGTACCGGTTTTGATGGAATTCATTCAATTCAAAGTGTAAAGAACGGCCTTTTCAAGAGATGAATGGCAGAACTCTTTCATCTTCCTAATGCAACATTCAAGATTTATCACTAGACTTGGGGAGTCAATCAGTAAAGTTAATAGAAGCCATGGTCAGTGGACTAATCTCCGATATATTTCAGAGCTCAAATCCGGAAACATTATCGAAGGCACCTGTATGTTCATTACATTATTCATAGTGTTCCACTGGCCTACATAATCACTAATCCAGACAACTATCTCTACCTCAAATATCTATGGAACACTTGTATTACGTTTGTAAATTGTACCTGTTGAGTCTGAAAGAAAATGTTTGTTGTTGTTGTTGGTTGTTGTTGTTGTTAGCACCGTCCCAAATTATACAACTACAATGGTACAATCTTTAATCCTCTCAATGTTACATAATCTTCTTCTTTCGTGTAACCAGTTCAGTGATATATAATAACTTTAAAGCATATTTGTATGCGTGTATGTGTATTTATATATGTACACGTATGTATGAATAAACTCTGTTGCTTATAATAATATTTTCCATATGTTATGTAGGGAACCAAAATGGTGCACTGACAGTTTTATGTTTACTACGAGTAAACTACCTACTAGCCAAATGCTAATCCGGAAGAATATATATATTATATATATGAAAAGAAGGATCAACACAACGGCAAACATTTTCATTTATTTGTACATCAGACGTTTCGACAAATCTTTTGTCATCATCAGTGAGTTAAGTCTTAAAACCTTAAAACAAAATTGAAAAGTGAAAGTTACATCAATACAATATTAAGACCATTAAAATTAAAACCTTAAAGCAAAATGAAAATTGCATCAATACAAAATTAAAACATTTAAATTTCATCACTATAAAAACTAAAATTAAATTAAATTTCATCACTATAAAAACTAAAATTAAATTACCTCAATAGGTAAATACACATGTTTACATCCACCTCCATACTTGGCAAAGTCTAAGAGACCCTAGGTGGTCAGGGGATTAGAAAGGGTATATCTGTGAAACACGGTTGGTTGTCAAAACCCTGACCACCTAGTGGTCTCTTAGACTTTGCCAAGTATGGAGGTGGATGTAAACATTGTGTATTTACCTATTGAGGTAATTTAATTTTAGTTTTTATAGTGATGAAATTTAATTTAATTTTAGTTTTTATAGTGATGAAATTTAAATGTTTTAATTTTGTATTGATGCAATTTTCATTTTGCTTTAAGGTTTTAATTTTAATGGTCTTAATATTGTATTGATGTAACTTTCACTTTTCAATTTTGTTTTAAGGTTTTAAGACTTAACTCACTGATGATGACAAAAGATTTGTCGAAACGTCTGATGTACAAATAAATGAAAATGTTTGCCGTTGTGTTGATCCTTCTTTTCATCTGTAAGCTCCGGTTCCCTAAGGAGAAGTCAATAGCTTTGATATATATATATATATATACAGTGGCGGTTCCTCATATGGGCAATATGGGCAGCCGCACAGGGCGGCATTTGTGGAGGGGCGGCATGAGCGCCTGCAAAAAAAATAAAAATAAAAATAAGAATAAATAAATAAAGAAATAAATAAAAATAAAAAATAAAATAAAATAAATAATAAAAGATCAATAAATATATTTTTATTAATAAAAAACCATCTATTGCATTTTCCATAAACCTTCCCATAAAAGACCTAAACAATGCAAAATGCTTCCAGATTAATATTATTGGGAATAAAGGCCCATACTTTAACATATGTAATGTTATTTTTCTGGGTTTGGTTAAATAGTGAAATGTATATTATTTATTACAGAACGAATCTTCACACTAAGCCACTAAGGTCTGTCAAATAACCGCAAATGGATAAGAAGAGGTCAAAGCTATCAGGTCTCAGTTTAGAAAAAAGAGGAAAGAAGAAGAGGAGAAACGAGCAAAAGATAAAGGTATAGAGCTATGTCGTCTACTCTTCACTGCTATATTGCACTGCTATTTTGTGATATAGCTTTCTGAGTCATTGAAGTGTACTATTATGTATATAATTAGCCATTAACCAAGGAGGTTGTATTATTCATTTGTTTCCTATTCTAAAAGTTTAATAAATTGTGCTTAATAACATGTTAAATTAATTGTACTAGCCTATTCATGCATGGTCTGTTATGTTCTATTTTACTATTTGCAGGGGCACTTTTGAAATATTTTGGAACACCCTCTGCCACTAGCCAGGATGAGAAGCCGTCTACTTCTGCCATTATTGAGGCTGAGGAGCCATCTACCTCCTCAGCCTCACATATGTCTCCACGAATGCAGTCTGATCCTGAGGATGAAGACCCATTTGCTTCTACTTCTCCCCGGCAGGACTCTTCAGGTGAGTTTGTGTGCACATATGTCTGTGAGTGTGTGCGTGTGTGTGTATGTGTATGTGTGTGCATCCCTGCAAAGCATTTTGCAAACAGTTATAAATTATAATGTTATTATCACTGGGTCTGGGTTACTGGGTATGTGTGGTGTTTCACCACCATAATTCCATAACACCACCACCATAACAAGTGCTGTGAATAATGTGTTATCTAACTTAGGTGTGTGTACTAATGATTAATGCTCTTGTTCTTTCTATTAGAAAGGCCTGGAGCAGAATCGCCTCCTGAGGATGAGTCTCTGTCCACCGACCCTGCTAACTGGCCTTCACTTCTGACTGAGAGAATTCGGACACAACTGGTTTCCAGGGGACCAAGTCAAGTACCATCTGACTTTGTATTCCCTAGAAACGACAGTGACGGAAGAAGTTTCCACCATCAATACTTCAGGAAGTCATTGGTTAGTGGGAAAATATAACCAGAAGTTGGTTGGTCTATTCCTTAAAAAACAACAGCCTTTTCTGTTTCTGTTGTACATTATTTTCCAAGAGGAAAATAAATTTAACAAGTTTGGGACTCTCGGACTGGAAGCATGCAAGCTCATTGCTCACATCACATGACAACAGTTCAGAACACCTAAATTCTATGAAAATCTGGAAAGAACTGGCAGTGAGGATGAGAAAGGGGGAGACCATTGACAAGCAGGAGATGGCACTTCTGGAGGCTGAGAAGTTGAGATGGAGAGCGGTGCTGACACGTCTCACTGCTATTGTGCATTCTCTGGCAGTTAGGAATTTGGCACTAAGGGGACATACAGAAAAATTGTTCTCACCATCAAATGGCAATTTTCTGAAAGAAGTTGAACTGATGGCACAATTTGATCCTATAATGCAAGAGCACATTAACCGTGTCCAAAAAGGGACCTCCAGTCACACCAGCTACCTCGGCCACCACATACAAAACGAACTCATTGATTTGTCGAGCAGCAAGACCATTTCAGCAATGGTGAGCGACATCAAACAATCAAAGTTTTTTTCAATAATTCTAGATTGCACTCCAGATATCAGCCACACTGAACAGTTGTCAGTTGTGATTCGGGTTGTGTCACTGGAGGGGAAGCCCCATATAAAGGAACATTTCATGGGGTTTTTGGAGGCAGAGGAGTCCACTGGTCAACATTTGGCATCTCTGATTCTGAAGAGACTGGAGGAGCTAAAAGTTCCTTTCATGGACTGTAGAGGACAATCATACGACAACGGGGCCAACATGAGGGGAAAAAACAAGGGTGTTCAATCCAGGCTTCTAGAAATTAATCCCAGAGCTCTGTTTGTTCCATGTGGGGCTCATTCTCTGAATTTGCTTGTGGCCGATGCTGCTAAGGGATCTATTGATGCCACAAGTTACTTTGGCATCTTGCAGAAGCTTTACAACTTGTTTTCAGCCTCCACACAACGATGGGCCATTTTGAAAAAACATGTGAACATCACATTGAAGATGTGGTCTGATACAAGGTGGGAAAGCAAGATCAAGAGTGTGGAGCCTCTGAGATATCAGGCAGCTGCAGTGAGAGATGCACTGATCGAGGTGAGGGACCACACCAAAGACTCTGTAATAAAGGTCGAGGCTCAATCTCTGTCAGAGGAGGTTGGGTCATACCGCTTCGCCATTTGTTCAGTGGTGTGGCATGACCTGTTGTGCCAAATTCAGCATGTGAGCAAGCAGATGCAGTCTCCTAGCATGCACGTTGATGTTGCAGTAAATCTCCTAAAAAAAACAGAGAGAGGTCTCCGCAATTACAGGGCAACAGGTTTTGTGGCTGCACAAATGGCAGCCACAGATATCTGTGAACAAATGAATGTGGAGGCTGTGTTAAAACAAAAACGGCTGAGGTCCACAAAGCGGCACTTCTCCTATGAAGCATCTGATGAGCCCTTGATTGATGCTTTGAAGAAGCTGGGTGACATTTTTCAATGCAGTGGTTGATGCTGCAACATCAGCCATTCAGGAAAGATTTTCCACGTTGGAAATTGTGGGAGAGAAGTTTGGAGTGCTGACACATTTCCAAAATCTCACATTTGAGGAGCTGACAGAACAATGTGTGAACCTTAGTACTACACTACACTTTAAGGGACAATCTGACTTGGATGGCAGAGAGCTTGCACAGGAGCTGAAGAACTTGCCTGACTTGCCATCAAAGACCATATCCTTGCTTGAACTGCTGACATTTATCCATGAAAGGGAGCTCTCTGAAATATATCCAAATTTGTGGACTGCTCTCAGAATTGGTCTTACTCTTCCAGTCACTGTTGCTGAAGCAGAGAGGAGCTTTTCAAAGCTGAAGCTCATCAAATCTACCTGAGGTCAACTATGTCACAGGAACGCCTTACCGGTCTGGCCATCATCAGTATAAATCATACAATTGCTGAGCAGATTTCATATGATGATTTAATTCATGACTTTGCATCAAGGAAGGTAAGAAGAGTCAGGCTTTAGATGGCAGTTGTGCTGTGGTGCAATTTATTTTGTTTCTTGTTCAAAGTGTAGCATAATAATTACCCTCTCTTAAGTGTCTTATTCTATTTATGTGATAGAGCATTTGTACAATTTAGAAATTTGATTCTCTAGTTTATTTATGGCAGTTGTGCAATTTAATTTGTATTTTTCCTGTTCATAGTATCATAATTACATTCTCTTAAGTGAGTTATTCTATTTACGTGATGAAGGATTTGTAAAATTCAGAAATTTGAGTCTTTGTTTTGGTTCTGAAGTTCCAACAATTAGTCCAATAAAAAGTTATTTTGTGAAAGAGTTATGTCTGTCCTTTATTTTGGGGGGATTCGAATGTGTGTGTGTTGGCGAATAGGGGGGGGGCGCTGAAGGTGAGGTTCGCCCAGGGCGTCATGTAAGCTAGGACCGCCACTGTATATATATATATATACAGTGGTGTAGTGCTGTGGGAACGCGTGGGAACGGCGTTCCCTCACTATTTCAAATAAATCCGAACTTACAAATCTCTAACGTCATGAAATTTTAATTCCCACCCCCCTAGAAGAAATATGAGAAAGAATCATTAACTGTTTCATTTCTTTTAGCTTCGACTGAGGCAATGCTAGCCTATAAAGATCTGGTGAAACAGTCACCACGGCGTACCAGTTGTTAACTTTTTTTTAGTTAATCATTCCAGTTGTTAGCTATTTTTATTGATCGTACTGGATGTCGTATATCTAATGACACTGGAAATACTGCATCTTCAACCTTGGAATATATCCTAATATCCAGTGCTGGGCACTTGCGCAAACACTTGCGCAAAACGCAAATTGCGCAATTGCGCAAGTGTGATTTCGGTTGCGCATTTGCGTTTGCGCCAATTCTTGCGCAAACTTGTGCGCAAACGTGAAAAAAAAACAAATATTAAAAATAGTGGATTTAGCTCATAAACACGTGACTGCCAGACAGGTGGCGCCGCCAGACAGCAGTGAGCACTCAGTATACCAACAACGCTAGTGAAACACGTTTGTTTGATTAGTTTATTTTAATTTTATTTCAGAGTTCGAACTACTAACTACTCTAGTAACTTCTAGAAACTTCATAAGTCATAACTACTGTCTATAACTAGTGAACCATGGACAGCCTCAGACACCAGTCTCTGTCCAGCCCCACCTCTGCCCCCAGCCCGGCCGGCAGCGTGACCAGCCATGGCTCAGAGCCTCACCAGGAGGAAGAGGACCTCAACAACCCCTGGCCCCACCTGGACACCTTCTTTGGACCTTTGACCAGCAAGAAAAGGGTGGTTGAGAGGGGCAGGGTGGTCTACAGGGGCAGCATCATCTGTAAGAGGTGCAAGGCCAAGGTCAGCTTCAACACCATCAGCATGTACACCCTCAAGAGCCACTACCAGCATGTGAGTTTAAGTTTATTTATAAATTTAAAATTTTAAAAAACTTGATAAGTAGTTAACTTTAGAAATTATTATTTATTAAAATATAATTAAATATTAAATAATAAATTATACTTTGTCTCAATTCAAACACTTCTGTTGTATATCACTGTCATTACAATATAATTTATAATTTTTTTTTTCAAGGTTCACCCCAACCAGAGCAAAGACCTCCTCGCTGCCATCACTGGTGGGTCCAAGCGCGGCCGGTCCCTCTCTGGCGACACCAAGGACTCTGGCTCCAAGAGAATGCGCCAGGCCAGCATAGCGTCCTCCTTTGCTGGATCTGCCGCCTTCAACAATAGCAAGGCCCAGGACCTTTTGCACAGGTAAATAAATAATAATTATAAATCTTAATTTTATACACTAATAATAGAATAATTTAAATAATTTATTAAATACATCAAATATTTATATGATATAAAAATAAAAATTAATTGTAAAGATAAGATAAAGACTTTCCTTACAATCATACCTAATCGTTTTTGTAACTTATGTTTTAAAATACATTTAGTGAAAATGTTCAAAATGAATTTAATTTTCAACTTCTCCACAGGTTCATGGTTGAAGAGATGTTGCCCGCCAAAACCACGGAGTCCCCATCTTTCACCAGGTTCCTCAAGTACCTGAACCCCAGCTTCAAGCTCCCCTCCAGGCGGACCTACATGAGGAACCTCAAGAAGAAGTCCCAATAAAAACCGCACCTATTTTTTATTGGAAAACCCTGTATATATAAATAGTTTGTGTTTACGTTTGCGCAAGCGCAAGTTTCGAGAAGTTTGCGCATTTGCGCTTGAGCAAGGTATGGGTTTGGGTTTGCGCATTTGCGCTTGCGCAAGTGAATTCTCGTTTGCGCTGCCCAGCACTGCTAATATCCAGTGCATATGACCTCAAAATATCCCTGAAATTGGTCAGATTTCAAAAGATTTCCCGGGGGGCTTACAGTGCCCCCGGACCCCCAGCTGTATGGGCTCGCCGCGCTCGCCATTGTCCCCCCCGCATCTGAGTAACACTTTCAAAATGCGTTCCCTCACTTCTTTATTTAGCACTACACCACTGTATATATACACAGCAATTTCCCGATATGTACGAAGAATGCGTGTATGAGAAATTCGTACATATCGAATACTATAATATATGGTGTCAATGGGAATACATACGAGTAAGCTACGATTTCGCGAAATTATATCGTAGAAAGTACAGATTAAAATCATTACATAATACGTACATAAACTTGGAAAATGTCAACAAACGTTCTGATTGGTCGCTAGTCCACAAGATTGTATGCTACGCGCTATATCCATTGTGCTTCTCATATCTGGTATTTTTAGGTACGAGAAGCACAATGGATAAAGCGTGAAGCGTATAACGTAAACGAACAGACATGCCTGAAGAAGAACGTATTATTAATTAAAGAAGAAGAACGTACGTACTAAATATGAATCAAAACAAACAAACAAAACATCTTTATTGTAGATCATTCACAATCCATAGCCACTTAACCTAACATACAAGTACAATCTTACGTATACACTGAACTTAATACAAAAATAAGGCCAGCACAGCCACTTAACCTAGTATACTAGCATACTGTTTGATTAATTATCTGACAATTTTATGTATATTGTTATTACATGAGGTATCATTAACTGAAAAAGATCATTTGTATAGGTAAGAGAAAATAATTGTAGCTTAATGAAAAAATCAGAGAAATTATGAAAATAAAAAAGAGTAATAAAAATGCTGATGAATTATGGGAAACTGAGTTCGGATATGATTTTGTGGAAACTATATTTTAGCCACTTATTATAACACAACTTAATATGCATATATAATCTTTGCTACATTACAAAAATAAGGTATTGTAAACCAGCAGTTGTCTGAACCAAGACTGCCATATAGGTGAGAGGTACACAGTATCTGAAGACAGGACATTGTACAATAACACATTGGAGTTGTTTTGGACCCTAGTAATGAAATTATATATATTCTTACGGATTAACATTTGACTGGTAGGTAGGTTACGCGTAGTAAACATAAAACTGGCACTGCACCATTTTGGTCCTCTACATAGCATACGAAAAATATTATTATAAGCAACAGAGAGTTTATTCATAGTAGTTTTTGTATAGTTCCACAACAGATAAGATGTATACAATGCAGTATAGTAAGTTCTATAAAGATAAGTTTTAACTGATTCTGAACGCACCAAATTTCCTTACTAGCATGTTACCCTCCCTGTACATACAGCTTTAAACAAAATTTAAACAAAACAAACAAAACATCTTTATTGCGGATCATTCACAATCCATAGCCACTTAACCTAACATACAAGTACAATCTTACGTATACATTGCACTGAACTTAATACAAAAATAAGGCCAACATAGCCACTTAACCTAGCATATTGGCATACTGTTTGTTTAATTACACCGATCTGCATGAAAATCGATTTCTTTATTTTGAGTTGTGATTCTGAAGCAGTTCGCTGCGCTGAATTAAAAAATGCTACCAGTTTTTTTCTACCACCCACACTTTTAAAGTTATTAGCAAAACAATTTTGGGGCGTTTTGTAATTTTTTACCTTTTTTATCTTTAATTAATTTCGTTTTTTCATATTTTTCAGATAGATAATTCTAACATTACGTCTTTAAAATTTTAATAATGGATTCTAGAGGATGTACCCATAGTCCAGACATATTTTGTTATATTTGTGGTCGGTATGTTGTTGTAAAACAAAGGACAAATGTAACGACCTTCATTAAGAGAGCTTAGCATGCTTATTTTGGAATTAAATTAGGAGATCAAAACAAAAGTTGGGCTCCACACAGGGTTTGTCTTACGTGTGTTGCGGCACTAAGGAATTGGAGCAAAGGTAAAAAGAAAAGTTTGCCATTTGGGATCCCTGTGGTATGGCGCGAGCCTAGAAACCATACCGACGACTGCTACTTCTGTTCTTGCAATGTTAAAGGTTATAATGCAAAGAATAAAGAGAGCCTTCAATACCGAAGTTTTCCATCTGCAATAAGGCCGGTACCCCATGGTCCAGAAGTTCCTATTCCCCGCCCACCCGAGAGTCTGGATCAATACAATTCAGATTCTGATTCAGCTGCAAATCCAGACAATGATGATGTTTATGAACAGCCAACAGCTGACCGAGATCCTAAACCATTAACCCAAGCCGAACTAAATGACTTAGTCAGGGATTTGAATCTGCCTAAGGACTCTGCAGAACTTTTGGGGTCTAGATTTCAGGAGAACAATTTATCGGCATCCGACACATACTTCGCTTGGTAAAGAAGGTAAATATATTTTGTTTCTTTCAGTTATTTTTTTATTCTTTCATAAACAAGCAATATGCTTGTCCAAGAGCTAGGAGCTATTTAATTCTGCTTTAATTATGTTTTACTCTATCACCTAAAGATTTCGTGCTACAAGGGGTGTTGTAATACCTCATCTGTCCCCAAATGTTAACCACCCATTGATGGGAGGGGAGGGAGTATTTTGCTGGGAACGGGACTGGTTGTTATATATATTTACCCTACATTCAGTGGCGGCTCGTCGGTAGGCACTGCGGAACTGCAGCACCCCTAAATTTTTTATTTACAATTGAAATAATCAAGAATATAAGGATGAGCTCACTGAATAACTTTTTCAATAACTTTTGAAACTTTTATTCATTGCTCAATGCTCATCCTTTTATTTCAGCAATTATTTCAACCCATTCTTAGAGACAGCACCCTTAGAATTTTTAGTCACGAGCCGCCACTGCCTACATTATTATGTAAGCGTTACTGTAGTCTATAACAACAAAATTTATGGTTTAGCATGTGCAATCCAATGTTGGTCTCGATAAGATGGTTCACATTTGGGAATAAATGGGGGATTTATGACACACCCTGTAGTAAGAAAACCATACGTGATAGGGAGAAACTAACTATATTTCTGAGATCAGCGCACTCAAATTATATAGAATCACCAACTAGTTTGTAAAAATCGATCGACAAGTTTTCAAATGTGTACTGGTGTTATCTGACAATTTTATGTACATATATTGTTATTACATGAGACATCATTAACTAAAAAAAGATCATTTGTGTATGTAGGAGAAAATAATTATAGTTTAATGAAAAAAAAAGTTTAATAAAAATGCTGATGAATTATGGGAAGCTGAATTCTTGACGCAGGAAGTTGGTTAAAATTAACCACAGTCTCATCTTTAAATCATATCGTGCTTGTTTAAAAGGTAAAGAACCAGGAGAAGTTGAAATAAGACTGGAGGACGGTGGCTATGATATAGACATTATTTTCAATCATCAAGAGGAGGAGGATGAAGATCCCAAAAGTGATGACACTGTTGTTCTTCAGGTTAGTATACTACGTACGTACGTACATACATATACTTACTGTACAGTATGTACTTTAGTACAAGACTGTACAGCCTTAAATTTTATATAGGTTGGAGATGATTTTAGTCTGTTTAGGAGTGTACGTGTCGTATTTTTGACGATTTTTAAAAATTTTCTTAATTATTTTGAGAATTAAAAACATTTTTTCGTACATTAAAGAATTCGTACGTATCAGGCTCGGAGCACCGACAATTCAGCGCAGGACAATTCAGCGCAAAGACAATTCAGCGCAAGACAATTTAGCGCCGACAATTCAGCGCAAGTCAGTACAGTTAAAAGTTTAGTTAAAAATAATAAAAATAAATCGCAATAAATAAAAAAGAGAAAAATTTGTATATTTATATATATGCTAAATTGGGTCTGTATCGAAGGAGTGACATTTCAAAGGAGTGACATAACTAAGGAGTGACATAAATACCGTAACGAAGGAGTGACATAACGAAGGAGTGACAAATCGGAGATAAAATTCAAAGGAGTATAATTATTAAAATTTTATTTAAAAAAACAAAATTTGTTAGAATTGTTAAAATTAAGATTTTATTTCAAAAACTAGAAACCTAACCTAACCTAACCTAACAGTTGCAAGCCTCTCTTCCCTCTGGATTTGTTCTTTCTTCTTCTTTGTTGGTATTTTCGCGCTGAATTGTCTTGCGCTGAATTATCGGCGCTGAATTGTCCTGCGCTGAATTGTCGGGTCACGATCAGGCTCGTGCGTATTAGGGGATTACTGTAATTTCATTACTAGTGTCCAAAACAACTCTAATGTGTTATTGTACAATGTCCTGTCCTCACATACTGTGTACCTCTCACCTACATGGCAGTCTTGGTTCAGACAACTGCTGGTGTACAATGTCTTATTTTCTGTAATGAAGCAAAGATTGTATTTGTATATTAAGTTAAGTGTATAATAAGATTTATTTGTATGTTAGGGTAAGTGGCTATCCTGGCCTTTATTTTGTATTAAGTGTATGATAAGATTGTACTTGTATGTTAGGTTAAGTCGCTGTGGATTGTGAATGATCCGCAATAAAGACGTTTTGTTTGTTTGTTGTTTGTTGTATAGTCATTTGAGTATTTGGTATTAAAATACAGAGGACATTTATCATCATACAGATGTGCAATTTTACTAAAAATTTATATTATATAATTTTAATACGGATGTTAAATAATGTTCATTTAATTTTATTTTAAATTTCCAAGACCAAGTATTTCTACACTTATCTAATGTTTTCCTGAAAAGTTCAATACATTTCTTCATATAATAATTGTTTTGTTTTGATTTTTATAAATTTGATGGTCTGTTTTGGGGATCTCGGTAGCTCAGCGATTCTAAGTTTACCACACTCGAAATTAAGCTCATCAGTCTGTGATTGCCAGAGTTTTTATTCCCTTTTTAAAAATGTAAGTGATGTTTGACAACTTAAAATCAGATATTCTATTAAAAAGTTTCACGAGAAGATTTATTAATTCGTTTTTCAATTCCTTTAAATGCTTAAGACAAAACAAATCAGGTCCTGGCGATTTACTGATTTTTATGTAATGCAACCTCCTCTTCATATACAGCTATATCAGTTAACATTATTTCATCATTAAGACTAAACATAGGTCGTACTTCTGGTTTTTTATACGTCTTTTATTATAAACACTTGAACGAAGTAGTCATTTAATACCGTCACTAGTAGTTCTTGATCGCTTATTAAATTTCCACTGGCATCTTATATTGACCCAATGGTCTTCCTAACTGGGATACCTCGTAGCCAATGTCATAACGTACACCGCTTCCCATTGATCAGCGAAGTTAAGCGACATTGGGTCGGATAATAGTTGGATGGGAAACCGTCTTATGCATCCTGACAATGTAGCGACCCGTGACTCAGATTCCACATAAAACTGTAGGCTCCCTCCGCCATATGACTTTAGATGTTGCGAAGGAGGTTAAAGAATCCCATCATTATTTATTGGTCTCTATAACTGGATTTTTATGGTTAACATATACGTTTTAGGTTCCAGTTTGCAGGATTTTGCAAGAACTAACTCATGTCTCATATTGACGCTCTGCTTTTTTAACTTCGTCTTTAACAGCCCTTTTCAGTAGAACACAATGACTGAAATTTGGCCGAGAATTTTCGTGTTTGTATCGTACCTTTTATAGACGCTATTCCTATCACCAATAAGTCGCGTTACTTCATAACTTAACCACGGCTGCTTATTATTAAAGTATACTTACTCAAGTGAAAAGGAAAATCTGATCTGAATGTGATACGGCGTGTCTGTATAGAGGTCGATGTTGGACATTTTCAACACCTCTTACAAACCTTACTATCGGATATACAGTTGTTATGAAGTACATGTAATAACTATTACATATCCATGTTCACAGAGCTGGGCAATAAATACATTGAATGTATTTAAATACTAAATACTAAATACATGGGAGAAATGTATTTAAATACTAAATACTAAATACATTTTACGAATGTATTTAGATACTAAATACAAAATACATCAATTGTATTTAAATACATTTGTAAATACATTTTAAATACATACAAATTTTAACATATGCATTCACTAATTCATGTTTTGATAAATTTCTACTTTAGTGCACTTTACCTTATTACCGTCTTTAGATTTAATTTTAAAGTATTTTCCATCAAACAGAGGGTGCACTAAATTGTTATCTGCAGATATATCACTGTTTGATTCACCGGATTTGCTTGTTGAAGCCATGACACGCACACGATAAAGAAATCAACCGCTTTCGACTAAGAGTGGCACACAACTGATTGAACTGACACGTTGAAACATGAACCATGCTGTACTGCACTGTCGATGCGTCGTACTGTGCTAGTACAGAACGTGTATTAAGCCAGTAAAAGTATTTACATTTTTTATTTTTGAGTATTTAAATACATTGTATTTAAATACTCATTAAAGTATTTAAATACTATATTTAAATACATGAAAAACAATGTATTTATAAATACAGTTCTAAATACACAAATGTATTTAAATACATATTTAAATACAAATGTATTTAAATACTGCCCAGCTCTGCATGTTCACCACTTGCGTTAATATAATTCAAACTGGATTTGTCTTTTCACTTGCGTTACTTTATACACACACCCAGTATTAATTACGTTACCCATGTCTAAAAAAGGGCACCCCCTAAAATAAAAAGGGCACAGTACTAAAATTGTTTTCTTAAAACAGACCACCAATGAGCTAGTGTAAAATCAACTATATTGTTTTATTAGATCAGTCTTATTCAAGTATGATACAAAATAAAAATCCAATTTAGGTACAACAGTTATCACAGAAATTTTTTCAAACAATTACAAATGTCTTGCCAATTAAAAGAACGATCCAGGCCCGTAGCCAGGACTTCCCAAGGGGGAGGGGAGGTCGAAATTGTAGGAAGGCGGACCTTTTGGTGCAACGACCATGTCACTGCGGAGGGGGTTTAGAGTAGTTTAGAGTAGTTTGTGAAGTTTAAAAAATGCAAGTGTTATTTACTAAATGATGTTATATATTATAACATCACATCATAAGTTATAACTATGGTTACAAAAGTGGACCTTTCCTGTCAAGGTGGATCGTTCGACCTCCGAACCCCTCTGGCTACAGGCCTGCTATCAGAATAAGATGAGGATAAAAATAGTGATAGATATGGCTGCACCAGTAGTAAGGGCACCTATGAAAACCATTAAAACTGCAAATTTGGAAATACAATGTATACGGATAAAGACTCAAAATAGAATTTGAATAAAATAACCATGATCTATTTACAAGAACAAAATTTGTTTTCAGAGGCATACATATCATTCAAATAAGGCACTTGCACTTGGAAAAAGGACATTTGCACTTGGACAAAAGGGCACTTGCACGAAATTGAAATCCGCCCTTGCTGTTAACCTCAACATTTATTCAAAATCGTATTGATTTATAGTCGAAAGTATTGTACTTAGTTCCTCTCCGACTTCAACATTTTGAATAAAATTCTTATCCGCTGTCATTATTAAATCCAGTATATTGTTTCCGTGTGTTGGCTCTTTTACGCATTGGTAAAAGAAAGCTGTCCCTTCAGCATGGCCCCATAGAGTTTCAACTTAACATTCGGATAATTGAAATCGCCTCTCAAAACCACTTACTTTTGCATAGTAAATTCACTCAACCTTTCATATATCTCCACGTCATGCTCCAAATTCTGCAAAGTGGTCTATATAATCGTGAATTCACATATTTGTGAACATGAGATCTTATCGGGAAATTGGGGTTGCGTGCAGGAACTTGAAAAAAATAATGTAAATACAATATGCCATAACTTTATAACTGTCAGAAAATCTAGAAGAGGAAGAACCATTGTTGTCCCAAGGCGATATGATGACTAAGCTGATTGATGCAGCATTGCTTGTATATATTAAGTTAAGGTGTGTATATATATCCATCTCATAATTGTAAGGTTAGTGAAAAATTCACTTAATTTAGAGCTAGCATTTTTGGGCTCTTGTGGCATCATTGTTTGGGCACTCTTGTGGCATCATTGTTTGGGCACTCTTGTGGCATCATTTTTGGGCGCTGCGCGTCTTTTCTACTGTACTCGTTTGTGGAATGCCGTACTTACAGGGTGTGGTCTTATAGAGAGCTCTCTTGCAATTCAGTTTGGTTTGTTTAGACACAAGATTGTTGCATCGTGCAATAGTCCAGGTTGTGTGTTGTTGCAAGGTTGAGAAAGACCATAAATAGTGCCCCTTTTGTTTTTATCTTAAATTCATGCAACTGAGGCCTAAGGTAGGCCCACATCGAGTCAGCAACCCTGAGGTAGGACCTAATAGGACCTCAAGTCCGTAAGTTTTAATTTTAGCTTAACTTGGGCTGTAGGTTGAACTGGCCCTTTAGAACTTGGCCGTTCACGGCTCAGCTGGGATTTTGAACCCAACAAATAAATAAATAACAATAACCAATGTATCATACACAAATTGAGGAAACCTCATTCACGCATGGAACATTACAAGACGGTGTATTGCGAGTAATAATTAGGTCGGTGTTGGAGGTCAAAGGTGAAATGGAGGTCCATGACATAACTTCTGAACCACTTTACATACATTGATGAAACTTTACACATCTATGGACCATTACAAGATGATGTTCTTGAGCAAGACTCCTGTCTCTACAATAAAGGTGAAGATCACAAATAGAAGTCTAAGGTCAAGTGGTGGTCCATCTGCCATAACTTTTGAACTTCTACATATATTTTTGAAACCACATACACTCATCAAAGGTCAAGATCGCATTTTGACGTCAAAGGGAGATCTACGCCTTAACGTTTGAACCACTCAACATAAATTGATGAAAATAAACATACATGTCTTACGGGGTGGGGGGGCCATTCAAAAATTATGTAACGCTTTTTTCCACCAAAATGTATACCCGACCCCCCATAACACTGTTACACCTACCCCACCACCCCCTAAAAAATTATGTAACACCAGCACTACCCCCCGCCCCCCCCCCCACACACACACTGATCTATAAAATGTTATTTTCAATAAATTGTTACTTCTCTTTCACCAAAAACTTGTTGCTCATCACTTACTGAAAACCCCTTTTTATAAAATTTATAAAATGTTAATGTGTTTAATGATAATTCTTTGTTTAGCAACCACTTAAAAGCCTTCTGTGAAGATAATAACTTGACCCTTTCATCCATGTGTAGTCTTCCTGGTGATAGCTTTACTTATGTTAGTGATAGTTGGCACCAGGGCTGGCAGGTCGGACCCGGACCCGGGTTTAACCCGAAAGTGAGAAGACCCTGACCCGATAGTGAATTAGAAAAAAGACCCGGACCCGGACCTGAAAGTGAAGGACCTGCACAGGCGGGTTTTTAGTTTACAAAATTTATATGTGCGCCTTTAGATTTGGCAACAATGCATTGAATTATCACTCCACCCTCCAAATGACTCACTGGAAGTGGAGAGTTAACGGTGACGGAAGAATAGCCTAATCCTAATATATTTTATTGTTTATTCGTGAGTTGTGAGTTGAAAAATAATTGCGACAAAAGGAAAGACTTCTCCAGAAGGAAGGACGAATTCAAACAGTGTCACTGAGTGCGAAGTTTGATGCAGGTGTGATACAGTTTAAAAAATGTCTTCGCCTCACGAAAAAGAGAGATTCAGCTGGGAAACTGATCCATGAAGATCCCATGAAATGGTGGATGGAAATGGGAGGAGAATTAAAACAGGCAGCCTTGGTAGCATTGTCTACTCCGTGCACACAAGTTAGCGTTGAAAGATTGTTCTCCGCTCTAAGCTTCATTCTGAACCCGCAAAGAAATTCTTTTTCGCAATCATTATTAGACGCAGTATTGTGTTTGCGATCGAACGGTGTTGGGGAACAAAGTCTTCTCAAATAAAATAGTGTAGAATAGTCCTAATAAAACTATTTCAGTTAAGAAGCGCATATTATATATATATATATATATATATATATATGTTAAACACAGACCGTGCATGGAACAAGGAACTCTTCTGGGAAAATTAAATCCACTATAGTCCGAATAAGTAATGGTAAATGACAAATACCATAGTTTTTTTTCCTTTTTCATGATTTTAGCCCGACGTGGGCAACGGGTCTCTCGCAAAGAGATCCCATAAATATAGCTTCCCTCACCAGCTATCTGCAAAGCAGACAGGATCCAGCTTTGGGACGTGGATCTAGGGTTTAAAGCAAGCCTAGATCCCTACACTCAGAACCTCTATATAAGTAAAAGACTCGTTGCATTCACGTCGTGTTGAATAAATCAAAGAAAAAGGGGTAACTATTGTATTTTTAGCCAAAAAAACCAAAACTTAAACCTCAACCGGGACATTGAGCGTCCACTTTTCAAGGCACGAAACACGTCCGTTTAGTATACACAAACTCAGAATGGTTCCCTGAGAACATTATATGTTAAACACAGACCGTGCATGGAACAAGGAACTCTTCTGGGAAAATTAAATCCACTATAGTCCGAATAAGTAATGGTAAATGACAAATACCATAGTTTTTTTCCTTTTTCATGATTTTAGCCCGACGTGGGCAACGGGTCTCTCGCAAAGAGATCCCATAAATATAGCTTCCCTCACCAGCTATCTGCAAAGCAGACAGGATCCAGCTTTGGATCCTGTCTGCTTTGCAGATAGCTGGTGAGGGAAGCTATATTTATGGGATCTCTTTGCGAGAGACCCGTTGCCCACGTCGGGCTAAAATCATGAAAAAGGAAAAAAACTATGGTATTTGTCATTTACCATTAATTATTCGGACTATAGTGGATTTAATTTTCCCAGAAGAGTTCCTTGTTCCATGCACGGTCTGTGTTTAACATATAATGTTCTCAGGGAACCATTCTGAGTTTGTGTATACTAAACGGACGTGTTTCGTGCCTTGAAAAGTGGACGCTCAATGTCCCGGTTGAGGTTTAAGTTTTGGTTTTTTTGGCTAAAAATACAATAGTTACCCCCTTTTTCTTTGATTTATTCAACACGACGTGAATGCAACGAGTCTTTTACTTATATAGAGGTTCTGAGTGTAGGGATCTAGGCTTGCTTTAAACCCTAGATCCACGTCCCAAAGCTGGATCCTGTCTGCTTTGCAGATAGCTGGTGAGGGAAGCTATATTTATGGGATCTCTTTGCGAGAGACCCGTTGCCCACGTCGGGCTAAAATCATGAAAAAGGAAAAAAACTATGGTATTTGTCATTTACCATTACTTATTCGGACTATAGTGGATTTAATTTTCCCAGAAGAGTTCCTTGTTCCATGCACGGTCTGTGTTTAACATATAATGTTCTCAGGGAACCATTCTGAGTTTGTGTATATATATATATATATATATATATATATATATATACAGGGGTTAGACAAAATAATATGAACACCCGCCGATTTCACCGGTTATCTTTACGGACTGCTCAGACACAAAGTAAACGGTCAAATGACTGGCAAACCTATTTAAATGCGTAACAGAGAGTGTATACGTCATGTTATAACCCTCACATTGTTTTTACAGATCTGAGTGAATTATGAATTAGCAGTTATGAAAGACCTGTCAGACTTCCAAAGAGGGCAAATTGTCGGAGCGCGGATGGCTGGTGCATCGGTGACGAAAACTGCTCAGATGTTCAATGTATCCAGAGGAACTGTCTCTATGGTCATGTCTGCATACCAAAACCATGGAAAGACAAGCACCGACAAATGCAATAGTGGACGCAAGAAGAAGCTGTGTGATCGAGACCGCCGGGTGCTAAAGCGCATTGTGACAAAGAACCATAAGACCACAGCTCCAAAAGTGACTGCAGAGCTTAACCAGCATCTTGCAAGCCCGGTATCGACCAGAACTGTACGTCGCGAGCTCCATGGAGCTGGATACCATGGGAGGGCTGCAATTGCCAAACCCTTCCTTTCGCACATCAACATTGAGCGGCGCAGAAAATGGTGTAATGACCATAAGAATTGGTCATTGGACCGGTGGAAGAATGTAGTCTACTCCGACGAATCCTCCTTTACGCTATTTCCATGTTCCGGTCGAGTTTACGTCTGGAGACAGCCTAAAGATGCTTATGACCCCGACTGCTTGACCCCAACCGTTAAGCATGGAGGCGGATCTGTGATGGTTTGGGCAGCAATATCGTGGAATACTCTTTGCCCAGCTGTAGTACTGCATGGTAGGGTTAACGCCCAGGTCTATCTGTCAATATTGGTTGACCAGGTCCATCCCATGGTCCAAACGCTGTTTCCCAATGGCGGCGCCGTCTTCCAGGATGATAATGCACCAATCCACACCGCTGGGGTCGTTAAAAACTGGTTTGAAGAGCATGTTAGTGAAGTAGAATGCTTGGATTGGCCTCCACAATCCCCGGATCTTAACATTATCGAGCATCTGTGGTGTCAGTTGGAGCAGCAGGTCAGAAGCCGATTCCCACCGCCGGCGTCTTTGGAGAAACTGGAGCAGGGTTTGCTCGAAGAATGGCTCAGGATTCCTCTAGCCACTGTCCAAAAGCTGTATGAATCAATTCCCCGACGCATTGCAGCGGTTATTGCCGCTAAAGGAGGACCAACTCCATATTAAGAATAAAAACCGCCATTTATCAAGGTGTTCATATTATTTTGTCCAACCCCTGTGTATGTATGTATGTATGTATGTATGTATGTATGTATGTATGTATATATATATATATATATATATATATATAATATATAATATGCTGCAAACCCACAAGGAAAAAGAAAAACGATTCCAAGGCCTTTCGTGTATTCAAAGCTACACCTCGTCAGGGAATGAAGTTAAAAGGCGAGAAGCCCATATATAATACAACGTACAGGAAAAACAAAACAATTAGCACATACTTAACAAGGGTTAATGAGAGGCAAAAGAAATTTTAACATGATATCGTCAATTTTATAAGTCCCCGAGCTGTTATTGAAATTGTTTTTAAAATGAATAAATGCACATTCTAGAATATTTCGTTCTATTATATCTCTGTTTTTAACAAGCGCTTTAGAACTATCCCACTTGATGCTATGGTTACATCTATACATATGGTTAAATAAAGCATTGGAAGTACTAGCTGTTCTACAAGCATATTTATGCTGTTTTACCCTAATATCTAACGTTTTACCGGTTTGGCCTATATATACTGAGTTACATTGTGTACATCCGATCGAATACACACAACCAACAACATTATCAGGGCTATTCTTTATTAGGCGTGATTTAACAGTATTATTATACTTAAAGATTACATTAATGCCAATTGCTTTAAGTACAGTTGGAAGGTATTGAAAATTAACATGGTAAGGTAGGCTAAGGATATTTTTACGCTGAAATTCCTTTACAATTACATTATTATAATACCTATTCTTGGCTTTCTTAAGACAGTTATCTAAAAATGAAATAGGATAACATAATTTAGTACCAATATTCATGATATTGCATAACTCGGAATCTAAAAATTCAGGACTGACAACTCTCAATGCTCGAAGAAACATAGCAGAGAAAATAGAGGATTTAATCGAATGATGATGGTCAGAATAAAAATGCACGTAAGAGTTATTATTAGTAGGCTTACGGTAGACTTCATATTTGAACTGATTAGAGCATCTCCAAATTTTTAGATCAAGAAAAGGTAGGCTTCCCTCATTTTCTTTTTCAACTGTAAACTTAATAGATGGGGCTAAATTGTTGAGCCTACCAAGAAATAAGTCCACATCCAAATTATTAGGCCAAAGGCATAAATATCATCTATATACCTGTACCAAACCAGGTTAAAATTACAATCGTAGGCAAAATTCTACTTTCAAAAAATTCCATATATAAATTAGCTAGTACAGGTGAAAGGGATTTCCCATAGCCAATCCAAACGACATACATAAAACTTATTTTCAAACTGAATTTACAATCTTTGACACACAGCTTAATTAACTCAATAAGAGTGTTGTGTTGAACAGGGAAAGATATTCAGAAATCTTATCTTTTAAGAAATCAAGTAGGTCATCCACAGGGACTTTTGTGAATAGCGAGCATACATCGAAGCTTACCAATTTGAAATTAGGGTCATTAGGGAACTTCAGTTTGTCAATAAGATCCATGCTATTTACAATATGTGACTCAGAAACAGAGCCAACTAATGGTGTTAATAACTAACTAACCATTTCGATAGCTTATAGGTTACGGAGCCCACTGAGCTAACAATAGGCCTCATGGGATTATTGACTTTGTGTGTTTTTACTAAGCCGTACAGATATGGTAGTGACGAATTAATACTAAGAAACTGCTGTGAAAGCCCATTATAGTTTTTTTTTTAATATTTCTCTTAATTTTCTGTTAAACATTTTATTAACATCCTCCAATGGGTCTCTATTTAGAGGTTTGTACGTGTCACGATCACTTAATAACGTATTCATCTTTTCAACATAACTGTTTTTGTCCTGATGACGATCGAATTGGATTTGTCCGCTTTAGTAATATGTAATGAATCATTATTTTTCAGTGTTTTTAGGGCTTTTTCAAACCTCAAAGGATAATTCGATTCAAACTTCGTATTAAAAGCACTATACACACAACCTTTTGCTAAAGTCACCTCACTTTCGGAAATATTACTGTGTTTTTCAAAATTAATAAAAAGACTTACCAATCAGTAAACTGCTGGGCTTTTTTGGGACTGAGAAACCTAATCCAAAACCTAACGCACATTTCATATTGAAGTCTAGTTCTTGGGACGACAAGTTAACAATATTACTAAAATCACTTTTTTTAGTCCAGTAACTATTATGAATTAAATCCTCCAGTCTATTGTTTAATTTCCTATTCTGAGTTCTGCATCTTCTACGTAAGTTGTTGTAAATATCATCCAAAAGTGTACTTCTCCACGCATGAGGAACGGTGGAAAAAAATATATTTTTCTTACTTCGGACTCTCTGAAGGCGTTCTTCACTTCAATGCGGGCTATATTAATATGTTTCTTTAAAATAATCCTTTCGGTGTCACCGAACGGCGTATCGTCCAACATACGGTATCGTGTTCCAAGCAGGGATTTTGGGATGACTTTTTCACTATAACACTTCCTAAGGAAATCGAATTGGTTCTTAAGAGAATGTGCATGAGCAATAGCAGAACGGTAACTTCTAAAAATCGATCGGAGAGAAGGGAATATGGTTGTAAAAAGAGAAACAGTGAAGAGGACACGCGTGGGCTCCATTGTATGGGATGAATTTCACAATAAAACACACGTGAAATGAATGAATGCTGCAAACCCACAAGGAAAAAGAAAAACGATTCCAAGGCCTTTCGTGTATTCAAAGCTACACCTCGTCAGGGAATGAAGTTAAAAGGCGAGAAGCCATATATATATACAACGTACAGGAAAAACAAAACAATTAGCACATACTTAACAAGGGTTAATGAGAGGCAAAAGAAATTTTAACATGATATCGTCAATTTTATAAGTCCCCAGCTGTTATTGAAATTGTTTTTAAAATGAATAAATGCACATTCTAGAATATTTCGTTCTATTATATCTCTGTTTTTAACAAGCGCTTTAGAACTATCCCACTTGATGCTATGGTTACATCTATACATATGGTTAAATAAAGCATTGGAAGTACTAGCTGTTCTACAAGCATATTTATGCTGTTTTACCCTAATATATAACGTTTTACCGGTTTGGCCTATATATACTGAGTTACATTGTGTACATCCGATCGAATACACACAACCAACAACATTATCAGGGCTATTCTTTATTAGGCGTGATTTAACAGTATTATTATACTTAAAGATTACATTAATGCCAATTGCTTTAAGTACAGTTGGAAGGTATTGAAAATTAACATGGTAAGGTAGGCTAAGGATATTTTTACGCTGAAATTCCTTTACAATTACATTATTATAATACCTATTCTTGGCTTTCTTAAGACAGTTATCTAAAAATGAAATAGGATAACATAATTTAGTACCAATATTCATGATATTGCATAACTCGGAATCTAAAAATTCAGGACTGACAACTCTCAATGCTCGAAGAAACATAGCAGAGAAAAGAGGATTTAATCGAATGATGATGGTCAGAATAAAAAGCATGTTTGAAAAGATGAATACGTTATTAAGTGATCGTGACACGTACAAACCTCTAAATAGAGACCCATTGGAGGATGTTAATAAAATGTTTAACAGAAAATTAAGAGAAATATTAAAAAATAACTATAATGGGCTTTCACAGCAGTTTCTTAGTATCAATTCGTCACTACCATATCTGTACGGCTTAGTAAAAACACACAAAGTTAATAATCCCATGAGGCCTATTGTTAGCTCAGTGGGCTCCGTAACCTATAAGCTATCAAAATGGTTAGTTAGTTTATTAACACCGTTAGTTGGCTCTATTTCTGAGTCACATATTGTAAATAGCATGGATCTTATTGACAAACTGAAGTTCCCTAATGACCCTAATTTCAAATTGGTAAGCTTCGATGTATGCTCGCTATTCACAAAAGTCCCTGTTGATGACCTACTTGATTTTTTAAAAGATAAGATTTCTGAATATTCTTTCCCTGTTCAACACAACACTCTTATTGAGTTAATTAAGCTGTGTGTCAAAGATTGTAAATTTCAGTTTGAAAATAAGTTTTATGTTATGTCGTTTGGATTGGCTATGGGAAATCCCCTTTCACCTGTACTAGCTAATTTATATATGGAATTTTTTGAAAGTAGAATTTTGCCTACGATTGTTAATTTTAACCTGGTTTGGTACAGGTATATAGATGATATTTTATGCCTTTGGCCTAATAATTTGGATGTGGACTTATTTCTTGGTAGGCTCAACAATTTAGTCCCATCTATTAAGTTTACAGTTGAAAAAGAAAATGATGGAAGCCTATCTTTTCTTGATCTAAAAATTTGGAGATGCTCTAATCAGTTCAAATATGAAGTCTACCGTAAGCCTACTAATAATAACTCTTACGTGCATTTTTATTCTGACCATCATCCTTCGATTAAATCCTCTATTTTCTCTGCTATGTTTCTTCGAGCATTGAGAGTTGTCAGTCCTGAATTTTTAGATTCCGAGTTATGCAATATCATGAATATTGGTACTAAATTATGTTATCCTATTTCATTTTTAGATAACTGTCTTAAGAAAGCCAAGAATAGGTATTATAATAATGTAATTGTAAAGGAATTTCAGCGTAAAAATATCCTTAGCCTACCTTACCATGTTAATTTTCAATACCTTCCAACTGTACTTAAAGCAATTGGCATTAATGTAATCTTTAAGTATAATAATACTGTTAAATCACGCCTAATAAAGAATAGCCCTGATAATGTTGTTGGTTGTGTGTATTCGATCGGATGTACACAATGTAACTCAGTATATATAGGCCAAACCGGTAAAACGTTAGATATTAGGGTAAAACAGCATAAATATGCTTGTAGAACAGCTAATACTTCCAATGCTTTATTTAACCATATGTATAGATGTAACCATAGCATCAAGTGGGATAGTTCTAAAGCGCTTGTTAAAAACAGAGATATAATAGAACGAAATATTCTAGAATGTGCATTTATTCATTTTAAAAACAATTTCAATAACAGTGCGGGGACGTATAAAATTGACGATATCATGTTAAAATTTCTTTTGCCTCTCATTAACCCTTGTTAAGTATGTGCTAATTGTTTTGTTTTTGTACGTTGTATATATTTATGGGCATCTCGCCTTTTATCTTCATTCCCTGACGAGGTGTAGCTTTGAATACACGAAAGGCCTTGGAATCGTTTTTCTTTTTCCTTGTGGTTTGCAGCATTTATTCATTTCACGTGTTTTATTGTGAAATTCATCCCATATAATGGAGCCCACGCGTGTCCTCTTCACTGTTTCTCTTTTTACAACCATATTCCCTTCTCTCCGATCGATTTTTAGAAGTTACCGTTCTGCTATTGCTCATGCACATTCTCTTAAGAACCAATTCGATTTCCTTAGGAAGTGTTATAGTGAAAAAGTATCCCAAAATCCCTGCTTGGAAGACGATACCGTATGTTGGACGATACGCCGTTTGGTGACACCGAAAGGATTATTTTAAAGAAACATATTAATATAGCCCGCATTGAAGTGAAGAACGCCTTCAGAGAGTCCGAAGTAAGAAAAAATATATTTTTTTCCACCGTTCCTCATGCGTGGAGAAGTACACTTTTGGATGATATTTACAACAACTTACGTAGAAGATGCAGAACTCAGAATAGGAAATTAAACAATAGACTGGAGGATTTAATTCGTAATAGTTACTGGACTAAAAAAAGTGATTTTAGTAATATTGTTAACTTGTCGTCCCAAGAACTAGACTTCAATATGAAATGTGCGTTAGGTTTTGGGTTAGGTTTCTCAGTCCCAAAAAAGCCCAGCAGTTTACTGATTGCTAAGTCTTTTATTAATTTTGAAAAACATAGTAATATTTCCGAAAGTGAGGTGACTTTAGCCAAAGGTTGTGTGTATAGTGCTTTTAATACGAAGTTTGAATCGAATTATCCTTTGAGGTTTGAAAAAGCCCTAAAAACACTGAAAAATAATGATTCATTACATATTACTAAAGCGGACAAATCCAATTCGATCGTCATCATGGACAAAAACAGTTATGTTGAAAAGATGAATACGTTATTAAGTGATCGTGACACGTACAAACCTCTAAATAGAGACCCATTGGAGGATGTTAATAAAATGTTTAACAGAAAATTAAGAGAAATATTAAAAAATAACTATAATGGGCTTTCACAGCAGTTTCTTAGTATCAATTCGTCACTACCATATCTGTACGGCTTAGTAAAAACACACAAAGTTAATAATCCCATGAGGCCTATTGTTAGCTCAGTGGGCTCCGTAACCTATAAGCTATCAAAATGGTTAGTTAGTTTATTAACACCGTTAGTTGGCTCTATTTCTGAGTCACATATTGTAAATAGCATGGATCTTATTGACAAACTGAAGTTCCCTAATGACCCTAATTTCAAATTGGTAAGCTTCGATGTATGCTCGCTATTCACAAAAGTCCCTGTTGATGACCTACTTGATTTTTTAAAAGATAAGATTTCTGAATATTCTTTCCCTGTTCAACACAACACTCTTATTGAGTTAATTAAGCTGTGTGTCAAAGATTGTAAATTTCAGTTTGAAAATAAGTTTTATGTTATGTCGTTTGGATTGGCTATGGGAAATCCCCTTTCACCTGTACTAGCTAATTTATATATGGAATTTTTTGAAAGTAGAATTTTGCCTACGATTGTTAATTTTAACCTGGTTTGGTACAGGTATATAGATGATATTTTATGCCTTTGGCCTAATAATTTGGATGTGGACTTATTTCTTGGTAGGCTCAACAATTTAGTCCCATCTATTAAGTTTACAGTTGAAAAAGAAAATGATGGAAGCCTATCTTTTCTTGATCTAAAAATTTGGAGATGCTCTAATCAGTTCAAATATGAAGTCTACCGTAAGCCTACTAATAATAACTCTTACGTGCATTTTTATTCTGACCATCATCCTTCGATTAAATCCTCTATTTTCTCTGCTATGTTTCTTCGAGCATTGAGAGTTGTCAGTCCTGAATTTTTAGATTCCGAGTTATGCAATATCATGAATATTGGTACTAAATTATGTTATCCTATTTCATTTTTAGATAACTGTCTTAAGAAAGCCAAGAATAGGTATTATAATAATGTAATTGTAAAGGAATTTCAGCGTAAAAATATCCTTAGCCTACCTTACCATGTTAATTTTCAATACCTTCCAACTGTACTTAAAGCAATTGGCATTAATGTAATCTTTAAGTATAATAATACTGTTAAATCACGCCTAATAAAGAATAGCCCTGATAATGTTGTTGGTTGTGTGTATTCGATCGGATGTACACAATGTAACTCAGTATATATAGGCCAAACCGGTAAAACGTTAGATATTAGGGTAAAACAGCATAAATATGCTTGTAGAACAGCTAATACTTCCAATGCTTTATTTAACCATATGTATAGATGTAACCATAGCATCAAGTGGGATAGTTCTAAAGCGCTTGTTAAAAACAGAGATATAATAGAACGAAATATTCTAGAATGTGCATTTATTCATTTTAAAAACAATTTCAATAACAGTGCGGGGACGTATAAAATTGACGATATCATGTTAAAATTTCTTTTGCCTCTCATTAACCCTTGTTAAGTATGTGCTAATTGTTTTGTTTTTCCTGTACGTTGTATATTATATGGGCATCTCGCCTTTTATCTTCATTCCCTGACGAGGTGTAGCTTTGAATACACGAAAGGCCTTGGAATCGTTTTTCTTTTTCCTTGTGGGTTTGCAGCATTTATTCATTTCACGTGTTTTATTGTGAAATTCATCCCATATATAATATATATATATATATATATATATATATATATATTCAAAAAAAAAAAAGGTTAAAAATTCAGAAATCTCTTTCCTGTCTTGCCACAACTTTCAATCTCGATTCTAGGAGAAATAAGTATAGGCTATGCCGTTATATCAATATCTGTTTTAAAGGAGTTCACAGAATATGTTGCCCTCAAAATATAAAGACAATATTACTACCAAATGACTTTTATTATTTCATATTGGTTTTATTTTTGTTTTTTAAGATAAACAAAGTATTTAATTTTAATGCAAGAAGGTGATAATTTCCATTTGAATTCACTCAAAAAAATATAGAATTTGTTTTCACAAAATTAATTAAAATTTAGAATAAGGGGGCTGAAGAGAACAATCATACATCGTACTTTGCCCCTTAGCAATGCGTGTATAACTATACCTAGTTACTATTAAATATTAATACAATTAATATACCTACTTTCAAACATTTCCAAAATCGGATTAATTAATATATATGGTTAGGCTACTACCATATAGCCATATAATGTTTTACTATGTTTTTAATGTGGTGTGAACAAGGGAAGCCAAGGCAAGGCCCTGTATTATAACAAAAACACAGGGCTAATGCCAGGTTCAAGTATGGAGTAAGGTATATACAAACTCATGAGGGTGAGTTAAGCAGGGATGCTCTGGCTAGAAAGCTTGCCAGTAAGAATCCAAGAAACTTGTGGGACGAATTAAAAACAATGAATAATAGTGCAATGTCTCTCCCTGCTAATATTGAAAATGTAACTGGGACTGAGAATATACTGTAGTCAAATTATGGTAGGAACACTACAGTGAGTTATTCAACTCTGTACATAAGAACAATAATATTAATTGTGATGCTACCTATAGTCCAGATATAAGAGTTGGTGTATTTGAGACTAAACAGGTCATAAAATGTTTAGATTGTAACAAATCATGTAGTATTGATGCCATTTCTGCTGAGCATCTGAAATTTAGTAGTGACAGATTAGTGCCTCTGTTAGCTTTGTGCTTTACAGGTTTACTCATACATGGTGTTTTGCTGGATACAATGTCATCCGTTGTTTAGGTGTCAATACTAAAAGATAAAAAGGGTAAAATCAACAGTAAAGATAACTATAGACCAATAGCCTTGACCAGTATTATGTTTAAGGTGTTTGAATATATACTGTACTCATTAATAGACTTGAATGTTACCTGTTGCAATATTATTTTGCATATTTATGATGACTTTATTAGAATGTTATACCTCAGTAAAAATCATTTGTGTTTATATTCAATTCAATTAAAGTGATGATGTATAAATTAAACTGATGAGATGTGATATACTTTATTACAACAAAATACTGTATATATTCAATGTTTATATGCCTTATGAGTGTGCTGAAAATGAGGAGGTATATTTAGAGAGACTCTGTAAACTAAATATACTGCTAGAGGAGCTGGACTCTTCATGTGTTATAGTGGTTGGTGATTTTAACAGCAATATCACTAAACCGGGTTCAGATTTTGCTAAGCTTTTTATCAGTTACTGAGAGGCATGCGACTACAAACTTGCCAGTAAATTACTGCTCCCTAATGACTCATTTACATATGTCAGTGATGACTGGGGTACTCACTCGTGGCTAGACCACTGTATAGCTGTTATTTATTTATTTGTTGGGTTCAGAGCTGGGCAGTATTTAAATACATTTGTATTTAAATACATTTGTATTTAAATACATTTGTGTATTTAGAACTGTATTTATAAATACATTGTTTTTCATGTATTTAAATATAGTATTTAAATACTTTAATGAGTATTTAAATACAATGTATTTAAATACTCAAAATATAAAAATGTAAATACTTTTACTGGTTTAATACACGTTCTGTACTAGCACAGTTCAACGCGTCGACAGTGTAGTACAGCATGGTTCATGTTTCAACGTGTCAGTTCAATCAGTTGTGTGCCACTCTTAGTCGAAAGCAGTTGATTTCTTTATCGTGTGCGTGTCATGGCTTAGTGAATTAGTGAATGCATATGTTAAAATTTGTATGTATTTAAAATGTATTTAAATACAATTGATGTATTTTGTATTTAGTATCTAAATACATTCGTAAAATGTATTTAGTATTTAGTATTTAAATACATTTCTCCCACGTATTTAGTATTTAAATACATTTAATGTATTTATTGCCCAGCTCTGGTTGGGTTCAAAATCCCAGCTGAGCCGTGAACGGCCAAGTTCTAAAGGGCCAGTTCAACCTACAGCCCAAGTTAAGCTAAAATTAAAACTTACGGACTTGAGGTCCTATTAGGTCCTACCTCAGGGTTGCTGACTCGATGTGGGCCTACCTTAGGCCTCAGTTGCATGAATTTAAGATAAAAACAAAAGGGGCACTATTTATGGTCTTCTTTCTCAACCTTGCAACAACACAACCTGGACTATTGCACGATGCAACAATCTTGTATCTAAACCACCAAACTGAATTGCAAGAGAGCTCTCTATAAGACCACACCCTGTAAGTACGGCATTCCACAAACGAGTAGAGTAGAAAAGACGCGCAGCGCCCCAAAATGATGCCACAAGAGTGCCCAAACAATGATGCCACAAGAGCCCAAAAATGCTAGCTCTAAATTAAGTGAATTTTTCACTAACCTTACAATTATGAGATGGATATATAATACACCTTAACTTAATATATACAAGCAATGCTGCATCAATCAGCTTAGTCATCATATCGCCTTGGGACAACAATGGTTCTTCCTCTTCTAGATTTTCTTACAATAGCCTCCCACGATGATTATAATATAATCAATAGCATGTCCATACTTTATGATGTATTTGAATCTGATCATATCCCATTTGTAGTAGGGCTTGATTTTATGGTAGCACCTGACATAGACAATGACTGTGATAATGCTGATTACTATAAGGTTAATTGGTCAAAACCCAGTCACTCTGAGGTAGACTACTATACAATGCAGACTGATGCACTACTAAGGCTTGTGAGGATTCCTGCAGAAGCTTTGGTTTGTAGGAATCCCTCCTGTGATGATGTAAAGCATATAGATCTCTTAAATAAGTATTACAGTGAGCTTGAACATGCCATTAAGGGTGCGAGTAGTAGTAGTTTTAAGAATAAAAAATGGGGAAAAGTAAATGTCAATCCAGAGTGGGGAGAATATTGTGCTGATTTGTATGATGTAGCAAAAAATGTATTCGTGGAATGGGTTGCTATAGGGAAACCTAGGCAGGGGGAACTCTTCCAACTGAAAAATAGAACTTGTGCTAGATTCAAGGGTGCTCTTAGATTTATAAGGAAAAATGAAGAAAATCTCTAGCCAGGAAATTAGGCAATAGCAATACTTCCAATAGGGAATTCTAGGAGGAGGTTAATAAAATTAACAATAGTAATCTTACCATGCCAAATGTAATAGAGGGTGTACATGGTGCAAAAAACATTGCAGAACTGTGGAAAAATCATTATGAAACCCTATTTAATTGTCTCCAGGGGGGGAGGGGATAGACTAAATTTAGAACGCTCTGAGGAACTACTAATTAATGACTCAGAAATCTGGCAGGCTATTCATAAGTTAGATAACAAAAGTTGTGGCCTAGATGGCAGACAAGCAGAACATTTAAAATGTTGTAGCCCTCGTATAATACCAATGCTTGCAATGTGTTTCACAAGCTGTATGATACATGGGTACTTGCCACAGTCCATTTTGTCAGTTGTTAGTTGTTAAAAATAAGAGAGCTAGTATCTGTGATAAGAATAATTATAGACCATTAGAACTTGCCAGTGTACTTTCTAAAGTGTCAGAATATGTCATTTATAATAGGATAAGCACTTACCTGCAGACTTATACAATCAATTTAGCTTTAGAGTGAAACATGGTACTGACATGTGAATTTATATGCTAAAGGAAGCCGTCCTAAAGTACAAGATGTCAAACAGCAATGTATATTCCTGTTTTTTGGATGCATCAAAAGCATTTGATAGAGTTAACCATCACAAACTTTTCAAGAAACTCTTGTGTCGAGGGGTACCTAAATATATACTTAGGATACTTGCATTCTGGTATACAGAGCAGACCATGTCTGTAAGATGGAAAAGCACTGTATCACCAGGTTTTAAGGTGACTAATGACGTTAGGCAAGGAGGTATATTATGACCCTATCTTTTCTGTATATACATGGATGACCTTACCAATGAACTAAAAACTGCACGTACTGGTTGTGTCATTGGAAAGGAAAAAATTAATCATTTAATGTATGCTGATGACCTTGTTCTTCTGTCACCCTCTCCCCATGGGCTGAGATTACTATTATAGGTATGTGAACAATATGGTATAGAAAATGACATCACCTATAATGGGGCAAAGAGCTGTATTTTGATTTTTAGGTGTAATCTACTGAAACATGTATCGTGTGGGTCTTTTGAAATGAATGGTCAGACTATACCTGTCAAAGACATGTGTAAATACTTAGGTCATGTAATTACTCACGAGCTGCGAGATGAACTTGATATTGAGAGGCAACGTAAAAAGCTGTATGTACAGGGTAACATGCTAGTAAGGAAATTGGTGTGTGTTCAGAATCAGTTAAAATTTATCTTTTTAGAACTTACTGTACTGCATTGTATACATCCTATCTGTGGTAGAATTATACAAAAACTGCTTTGAATAAACTTTCTTTTGCTTATTATAATATTTTTCGTATGCTATGTAGGGAACCAAAATGGTGTAGTGCCAGTTTTATGTTTACTACGCGTAACCTACCAACCAGCCAAATGTTAATCCGTAAGAATATATATAATTTCATTACTAGGGTCCAAAACAGCTCTAATGTGTTATTGTACAATGTCCTGTCTTCAGATATTGTGTACCTCTCACCAATATGGCAGTCTTGGTTCAGACAACTGCTGGTTTACAATACCTTATTTTTGTAATGTAGCAAAGATTATATATGCATATTAAGTTGTGTTATAATAAGTGTTATAAGTGTTATAATATATCTCAGGTAATAACAATATACATAAAATTGTCATATTTAATCTAATAGTATGCCAGTATGCTAGGTTAAGTGGCTATGTTGGGCTTATTTTTTATATTATTTTTGTATTAAGTTCAATGTATACGTAAGATTGTACTTGTATGTTAGGGTAAGTGGCTATGGATTGTGAATGATCCTCAATAAAGATGTTTTGTTTTTGTTATATCAAGGTAATGATATTTTCTTTGATGTAATTAATCCTAAACAATTCATAAAAATGTCCTATGTTTACTATATCTATGTTATTATTATTATAACTTGTGTCATTGATTATATATATTTTGTGTACCATAACTATATTATTGTTATTTATATTAACAGGAATGTTGTTCAATTAAGTTGATTGAAGCTTAGAAAAGGAGAGCGTTTCATTTCAATTTAATCAATTTAATTTCAAGATCAGAGATATGGATAAATTTTTGAAGCCGGAAAGATTTGATGCCGATCCCTCATCTTCAAGTTCGTCTAGTCTCTGGAGTCACTGGTTCAAGACATCTCAGAACTTTCTGGCCGCGTTACCTTCTGCTCTTCAGACTCAAAAGCTAAGTTTGCTTGTAAACCATGAATCTCCTTTAGTCTATGACTACATAGTTGATTGTACTACCTATGAGGATGCTATGAAGTTGCTCAATGAACTTTATATAAAACCTAAAAATGAAATATTTGCCAATCCGTATTAGCCACCCGTCATCAGGAGATGGGAGAGTTTGGACCATTACATGAATGCATTAAAGCAGCTGAGTAAACACTAACTTTCAATCGGTCTCTGCAGATCAATACAGAGATGAGTATATAAGAGATGCTTTTATAAACGGTTTGAATACTCCTTTCACTGGGGCGGATCCAGGATTAGGGGGGTTCGGTACGAGCGCCGAAGGCTTCTAGGGGGTGTCCGGGGGCATGCTCCCCCGGAAAACTTTGAAAATTAAGGGTCTCAGAAACGCGTTTTTAAGCAATTTGCGGGGTGTTTGTTCAAGTTTATTAGCTTTTACAACATCTAAGTTATATACTGATTTGCAAGAAAATTACACAAGGAAAGACAAAATTCGTGATAAGTCTTAAAGAAACATTGTTTACGAAAATTTCACAATATAGCGTTGCTGCCAAGAGCTTTGAAAAGACCGATTACAACCATTCATAAACACTTTGGGGAAAGAATAATCCTTTCCTGGTTGAAAATGGTTAGTTATGACAGTGAACTTTTCAGTTTGTTGCAGAGATCTAACATGAATTTCCTGATGCAACAGGGCACCAACGTCAATATCATATACCGATGCATGGCAAGCAGGGTTATCTGCAATAAAAGCAAAATGCGGAGCTATTATAATTATATTAAGAAAATGAAATAAGATTGAGCTTACTTTAGTTTTTAGTCTTAACCGTAAAATATATCAAAACAAGAAAAATGGTTTTCTGAGAGTCAGCTTGTCGTACAACACGTGTTCCTATCGGTATCACTGGCGCTACTGCGAATCCTCTTTGCAGTTGGGGTAGATTGTCCTTCATTATCAGTCAAAACGAGACAATGAATTTATGAGCAATCGATCAGTAACTGTAAGTAGTTTTTAAAGTCATTGTTTTAGTTTACAATACAGTTACTAACCTTGCCACTGAAGCGGGATGGACCAAACTTGATGGACCAAAAAATCGGCCAATTCTTGGTTGCTGTTTAACTCTTCTTGACATTGTAAACCGAAAATTCTATTGAATAAATACTTCGAATGTGTAATAGCGTGGGGTTAGTGACCCCGCCAAGTTATTAGATTTCTAAACAACAACAAAGGCACTTACTGGTGCCTTGATTTAGATCTTCTTTAGGGCCTACCATAGATTTCCAGTGTTCTACAAATAGCCTACCTAACTCTCTCACTTCACTAATTTAGAAGCTACAGACATTACCCCTACCCTTATCTTTGACAACTTCCTGCCTGCATTGTAACACTTTAGCAACATCAAATTAAACTTAGCACCAACGATTTAGTCAGATATGAATAACCATGCTGCTAGTCCAGCCAAAACAAACGAACAGACCGCGTTCCGCTGTTTATCCCTTTGTGTTGCCATTCAGCTTTCTTTCAGTGACTTTTCCCTTTAGTGACTTTAGACTACCGTATTTTACGCCTAATAAGACGCACCCTATATTTAGCAAAGAATATTTAGGAAAAAACTATTTCGAAGATTTATCAGCCTGACAAAAAATATATTCCCATAACTTTATTAAAAGAACATTAAACAAAACAATAATATATGAGCCCTGAAGTGATTTTTGGAGACGTTTTTCAGAAAAAAAGTAGCGTCTTATAAGACGTAAAATACGGTATATACATATATATATATACACACACACACGTCACCTCACTCCTCCCCTACAAGTTTAGTCTGTCAGGGGGGTGAGAGACCCTAGACGACCTGCGGAGCGGGGTTGATGTAATAGGAGTAGGTGCAACTTACATAGGCGGGCGAATTGAACCATTTTCCAGAGGATCGGTTCTCTCTTCCGGAAGACTCCGGTCGTCATCCTGCAAGTCACGTTCCTATATTTGGTCCTGATGGCGTTTAATAGAACGACCATCTTCTAGTTGGCACTTGAAGGAAACAGGGCCCGTTTTCTCCTGCACAGTTGCAGGAACCCATTTTGGTCCAGCCCCATAGTTGCGAATCATAACTGGATCATTAGGTTGCGCTGCTATAACTCTCCTTTTTGTAGTGTCGTGGTACAACTTCTGTTTTTCCTGATGGCGTAAAACTCGTTGTTGTAACGTTTCGTTTGGACGTAACAGATCGAAAACTGAACGAATTCAACCGGCCAATCATAAGTTTAGAAGGAGACACCCCCGTTGTTGTGCGAGTTGTTAGTCGATATTAAAAAAAAAATTTATCCAACACCACTTTCGTTTCCTCACCCATGAGAATGACGCAAGGCAGACTTGAAAGTACGGACCATGTTTTCCGCCAGACCATTAGTAGACAGGTGATAGGGTTGCCAAGTGTCCTTTATTTCAAAGGACAGTTCTTTATTTCAGCTCATGTGTCCTTGTCCTTTGATAAACTCGGAAAGGACGCCATATGTCCTTTAATTCAGTAATTGACTCTCAAAATTTTATTCAGCACTAAAAATTTGAGACGGAGATGTTTTCAAACCAATTAATTCGTTAATCGGGAGAAGTGAGATTCAACATTCAGATGTGATTTCTAGTAAATCAGAGTTGGCAATCCTGCCCCCATTGCCATTGTCATCCTTGCTGGAGAGGAACGAGGAAGGCATCGCCCGCTAACATATTTTTTGTGCTTTGCCAAATTGCCATATTAAACCGGCTTCATGAATTTTTGACGTGATTCTATTTTTTATGAGTTGAAGAATATCTTCAGATGAATACTTAGGTAAGAATACTTAATTATATACTAGGTTTCCCTCTCTTAGAAAGTTAGAAACATTATTTTACGTGTCGGCTACTGAAAGTTAACAGATGTTCAGTAGAATTAATAAAAAGTGAACTTTTGATTTATTTCAATTTAAGAGAAAATTGTGCCGATTTTGCTGGCAAAATAAAAAATGATACAGCTTTACTGAAGGCTGGTCGAAGTCAAGATAAGTACAGTTTTACAAATAAATAAAGGCTTCATTCATTATAATGATTTGTAAATATTTTCCTGTCTTTAATTCACAAAATATAATAAAAAAATTTAAAAATGTTTCATTTCAATACAGTAGTGTGATTTTACAAGTGTATGACTTTCTAGACATATTTTATCTATGAATATAATAAAGAAATTGTTAAAAATATTGCACAAGCAAATTTTTATCATGAGAAGCAATGGAATATACGGTAGCGTGCAAGTGTCCTTTATTCAAGATCTGTTGACTTGGCAACCCGACAGGAGAAAAACACTTGACCGGACATGTCTAATGCTATTTAGGTGGACAAAAGAACGAAATTTCTGACTGGTAAAACAAGTACTATTGCCGGAAACCAGAACTATGGGTAAACCCCATCGAGCGAAACACGAATGGAGTAAGCGAATAGTAACACCCGAAGTCGTGGAAGTGGTTGAAAAAATTTCCACCCACTTAGAGTAGGCGTCCACAGTGCGGTCCTATTCAAAGGAGTGACATAACGAAGGAGTGACATAACAAAGGAGTGACAAATCGGAGATAAAATTCAAAGGAGTGACACGAAAATACCAACAAAGAAGAAGAAAGAACAAATCCAGAGGGAAGAGAGGCTTGCAACTGTTAGGTTAGGTTAGGTTTCTAGTTTTTGAAATAAAATCTTAATTTTAACAATTCTAACAAATTTTGTTTTTTTAAATAAAATTTTAATAATTATACTCCTTTGAATTTTATCTCCGATTTGTCACTCCTTTGTTATGTCACTCCTTCGTTACGGTATTTATGTCACTCCTTTGTTATGTCACTCCTTCGATACAGACTGAAAAATCCTGCGATGAATTTCTGTGCTGCTATCCTGTCGGTAGTGTGTTTGCGACCAAAATGATGCTCTTAAAATATGATTTAGAGATTGATCTATATTTATGATAGTAATAGGAAATCAAAGAAGCATTTTCACAACTACCTTATGTATATCAAATATATACTTAACATTAAAGGAAAACAATATATACAATAATTAAAGTAAAAAATAACTAGATGTCTCATTAAAGTATCTATCACTGCAGTATTAGTACGTACTGAATCAGTAATACTTTCCAGCATACTAATAGGACTAATATAATTAAAGATTTACTCATCATAGATTATTTCAAGAACTAAATATTTTCCTTCACGTAATCTAACTTAAATCAAAATTGGTGGGGGGGCGGCAAAACCTATATTATCACCCTCAGTTCAAAAGTTGGGGGGACATGTCCCCCCCGTTAGTTACGCCCCTGTTTATAGGACCTGCATAGTCAACACGGATCCTATGCCAAGATATAGTAGGCCATTCCCACGGATAAATTGGATTTTTTCTTGGGAGATCTCTATTCTCTAGGCAGCTTTGAAAGGAACAAACCAATGATTCGAGTTCTCCATCTAAACCGGGCCACCAGAAATAAGCTCTCGCCAGCTCTTTCATTTTTGTTGAAGTTCCTTCACTAAATTCGACCTGCCTTCATTCGGAATTATCACTCTGTGGCCCCATAAGAGAGAGCCATTTTGGACTGAGAGTCCAGACTGACGTTGATAAAAAGGCTGTAATTCACTCTCAACCTTAGTAGGCCAACCAAGTGAACAGTAATGGATGACCCTAGACAGAATAGGGTCTGATTTTGTCCACTGTTCTATTTGTACTGCAGATCCTGGAGTGGATTCCAAAAACTCCAAGTGAACCCATTCTGTAGGAATAGGTACGCATTCATTTGGATTTTCTAAAGGCAACTTACTTAGAGCATCAGCCGTACCTAGAAGTTTGCCTGACCGATGTACTAAGTTAAATTTATAAGCTTGTAGAATCAGCGCCCATCGTTGAATCCTACCTGAGACCATAGCTGGAATATTTTTATTAGGTGAAAATAAACCTTAAAGAGGCTTATGGTCAGTAATTGAATTCATGACCCCATAGATAGAAATGAAATTTTTTACTGCAAATACTAAGGCTAAGGCTTCACGTTCAAGTTGTGCATATCGCCTTTCAGTCTCAGTTAGTGTTCTAGAAGCAAAACAGATAGGCCTATCTACACCATCAATGTGTGAGATACTGCCTCAATTCCAAGAACTGCTATCTGCTGAAACTATGAGAGGAAGTTTAGGATCATAATGCACTAGGAGAGTGGACTTTAGTGTACGTCTTGGAAGCCTCAAATGCTTCCTTTTGGGTTTTCTCCCATCTCCACTGTTCCCCAGATCGTAATAACTTATTTAGGGGTTCAAGGAAAGTCATCATTAGGCAAAAATTTCCTATAAAAGTTTAGGAGACCTAAATAAGCTTGTAACTGCGTGATGTTTTGTGGAGATGGTGCATTTTTTATTGCTTCTAGTTTATCCACCGTTGGATGAATGCGAGCATCTATGAACCCTAAATATAAAACTCACTAGTGACCCACGAACACTTTTCTTTTTTAGCTTAAGTCCGGCATCCCGGAGTCTTTTCAGAAATGTGGTTAATCTAGTTAGGTTTTTTTTTAGATGAACTGAAATGAGGACATCATCTAGAAAACAAAGTACCCGGAATTGACATAGAACTTGGTCCATTATCCTTTGAAAAATACCTGGAGCCGATGCTATTCCATAGCATAGCCTATTGTACTTATATAGGCCTCGGTGCGTATTTATGATAGTTAACTCTAGAATTTTCATCTAAACTTAGTTGAGCATAAGCTTGGGACAATTTAGGGTGTGTCAATTTGGGAGGTGAAAATTAATTTTTGCCAATTCCTTCACTGAGGGGTTTTAAAAATATGTTTTTGGATGTGAAGAATTCAAATCTGCTATTATTTTTGTGATTGCTCAACACTTAGCTTGGTAAATGTACGTTTGATTAAAAAGCACATAAATTGCTCTCGGAAAACAACATTTATTAATTTTAGCTTCTCAAAATGGCAGGTAATGCTATAAAAATTTTAGTTTCTCTGCATAAAACATATCCTAGTAATCATAAAACATATCCTTGTAATCATAAAACATTAGAAAGTAATGACATCAGTAAAAAAAAATATTTAAACAACGTTTCTCAAGTCTTGCTTTGATTCGTTCTTGGACATCAGCCGCCGACTTGCTTCTTGGCCTCTGATATAGCCCTCACGTTTCTCATGTGTAGACACCCTGCCTGCTACCTCTGTGACTTGTTTCACACACCTCTCTATTGACTGAGCATGACAGGGCCACTGTGGAACTTGCATAGGCTTGTCAAAGAACTTCTTTACTTCTGCTGTAGTCAGTTTACATGTCAAAGGAGGTTCAAATACCCCGTCAGACCAGTCTGTCAGCTCCAACACGGAAGAAGCACTGGGGTTGATGGAAGGTGTCTTCCTGGGACGTACAGAAAGATCTCCAAGTGTGTCATCATCTCCACCCCTCAACAATCTTTTGGACACCAGCTCTCCTCTCCTCACTGTCATCTGAGCACAAGAGTGTTGGATTATCATTTCGCTGAATGCATACCATGCTGAGCGCTTGATGGTTGGCAAAACAGCATCCACTACAGCCTCTTTTGCAGCCTAACTAGCCGCAGCTGAAACAAGATGTGGCGTGGGCCTTCCACCCAAGAGTGTTTTACTTTGATGTTGAACCAACAGGGGTAGTACACACCAACAATGTATTCCACTATCAGTCTTAAGTTGTTGAGGGTTTTGCCTTTAAGGCCATGTTTTGAAACCCATATGCGACAAAGCCTGTTTGCTGTTGTCAACCACCTTGAATGGCTCACTGGACCAATTTCAAGAAGGGCCAGATCTGTGGGAAGTTCTCCTGTCCTTATGGCCTGTGTGATCCTATACCCGTACGCTTGATCAGTAGAGAGATCCTTTACGACATTGTCACTCAGTGAAGTAAGAGGCTCTCCAATTGAGAGTTTGGTGAATGAAGGATCAATTTCAAGTTCGGTTGCAGTGTCTAGCATCTTGCCAATGTTACCTGTCCACTTGTTGTTAGACAAGGTCTTCCCATCCAGTGCTGTGATCAAGTGTCGCAGGGGTAACTCGTTAGTGTGGAGGGCACAAACCAACCAGATCAGCTTACGGCAAAGCTTGACCTCTACCCAATGCATGGAACCACCCTCCAGCCAGTGTTAACATTTGTAGAATCACCTCCAATGGCCTGCAGGCTTTTATCAATGCCCTTCTTCTTCATGAAATCTACAAGATTATCAGCAATAACTTCAGCAGGTTTTTTCTCGTTGAGCCTTTCTCAGGAGTGAAGTGGTAGAGATATCTTCCACCTGGCTCACTGCACACAGAATAATGCTCTTCTTTGATGATGCTGGGGAACTGACGATCTGAATTGTCTGCTTTCAGCATAACTTTAGTTGTATCTTGACGGCCGTCAAAGAAGATGCAGTCAATTTCACCCTTCTTACAAAGATCATCAAATTCCTGATCCAGGGATCTCATAACTTTTTTTGGGCCCTCTTGACTTTATTGTGATCAACTACAAGTCTCTTTTCTTCTTCAGTGATCAAGCCAGCATCCATAAAGGCAGCAGTGGTGATGACAGCTGTGGCACGCAGGCCAACACCATATCTGATGCTATGCATAGCAACATTAGGTATTTCTAATGTGTTGTACTCTGGCTTTTTATTGGAAGTTGAAGACGTGCTTGGTATTTCTAATGTCACTTCATAACTTCCATCCTTTCATCTTGAGCATCAGCTATTTGTTCTTCATTTCATCATCAGAGAAAATTATTTCATTTGATGGCATTGAAACATCCTGCTTACTTGTCTGCTTATATTCAGCAAGCCTTCTTCTTTCGTCTTCTTGCCGCTTCTGCTTTTTGACTTGTCTGTTATGCTCAGGTTGATCTGGCAAGCCAATCTGATGTGGTCCAATAGAACCAGCTTGTCTCTCTGACCTTTAATGAAAGCAAGTTCCTTCACAGGGATCTTTATCTCCCTAGGGCATGTACAGTTAATGTGAGTTTCGTTTTTGCAACCAGCATCTGCAAGGCAGCCAAATTCAGAGCAGAGAACAATTTTACACTTGCAACTGAGGATGTCAAAAAGCTTGTCAAGTTTTGCAATGAAAGCCTCTTTGACATGTAGCTTTCCTCTCCAAGAGATATGTTTTTGGCCTGCTCCCAGCTCTCTTGGATCTTGTTTAAGATTGTGACTCGTGAATTTACAACGGGGGCTACAAAAGAACTGTTTGCTCGTTCCCTTTTCAAGCACTTTAGGGTAAATGTCCTTTGCAAGACTGGCTGCTGGGTAGTTTCTCACATCCTCACCACTTTGTTCTCTTGCAGTAGCCCATATTTCAGAACGTCTCGCAGAGTTGGGAGTTCAGAGGGCAACAACTCTCTACCAGTTCCAATTAGTTGCTCATATGTGTGAATGTCCCCAGTCTTGTCCTCCTTTTAGAAGCCATTGTAGGTCAATTCCCACTGGTTAGGATGGTAGCACTGACGGACAAGTAATCTTCAGCACACTGATGAATATGTTTCAACCTGTGAAATAAGCAAAAACAGCAGTGCATTATATATACAGCATATATAATTATTAATATAATAATTATTATATAATTCCACAAAAAAGTAAAAAAAGTCACTATTTTTATGTAGCTTCTTACCAAGCAAAACTAAATTATATTAAATTAACAAAAATATCTTTAGAATCCCTAAGTCATGCTGCAACTTTTTAGCACCCCTCATATTTGGAATTTGAAAGTTGAAAAATTCGACACACCCTATAAACTGGGACATATCTAGTTTTGTGAAATATTTACCCCCAGCAAGAGAGCTAAATAATTCATTAAGCTTGGGTATAGGGTAGCAATCTAGAAGGACTGCTGTATTTGCTGTTAAACGGTAATCCCCACATAACCGCACTGACTTGTCAAGATTTAGTACAGGAACTACCGGGGCAGCCCACTTAGCGTGTGTGACTTGTTCGATAATTTTATCTTTGAGCTGCCTGTTAATTTCTAAATCTACCTTCTCCCGCAGTGCATGTGCAATTGAACGAGCCTTACAAAATTTCGGAGTTACATTAGGGTATATCTCTATACAGACCTGATGGCCCTTTAGTTTGCCTACTTCAGGGCCAAAAACAGAAGAAAGCGCCCTTAACAATGAGTCTATGTCAGACGGATATAAGAGTGTATACACATCTGCCTGACCCTTTGGCAAAATTTTGTCAATAGGCATTTTCAAAGCATCAATCCAATCAAGGCCTAGTAGAGTAGGCCCTTGCTCATCCACCACTAAAAAAGTTAAAGGATGACACAAAGTTTTCTTGTCGAGTGTAACTGTGATGGATGCTTCTCCACAAATAGGTATTTGTATGTCCCCATATTTTTTTTAGTATTGTTTTAGATGCATGTAGTTTAGGTGCATTTTTGAAAGTTTTGTCAAAAACTGTTTTGGACATGACAGTTGAAGCAGCACCTGTATCTAGTTCTAGAGGAACTGTAATTCCGTTTAGGCCTACCTCTACAATATGTGGACCTGTACTACCACCACTTTGCTGCTCATAAAATAGATATTCCACTCCAATGTTCGAAGTATTTCCCTTTTGATGATTTACACTAGAAATGTTATAATTAGAATTTTCACCCCTTGTTTTCTTTAAAAAACAAACTTTAGCTATGTGGCCTATTTTATTAGTTTCGGCAAACTGCTTTTTTAAAAAGACAGTCCTTCTTCCAATGGTGTTTTCCACACCCAGTACATGGCTTGGAAGGCTTTTCCTCCTGTTTAGAGTTTGAATTAGTAGGTTTAGTCGTATTTGCCGCATACCATTTATTTGTTTGTCTAGTAGGCTCATTAGGTCTGCCTGGCCTAGAAAATGTAAAGCAATTTACGTGTTGGGCTTTACTACTGTGACTGCCAAAAGCTCTGACATCTTTACCAGCTGCTTCCCTAGCCGCAGCTATTTCTACAGCCTGACAAAGTTAGGTCCTGTATAGGTAATAGGGTTCTCTGGGTAGACTCCTCTTTGAGACCCATTACAAACCTATCTATTAGCATTTCGTCTAACTTGTCTCCAAATTTACAAGTACGGCTATGGGCTTTTATACCTGCAACAAACTCTGCAGTGCTTTCATTCACAGTCTGATGCCTCGAATAAAATTTGAAATGTTCATAGATGAGAACTACTGAGGGTTTGTAGTGATTGGTGAGGGCCTGTACCAATTCACTATAGGTGCAAGTTTCCGGTGCTTTGGGAGCAACTAGGTCCATAACTAAGCCAAACGTTTTAGGGCCTATTATAGTTAAAAAGGTAGGTACTTTCTTAGCATCAGGAATAGAATTTGCCTCGAAAAACAACCTCACTCCAGTGGCATAAGCTTCGAAGATCCTCCCCAGAGTCTTCGTAGGGGCTTATATGGTGAATCACTGACATGCTTGAACAAAACCGATTTAGGCCAAATAACGTGAAGTAGGTTAGATTGGTTTTAAATTTGATCTAGTTACTCCCCAGTTAGGGCTGAAGAGTAAATTGTATTAGGGTTAGGGCTGAGTAGGAATTAGTATTAGAGTTCGGCCGGCGGGACCTAAGCTATAGTACGGTAGCTTACCCACACAAACCAACCAAATCGAACGACCCACCTAGGCTAGGCCACATCCAATTTCCCAAACAACCAAATTGAACCCAATAAGCCAAATTAAAACCCATCCTCGTCGCCAAATGTAATAGCGTAGGGTTAGTGACCCCGCCAAGTTATTAGGTTTCTAAACAACAACAAAAGCACTTACTGGTGCTTTGATTTAGATCATCTTTAGTGCCTAGCATAGATTTCCAGCGTCCTACAAACCGCCAACCTCTCTCACTTTACTAATTTAGAAGCTATAGACTTTTCCCCTACCCTTATATACTCTTTGACAACTTCCTGCCTACATTGTAACACTTTAGCAACATCAAATTAAACTTAGCACCAACGATTTAGTCAGATATGAATAACCATGCTGCTAGTCCAGCCAAAACAAACGAACAGACTGCGTTCTTCTTCTACGTTCCCTTTGTGTTGCCATTCAGCTTTCTTTTAGTGACTTTAGACTATATACATATATATACACACAGACACACGCCACCTCAGAATGAATATTGCTTTTTAGACTTTTGAGTATTAAAGTAAGACACAGGGTCGACTAACGATCTGAAACAAATGAAACAAAAGGGAATATTACATGCTTTTAGTGTTGTTTGTAACATAATTTGTATGCTCAGTCAGTTAGCTTTGGGAGCGTTGCTTTCTGGTTTAGGGGGGGGGGGTTCGATCAACCCCCAAACCCCGCCTGGACTCGCCAGTTTCATTAGGTAAGGATTGCTTGAAAACAAATCTCTCGGTTTACAGATCGCTTTTGATCAAGCTCGCAGCCTTGAGTTGGCTCAGATTCAGTCTGACCTGTCAATGGGTGACGGCTTCGCAACCTTGGACCGCATTCGGACCGAGTCGTGTCAGTGTTTTGTGGGTTAGGTGTGTGTGTGTGTGTTTTCCTGTATTGTGTGATATCTGTGGGGCATGGTATGGAATGGAGTATTTGGTTATAATGTCTCTCTGGTGTTACCTTAATGGTGCGAGGTGTTGGTGCATGATTGTACATGTAGTGGCAAGGGTGTTGTGGGTTAGTTGTCGCTGCTGCCATGAATTGTGTTCCCCTCATGTCTAAATGTTCCCTAATTTTCAGTATTTTTGTTTTTGTGTGCAGGTGTTCTATTGGTGTTGTTTGAGTACATCCTGTTGTTGTTGTTGTTGTTGGTTAGCCGATCAGTCCACCCTGATCGAGCAAGCCGGGGCACGCAGGTAACCGATCGCCCTCTTCGGAGTGGACCAGAGGTTCAGCGCACTAGTGATGTTGTGTTGTGTTGTGTTGTGTTCTGTTGTGCTAGAGCGGTACAGTCTGTCATAATGTGTTCAATTGTTTGTGGTATGTCCTGGCACAGGTGGCAGGTGTCGTCTGTGGAGTTATCTAGTCTGTGTTTATATGTCTGTAAGTTGGGGCGATGTCCACATCGGAATCGTGCTAAGTTAACGCGATCCGATCTGCTCAGGGTGGTCTCTTGACCTATCAATGGATGGCGGCTTCGCACCTAGGACCGCATTCGGACCGAGTCGTGTCAGTGCTTTGTGGGCTAATTAGTTGTGTGTATGTATGTTTCCTGTACTGTGTGATGTCTGTGGGGCGTGGTATGGAATGGAGTATTTGGTTATAATGTCTCTCTGGCGTTACCTTAATGGTGCGAGGTGTCGGTGCATGATTGTACATGTAGTGGCAAGGGTGTGGGTTAGTTGTCGCTGCTGCCATGAATTGTGTTCACCTCATGTCTAAATGTTCCCCAACTTTCAGTATTTTTGTTTCTGTGTGCAGGTGTTCTATTGGTGTTGTTTGAATGCATCCTGTAGTGATACGAAGTGCGTGTGTTGTCGTTTCGTGCTGGTGTCCAAAGTTTGTGCCTGTTAGTACCCTAAGCATGTTAAGTCTTGACGTACAGTGCTTACAAGAAGTCTCACGTCTCTGTCTCGTCCCAAGCTAGTCTGTCAGGTATTTTCAATAACTTTTTTGCGACGGTTTTTACCGTAGAGGACGTAAATAATGTCCCCGACGTTGACGATATCGTTCCATTTAGTAGCGAGACTATTTTAGATGAAATAACTGTTTACGAGGCTGAGATTGCGCATTATATCGATAGGCTAAAAGTTAGCAAGGCTCCAGGCCCCGACGCTTTTTATCCTAGACATTTGAAAGATTTGAAAGACGTTATCGTAGGCCCCTTAGCGAAGATTTTTAATCAGTCACTCGAAACGGGGATTATTCCTGAAGACTTCAAATTAGCTAACGTCACGCCTATTTTTAAAAAAGGCGACCGCGCGGTAGCTAGCAATTATAGGCCCATTAGCTTAACGTCAATTGTCGGTAAACTTTTGGAATCCGTAGTTAGGGATCGTATTATTGATCACTTAGAAAGTAGGGGTTTGATTAATAGTAGTCAGCACGGGTTTCGACGCCATAGGTCTTGTTTAACTAATTTGTTAGAATTTTATAACGAAATAGTGCGCGAATACGATAGGCATAGGGCAGCTGACGTTATTTATTTAGATTTTAAAAAGGCGTTCGATACAGTTCCGCATAGGAGACTAATTGCGAAGGTTAAAGCGCACGGTATAAGCGGTCAGGTAGCTAACTGGTTAGAAGAATGGCTTCGTGCTAGGAGGCAGAGGGTCGTAGTTAATGGTAGTGAATCGGGGTGGTTAGATGTAGGTAGCGGTGTCCCACAGGGCTCAGTGTTAGGCCCATTGTTATTCGTAATTTACATTAACGACATAGATGTAGGATTGACTAGTAACGTGTCAAAATTCGCGGACGATACTAAAATAGGCGGTAAGGTTGTTAACGAGGACGATAGAAATAGGATCCAAGACGATGTAGATAGGATTATGGAGTGGACGGATAAGTGGCAGATGCAATTTAACGTAGATAAATGTAAAGTTTTGCATATAGGTTCTCGCAACAATAATTACGCGTACACGATGAATGATAGGGAGTTAGCGAGCGTTGACGAGGAAGTAGATTTAGGCGTACGCGTAACTAAAGATTTAAAGGTTAGGAACCAGTGCCTGGAGTCTTGCGCAAAAGCGAATAGGATGTTAGGCTTCATAGCGCGTAATTTCGAATTTAAATCGAAGGATATCATATTGCCCCTTTACAAGTCCCTAGTCAGGCCTCATCTAGAATATGCAGTTCAGTTTTGGTGCCCGTACTTGCGTGAGGATATTGATAGGTTAGAAAGGGTTCAGCGTCGTGCCACGAAACTTATTCCGTCATTGCGCAACAAGCCTTATGAAGATAGGATTAAAGTGTTAGACTTGTATTCACTCGAAACTAGGAGATTAAGGGGGGAGCTTATTGAAGTTTTTAAAATCGTTAATAACATCGATAACGTAAATTTTGACAAATTGTTCACTTTCGATAATAGTAATACTCGCAATAACGGATTCAAGTTGCGTGGCAGACGTTTCATTACTAATATCGCTAAAAACTTCTTTACGTTTAAAGTAATTGATAAATGGAATAATCTTCCCGCGTCAGTCGTTCATTCTACCAGCGTTAATGCGTTTAAGAACCGTCTTGACAGACATTTTAAAGGTATTAACGTTGTTTAATTTAAAAACAACAAAGTTAGCAACAGAAGCTCTGGTGGTGGTGCTCGAGGATGAGTCTGTTGACGATGAATGCCAGCTTGTGACATGCCAGCGTGTGATGCTAGCAAAAAAAAAAAAAAAAAAATTAGACTAACACGAATGTAGATGTAGCTCATAGCGTAAACTAACCCACTTTTTGTTTAACTTTACCTACTTTTTTTTTTTTTTTCTTATCCTCCTTACTTTGCATGTCTCTAACTCTTTTCTTGCATGTTTGTGGTTTGCATGGTATGACAGTGAGTTAAGACTGTGTTTGCATGGTTTGTAAGCGTTCTTATTTTACTTCTTTTCATCTTTCACCCCTCTCCTATTCTCTCCGACTATTTTTCTGACTTGTCGGCAGTGGCCGGCGGATGATGATGGTGAGACACTTTTCCTCTTTTTCTGAATGAATGTTAACCCACGAGTGATAGGTGTTGCTCCTTACTTAACCCCTTATTCTCTTCTCTTCTCTTAACCCCCTACTCTTTCCTTTCTCTCGGGCTAGCTTTAGAGTGGATCTTAGGGTCTTTGTTAGCCTTAGCTTCTGTAGATTTGTAGATTATTAGGTCACTTCTGCTACATTTTAGTGTTTAAAATACGAATGATTAAGCAGCAGAATGAGCAAGTTTCGAGATGTTGGGATGGTCATGGAGCAATCCTAGTCATCATAATATTAGCTGGGCATTACATTATACCGTCTCAATATATACTGTAGACTATAGAGAACGACTAATTCGGCAAATATCCCAAATCATGGCATGATACCTAAGTTATTTTAACGCAGGTCTAAATTATTTGCTCAAATGCAATTATTTATATTAAGTAATTGTTGGGAATTGTCAATATTGTTGTTTGTGATACATAATACATATCCTACGTGAAGAATCTAATGACGAAATTCATCAGTGAACCTCTCACGCGCTCGCATTCCGAGGAAGTCACGGTCGTCTCACTAATAGATAGTTTATCCATTGTTTTAAGTGGTAACCTATTAAGCGAACTATGTTAAACCTATTCCATCTTATGAAAGTCATTAGTCTAAAGCAAGACTGCTGGGCCGTGAATCAGAGAAATTTGCATTTGATTTGTTCATCGTAATTATTACGTAATATAGTATAATGTATAATGTATATAGTAGTATATAAGAGTTTATTGGTAGCATATCATATGACAATTCCCATAAACATGTGATGACCTCGATGTTGCCAGTTTTTATTTTTTTCCTGAAACTATTACCTTTTCATAGTTTGTTTCAACAATGCATATTATTATTATTTCCGCGAGCGTAGACATTGCAAGAAAAGATTTCAACGAAGGATAAGTAAAGTTCTTTCATGGTCACAATATATACACTTTTATAGATGTCAAACATAAAAATATAATAAAATTCTAAATTAACAAATATATATTCGATACACATTTACGTCATGGCTTTAACATCAGTATTTCGTATAGCTTCCTCCAGCATCAATAATTTCTTGCAATCGTTGCGGCATAGAAGAGGCCAGATTGTAGGGAATGTTTGGTGTTCGGCGTAAGCTCTCCCAACTATTCCTCGTGTGAGCTAAAAGTGCTTCAAATGTTCTTTCATTGCGTTGCTCCCATTCGTTAATCATTATTGCCCAAAGGTTTTCAATCGGATTCAAATCAGGAGAACGTGGTGGCAGAATTAGATTAATAATCTCTGGGTGATCTTCGTACCACGCTCTCACAACGTTACTCCTATGAATAGGACTGTTATCTTCCATTAAGTAAAATGGTTCCGGTGCTGGAACCAGATACGCACGAACACTGGGTAGCAGCACCTCTTCCAGTATCTGGCAATATTGCTGTCCAGTAAAGCGTCCATCTACTTGAGTCAATTCTCCGACACCATAGCCAGACATCCAGCGCCACACACCGAGATTGATGTGACCACTACGTTTGCTCGGGAAAACATTTCCTTCTTCATAGCGTTTTCCGCGTTGCCTCCAACAATGCAGGGAACCATGACTATCTGTTGAAAATGTTTTTTCGTCACAGTACACAACTTTTCTCCAGAATTCTTCCTCCTGCGGCAAGTATTGCAAGGCAAATCCCATCCGCGCCTCTTTATGCTCAATCGTCAATGCAGGTTTTATAGCTGGACGGCGAGAAAAATACCCTGCCTCGTGAAGTCTGTTGTTCACTGTATTTGCGCTACAACAACGGTTCAGGTCTGTAAATATGCGTCGCTGGAACAAACGGATGCTCTCTGGCATGATTAACAATCGCATCATCTTCCTCTTGAGATGTTGAACGCGGAGGACCAGACCTCGGTAAAGTAGCGATTGAGTTTTCTGCTTCATACCGATGAATCCTCCGTTCCACAGTGCTTCGATGAACGTCTAGTCGTCTCGATATTTCTCTTATTGGCAAATCATATTCATGCAATGTCACCATTGCTCCCCGCATTGCCTGGGTCGTCTCGTGGTGCACAGACGGTCTTTCCATCTTTGTGTAAATGGCTTATGTGAAGCGTGCTGGGACGATAAAGGAAATGAGGATACCATGCACCCATTCTGAAATTGATTTCGGTTGTGAAGGGTACCAACCCTTCGAATGGTAATAATAATCAGCCAATTTCCTACTTTGTTGAACATATGCATAAAAAATTCGTCTTAAAAGCCAAGGATCCAAAGATTGTCAGCAATAGTTTATATCCCAACTGAATATAGTCAGCCATCAACAGTATAATCATATTTTATTTCCATAACTACTCATGACTACTCTGTCATAGCAAATAACCTTATTATGACTTAGGTAATTCTGAGTGGCCGTCTCTAGCCACATACGTTAAACCTATCAGTGCGTCTAAGACCAGACTCTTCTGTTTCTGTCAATTTATTGTTAAAGGTATTTTACTCTTTGTCTTTCTAGGTCTAGGGCGTCAAAATAAATATTTGAGTTTGTGTTTAGCATATGAATTTCTCTCCTCTCCTTTAACCCATCCCCGCGTTCATTTTAGCTCCCTCTCTCCCTTTCCTCCTCCCTTCGTAATTCCCCACCCAACCTCGTTTCCTTCGACATAGCAACGCTTACCTCCATCCTCATTGCACTTCCTTCATTAAACCTATTATCGCTTTTACGGTCCCTTTCTTCCATCCTTCAATGCCAGCGTTCTTAAACCTAGCACATAAATTATATAATATGGAATCTAACACCTTAGCTCTCTACGCATTCATGTTACTTGAAGACGCCTATGTCTTAGGAGAATCTAAGTGTTGAGAGTGGGCTTGGGGGTAGTCTACAGATTATTACAGATGACCTTGAACGCTCCAACTATTTAAAAATTATTATTTATTACGACATCATATGGCATAATACACACATGAATTTAAGTATCTCTTACACTATAGGAATGGCATTGAATCCTACCAGAATTAAAAAGTCGCAATATATGATAGATTAGTTTGTATTAAGAGGTCACTAAGAGAAAAGGATTTGGGGTAGAGCGAAAGGCAGAGAGTATATTTTCCCCGAATTTCGGTTATTATTAACATTATATGGATACATTGCCGATGTCCCTGCTGAAGACCTCTGATGGGATGCGGTGTGATCAGAGAGAGAGAGAGAGAGAGAGAGAGAGAGAGAGAGAGAGAGAGAGAGAGAGAGAGAGAGAGAGAGAGAGAGAGAGAGAGAGAGATACAAGGAGTTACAAGGACAAGAGGAAGCCTCAAAGACTTTTCGGTCCACCCTGGGAGGTTCCTGTTATTAAAAGTTTATTTTTCTTTCAACTATCCTAGCAGTAGTAGAAAACTGGATAGAAAAGTAGAAGGCTCTCTCCCCACCCTCCGCTCCCTCCCTGCCAAAGGCAGGTATGGAAAAAGGTTGAAGAAAATACCTTGACCCTGGAAAAGTAGCCAAGGAAATTTTACAGGAAAGTGGAGAATATATAAATAGCTCTATATTTAGCTTGCTCACAGAGACACCGTGCAAGCGAACTCCTGCAGAGTTTTCTTATGTTTTAATCTTAAACTTTGAGAGTATTCAGTACTTTGTCTAGCCTATTTTTAAACACATTTACACTTTGACTGGAAACAACCTCTGAGGGAAGTTGGTTCCAGATATTAACTATTTTATAGGAAAAGAAATTTCCGCAGACAGAGGTCCTAAATGTCTTTAGTTCCAGTTTAAACCCATTATTTCCTGTCAAATTGGCATTAAGTGAGAATAAGTTTCTGTAATCTACCCTGTCTATTCCTTTGAGCATCTTGAAGAGTTGAATAAGCTGACCCCGCAACCTCCTCGTCTCTAAGCTAAACAGATTTAGGCGCTCCAATCTCCCTTGGTAGCTTTGCATTCTCATTGAAGGGATCAATTTTGTAGCCCTTGCTTGTACTCTTTCTAACCTTTCTATGTCCTTCCTGAGAGAGAGAGAGAGAGAGAGAGAGAGAGAGAGAGAGGGGAGAGAGAGAGAGAAGTTACAAGGAGTTACAAGGAAAAGAAGTACCTCAAAAGGCCTTGCGGCCCATACCGAGGAGGTACCAATGGCAACGGGTGCCAGGGAAAATTTGTCTTTAAAACTATGCTAGCAGTAGTAGAAAACTGGATAGAAAAGTAGAAGGCTCTCTCCCCACCCTCCGCTCCCTCCCTGCCAGAGGCAGGTACGGAAAAAGGTTGAAGAAAATACCTTGACCCTGGAAAAGTAGCCAAGGAAATTTTACAGGAAAGTGGAGAATATATAATAGCTCTATATTTTAGCTTGCTCACAGAGACACCGAGCAAGCGAACTCCTGCAGAGTTTTCTGAGGTTTTAATCTTAAACTATGAGTGTGTTCTGTACTTTGTCTAGCCTATTTTTAAACAGATTTACACTTGACTGGAAACATCCTCTGAGGGAAGTTGGTTCCAGATATCAACTATTTTACAGGAAAAGAAATTTCCGCAGACTGAGGTCCTAAATGTCTTTACACACTCAAATAGTGTGCAAGATTTCGTCTAACCTTTTCTTGAACTGATCCACAGAGGAACTGTTCACAACTTCCGAAGGTAACCTGTTCCATGTGTCCAGATCTTATACGTAACGTAATTCCCACACACACTAGTCCTAAACCGTTTCAAATCCAACTTCCAACCATTGTTGCGAGTTGGGTTATCATTTAAACTAAACATACTTCTAAAATCGACATCGTTGAACCCTTGTAAGAGCTTGAAAACCTCGATCAGTTGACCGCGCAGCCTCCGAGTTTCAAGCGAAAACAAGTTCAGGGCGCGTAACCGTCGATTGTAGCCATATGCCTAACGGAAGGGATTAACTTTGTGGCCCTCGCCTGCACTCGCTCCAGCCTCTCAATATCTTTCCTGAGGGTGGGCGACCAGAACTGCACAGCATACTCCAGGTACGGCCGAACAAGGGAATTGTACAGTGAGAAGCACAATCTCCTTGTTCCGAAACTGAAATGCCTCCTGATATAACCCAATAGTTTCTGGGCTTTCTTTTCCATCTCTACACACTGTTTCGTAAACTTAAGGTCGCTGCTAATTAGCACACCCAAGTCCTTTTCTAAATCAGTCACCTCGATATTACTGCCCAACATCGAGTAGTCCGACTTGGGATTGGCGTAGCCAATGTGCATCACTTTGCATTTACCCAAGTTAAACGGCATTTGCCATTTTTCGGACCACTCTCCTATCCTACCTAGGTCCGCACGCAGTTCCTCGATCGCTTCGGGCGTCCCAACATTGGCCCCGAGAGAGAGAGAGAGAGAGAGAGAGAGAGAGAGAGAGAGAGAGAGAGAGAGAGAGAGAGAGAGTTACAAGGAAAAGAAGTACCTCAAAAGGCCTTGCGGTCCATACCGAGGAGGTACAATGGCAACGGGTGCCAGGAGAAATTTTCTACACCTCAATAGTGTGCAAGATTTGGTCTAACCTTTTCTTGAACTGATCCACAGAGGAACTGTTCACAACTTGTGAAGGTAACCTGTTCCACGTGTCACAGATCTTATACGTCAGAAAATACTTCCTGTCAATCGGAAAACTTAAACTACGCATTCACTACTAAGTTTGCCAAAGTAATTCCCACACATACTAGTACTAAATCATTTCAAATCCAACTTCCAACCATTGTTGCGGGTTGGGTTATCATTTAAACTAAACATGCTTCTAAAATCGACATCTTTGAACCCGCGTCATGTAAGCGTCGATTGTAGCCCATATGCCTAACGGAAGGGATTAACTTTGAGGCATTTTTCAGCCAGTTTTCAATCCACCTACCTACTTCCCCACCAATACCCAGCGCGCGCACTTTGGCCATTAGCCGGCGGTGAGGTACCTTATCAAAAGCTTTCTAATCAATCGCCCTACTCTTATCATACTCACTCAACATGACGTGGAAAAACTCGAGCATGATGGTGAGACACGACCTATTCCGTCTAAACCCATGTTGGAGTCCCCAAGTAGCTTGTAGGAATCCAAATGGTCAACAATCCTACTCGCTATTATCCCCTCTAATTATTTACCTACAACTGAAGTGAAATGGTGTTATTTATAGAGGTTCCAAAGCCTCTCTTCCCACGCATGAGGTAGCAGCAGCGTCCTAATCGTAAGAGTAGAGAAAAAGACTTAATACTAAAAGTTTTTTTTTTTTTGCAGTCAGAGGAGAACATCCTTAACCTAAGCTAAAAGGACAGAGTAGGGATGGGAAGGGGTCCTAGTAACCCACGGGACAGGTTTGTACAACAGACTTCACCCGCCCTCCCGAAAGAGAGAGAACCTAAAGGAATTGGCAGCCAATTTCTCTAGAATCCCACGACTCGGGACCGGAGGGCTGTCACACCCCAAGTATAAAGTTTACAACACCCAGAAGGAACGTGCATAACCTTTATACCCCCTGCGGAGAGAGAGAGAGAGAGAGAGAGAGAGAGAGAGAGAGAGAGAGAGAGAGAGAGAGTTACAAGGAAAAAAGAAGTACCTCAAAAGGCCTTGCGGCCCATACCGAGGAGGTACCAATGGCAACGGGTGCCAGGGAAAATTTTGTACACACTCAAATAGTGTGCAAGATTTGGTCTAACCTTTTCTTGAACTGATCCACAGAGGAACTGTTCACAACTTCCGAAGGTAACCTGTTCCATGTGTCACAGATCTTATACGTAAAGTAATTCCCACACACACTAGTCCTAAACCGTTTCAAATCCAACTTCCAACCATTGTTGCGAGTTGGGTTATCATTTAAACTAAACATACTTCTAAAATCGACATCGTTGAACCCGCGTAAGAGCTTGAAAACCTCGATCAGTTGACCGCGCAGCCTCCGAGTTTCAAGCGAAAACAAGTTCAGGGCGCGTAACCGTCGATTGTAGCCCATATGCCTAACGGAAGGGATTAACTTTGTGGCCCTCGCCTGCACTCGCTCCAGCCTCTCAATATCTTTCCTGAGGGTGGGCGACCAGAACTGCACAGCATACTCCAGGTGCGGCCGAACAAGGGAATTGTACAGTGAGAGCACAATCTCCTTGTTCCGAAACTGAAATTGCCTCCTGATATAACCCAATAGTTTCTGGGCTTTCTTTTCCACCTCTACACTGTTTCGTAAACTTAAGGTCGCTGCTAATTAGCACACCCAAGTCCTTTTCTAAATCAGTCACCTCGATATTACTACCCAACATCGAGTAGTCCGACTTGGGATTGGCGTAGCCAATGTGCATCACTTTGCATTTACCCAAGTTAAACGGCATTTGCCATTTTTCGGACCACTCTCCTATCCTACCTAGGTCCGCACGCAGTTCCTCGATCGCTTCGGGCGTCCCAACATTGGCCCCAAGCTTGGTGTCATCAGCGAATTTGGCGATCCGACTGACGATGCCACCGTCGATATCATTTATGTAAATGATAAACAACAGTGGCCCCAAAACGGAACCCTGAGGAACCCCACTAGTGACCGAGGCCCAACCCGAACTAGCCCTTTAATTACCACCCTCTGCCGCCTATTCCTCAGCCAGTTTTCAATCCACCTACCTATTTCCCCACCGATACCCAGCGCGCGCACTTTCGCCATTAGCCGGCGGTGAGGTACCTTATCAAAGGCTTTCTGAAAGTCGAGATAAAGTATATCAATCGCCCTACTCTTATCGTACTCACTCAACATGACGTGGAAAAACTCGAGCAAGTTGGTGAGACACGACCTATGCCGTCTAAACCCATGTTGGGAGTCCCCAAGCAGCTTGTAGGAATCCAAATGGTCAACGATCCTATCAGCTATTATCCCTCTAATAATTTACCTACAACTGAAGTGAGACTAATGGGACGATAGTTCCCTGGACTTTCGTGATCCCCTTTCTTAAAGATAGGGGTCACGTTGGCTTCCCTCCAGTCACCAGGCACCTGGCCCATCTCCAACGATTTGTTGAAGACTGTAGCCAGGTGGGGAGCCACCTGGTCGCGCACTTCTCGCAACACTCTGGGGAGAAACTGGTCTGGCCCAGGAGCCTTAAACGCGCTCAGTTTGTCTATTCTATCGGCAACGACTGTCGCGGTACATCTAACACTATCCAGGCCAGCACCTTCGTGCCTCACGCCTGGCTCGGGGATGACGCGGGTATCCTCCCTGGTGAACACTCCCGCAAAGTACTCATTAAGCACATTAGCGATGTCCGCAGAAACGCCGCTTCCGTCCTTTAACGGACCTATCATGCTTCTAATGGGCTTTCTACTATTAACATAACTGAAGAACTCCTTAGGGTTCCCCTTGCAGAGGCTTGCCACCCGTAGTTCTTCGTTACGTTTCGCTAGCCTAACCTTCGCCTTCACTTCCCTACACAGGCGGACATACGCTTCAGTGTTCTCGTGGGAACGATTGGCCTTCGCCCTCCTATACGCTACTTTCCTATTTCGGATAGCCGAAGCGATGTCACGATTGAACCACTTAGGCTGCGTTGAAGCAGGGGTGACCGGTTTTGAGGGTATGGCAGCAGACTGCAGCACCATAAACTCGTCCCGGAATGCACTCCACACTCCCTCAACATCGCCGCCGACCTCTAACCCCATCTCTCCTACGCTATCCCTGAGGCTAACAAAGTTCGCCCGCCGGAGATCGAGCTTACTGCCTCTCGAGTTACTACGCTTCACCCGAGGGACGCACACACGGAACCTAATAAGACCGTGATCACTCCCGCCCAACGATTCGTCAACGGTGAGGCCAGTGACGAGGTTGTCTTCGGTCGTGAATACTAAGTCTAGAACGCTTTCGCCTCGTGTAGGCTCGTTGACCCACTGAGTGAGGAAGTTCTCATCAGCAAAGTCAACTAGCCTCCTCCCTTCAGCATCAGCAGTCCTGTTTTCCCACTTTATGCCGCGACAGTTGAAGTCTCCTAAAACTACACACACCCTATCCCCTAGCAGGCTACTGAGTTCGGTGTACAGGGCTGTATCCTCCTCGAGGAGGAGATGCGGAGGTCTGTACACCAAGATTAACCTATAGTTCGTCCCTCCCACATTCAGATCGACGCCAAGCAGCTCCCGTTCCGACCGGAACTGGCAGTCAACCGGACTCAACGTGTCTCTGACGTATATTAGTACCCCACCCCCCTCCCCACGGGTGCGGTCTTTGCGAAACATTCTATACCCGGGAATTTCGAACTCCCCAACGTAGTCCCTACGATCAGTATGAATCCAGGACTCGGTGATAGCAACGATATCCTGGTATTCTGATGCTAAGAGCGCCCGTAGCTCGCAAAACTTGTTCCTAATCGACCTAGCATTAAAAAGCATTGCACGGAGGGAGCCTTCCCTATTCTGACCGCCCCCTAGCACGACCCGTTTCCCGAACAGCCAGGGCTGTCGGGAGTTGAAGAGCCCCTCACTAACGAGGGGGCAACTTCCGCAGGAGCCTGAGCCCCCTCCAACGTAGGAAGGAGGGTCACCCACCTGTACCTGGACGCACCCTTCAGTTGAAGGTACGTCCGCCACCGGCTCATCATCTCTCCCCGGTGGGGCCCATCATCTCTCCCCGGACTCGACCTCACCATTCTGTATAGGTGCCGGTCGAGCAGCGCGCCTAGCACACCTTTACCCTTGTTATTGAGGTGGACACCATCCCTCTGGTAAAGGTCCCACCTACCCGAAAATGCGTCGAAGGGGTCAATAAACCTCACGCCCAGCGGGACGCACAAGTCTTGCACCCTCTCGTTGATGCCAATGACCTTACTGAGCGCGTGGTCACTGGCATTCATTCGCGGTAAAATACCCATTAACATTCCCCTGTCTGTCTTCAGTTTTAGATCATCCGCAAGAGACATGATCTCGGTGATGATCCCCTGAAGACCTACCCTACCGCCTTTGAGGAACAGGTCGTTGCCACCAGCGTGGACAACGATCGCAGTCCTCCGACTAGCCACGCGCACCTTCTCTACCTCCTTCCTTAAGTGCGCCGTTCCCCGCCCAGGTAAGCACCTTACCTTCCTCCCATCCCGGTTTGCAGAAGCAAAGTACTTCTCCTGGCCCCTGATCTGCGAGTCCCCAATCAAAACGGTGTCTTCCTCCTTCGAGCACAGGAGACTAAAGCGGTTAGAGGTCTGACAGGGGCAACTGGGGTCTCAGGCTTCGGCTTCGCAGCCTTCTTGCCCGAGACCTTTCGAAACCCGTCGCCACCCATACACGCAGTTACACCACCCAGACAGAGAGAGAGAGAGAGAGAGAGAGAGAGAGAGAGAGAGAGAGAGAGAGAGAGTTACAAGGAAAAGAAGTACCTCAAAAGGCCTTGCGGCCCATACCGAGGAGGTACCAATGGCAACGGGTGCCAGGGAAAATTTTGTAAAAGTTTATTTTTCTTTCAACTATCCTAGCAGTAGTAGAAAACTGGATAGAAAAGTAGAAGGCTCTCTCCCCACCCTCCGCTCCCTCCCTGCCAGAGGCAGGTACGGAAAAAGGTTGAAGAAAATACCTTGACCCTGGAAAAGTAGCCAAGGAAATTTTACAGGAAAGTGGAGAATATATAAATAGCTCTATATTTAGCTTGCTCACAGAGACACCGAGCAAGCGAACTCCTGCAGAGTTTTCTGAGGTTTTAATCTTAAACTATGAGTGTGTTCAGTACTTTGTCTAGCCTATTTTTAAACAGATTTACACTTTGACTGGAAACAACCTCTGAGGGAAGTTGGTTCCAGATATTAACTATTTTATAGGAAAAGAAATTTCCGCAGACTAGGTCCTAAATGTCTTTACACACTCAAATAGTGTGCAAGATTTCGTCTACCCTTTTCTTGAACTGATCCACAGAGGAACTGTTCACAACTTCCGAAGGTAACCTGTTCCATGTGTCACAGATCTTATACGTAAAGTAATTCCCACACACACTAGTCCTAAACCGTTTCAAATCCAACTTCCAACCATTGTTGCGAGTTGGGTTATCATTTAAACTAAACATACTTCTAAAATCGACATCGTTGAACCCGCGTAAGAGCTTGAAAACCTCGATCAGTTGACCGCGCAGCCTCCGAGTTTCAAGCGAAAACAAGTTCAGGGCGCGTAACCGTCGATTGTAGCCCATATGCCTAACGGAAGGGATTAACTTTGTGGCCCTCGCCTGCACTCGCTCCAGCCTCTCAATATCTTTCCTGAGGGTGGGCGACCAGAAACTGCACAGCATACTCCAGGTGCGGCCGAACAAGGGAATTGTACAGTGAGAGCACAATCTCCTTGTTCCGAAACTGAAATTGCCTCCTGATATAACCCAATAGTTTCTGGGCTTTCTTTTCCACCTCTACACACTGTTTCGTAAACTTAAGGTCGCTGCTAATTAGCACACCCAAGTCCTTTTCTAAATCAGTCACCTCGATATTACTACCCAACATCGAGTAGTCCGACTTGGGATTGGCGTAGCCAATGTGCATCACTTTGCATTTACCCAAGTTAAACGGCACTTGCCATTTTTCGACCACTCTCCTATCCTACCTAGGTCCGCACGCAGTTCCTCGATCGCTTCGGGCGTCCCAACATTGGCCCCAAGCTTGGTGTCATCAGCGAATTTGGCGATCCGACTGACGATGCCACCGTCGATATCATTTATGTAAATGATAAACAACAGTGGCCCCAAAACGGAACCCTGAGGAACCCCACTAGTGACCGAGGCCCAACCCGAACTAGCCCTTTAATTACAGCCTCTGCCGCCTATTCTCAGCCAGTTTTCAATCCACCTACCTATTTCCCCACCGATACCCAGCGCGCGCACTTTCGCCATTAGCCGGCGGTGAGGTACCTTATCAAAGAGAGAGAGAGAGAGAGAGAGAGAGAGAGAGAGAGAGAGAGAGAGAGAGAGAGAGAAGAGAGAGAGAGAGAGAGAGAGAGAGAGACTTTTAAATGGTTTGTGGGTAAGGGTTTCACGTATGTTATTTTAGTCCAGGGTAGTTTATGTCGAGGTGTTAACGTAACTTGCACTCGGGACTGTTAATTGTAAGACAACTACCATAGCTGGGACTGAGACACGTTATCCCCTGCATACTCTGTATATATCTATATACAGTATGTCTCTATATATAAATAGATAGAGTGATCAACACAAAGATAGATGTGGACGTCATTGATTGGGTTAGAGCAATTATGTGCACCAATCCGAACACACCTCCGCTGCCATAAGGACCGCCCATTTTATACCTAACAGACTAGCTTGGGACGAGACAGAGGCGTGAGACTTCTTGTAAGCACTGTACATTCGTTTTTAATGTCCTGAATATGGTTTGCAAAAGATAATGATGTGTTGTATGTGACCCCCAAGTATTTTGGTCCTGTGAGTGTGTGGAATGTTGGTGTTGTTTAGTGTAAGCTGTGGAGTTATCTGGTGTTCTTTTGTGTTGCTTGTTAGCAAGGTGATGGTTGATTTCGTGGGCGCTACTTTGAGTCTATTGTGTGTGAGCCAGTCTTGTATACTATTTATATATGTTTGTAGGTTATTTGTAGCGGTGTCGATGTTGTTGTGGGTGGACGTTAGAGTGATGTCATCTGCATATGATGATAAGGTAAGCTTGTTATCTATAGGTGTTGGAATGTCATGCATGTATAATAAGGCCTATTGTTAGCTCTATAGGATCTATCTCATATAAGCTATCGAAATGGCTTGTTTCCATTCTTAATCCTCTCCTGGGCACAATTTCACAATCACACACAAATAATAATGTAGACCTCGTGGAAAAAATAATAGTATCAGTGTCAATTACAATTTCATATTGGTAAGCTTTGATGTTACCGCTTTATTTACAAGAGTCCCGGTGGAGGATCTATTAGGGTTTCTTTCGGAAGAATTGGTTAAGCATATTTTGCCATTACCTGTGGCTACAATTATAGAATTAATTAAGCTGTGCATAGTAGACTCGAAATTTGTGTTCAATAATGAATATTTTAGGCAGAAATTTGGTATGGCGATGGGAAACCCCCTCCCCCCCATTTTAAGTAACTTATATATGGAGTTTTTTGAAAGTAAGTTATTAAGGAAGATTCTGCCAAATTATGTTCCATGGTTTAAATATGTAGATGATGTTTTTTGTCTTTGGCTAGTATCTTTAAATCTCAATGAATTCTTACCCAAACTTAATAATTTAATTCCCTCTATCAATTTTACAGTTGAAATAGAAAGAGATTCTTCTATTCCTTTTTTAGATGTTTTAATATATAGGTCTGAAAAAAAGTTTAAGTACAATATTTACAGAAAACCCACTAATAATTGCTCCTATATACATTATCATTCTGCTCACCACATTAACGTAAAATGATCCGTTCTTTCTGCTTTGTTCCTAAGAGGCTTACGAATTTGTAACCCAGAGTTCATTAATGACGAAATTAGTAAAATATACAAAATTGCGTTTGATTTAAAATATCCAAAGAACTGCATAGATAAATCCTAAAAAATGGCAAAGAAAACCTTCTACGAAGTAAAGGACAAGATTCCTTATAACAAAAAATTTGTTAGTGTTACCATTCAGGGAAAATTTCCTTGATCTGCCGAACCTGCTGAGGAATTTTAACGTAAATATTGCGTTCAGAAATTTAGATGTAATTAAGAATTAATTGATTAAGAACTCCCCTTTAAGTGAACAGGGTTGTGTATATAAAATTCCATGCACAATATAATAAATTTTACATAGGCCAAACTGGTAAGTCCCTTGAGTTACGGTACGTATTAAGCAACATCAATACAGTATAAGAATTGGCCAAGAATCTAACGCCATTTTCATTCACGGAAGAAATACTAATCACCCCATTGATTGGGGAAATGCCTCCAAATTAAGGTTTAGTAAATCTATTATTAGCAGAAATATAATTGAATCTAGTGTGATCAAGAATAATGTGGATTTGGTGCTTAATATAAGCCCTGGGCTGTATAAATTAGACCCGTACATAATTAGAAAGTTGGCGTAGGGCCTATTGGTTTCTTGACCGCATTCTTTCCCCTTAACGGTTTACTTTGGTTAAATATTATTTTAAGAACTGTTAACATTCTCATGTGTGCATTGTAATATTTCTTTCGTATATAATCTGTGTGTGCTTGGTGGTTTATTACACTTTTGATCAGGTTGGCTATTGGGAGAGTTTTTTCAGATTGTTTGTAGAAGTTTGGAATATTCTGTAAGATGTTGGCACCATTCCTTTTGTTTTCATTAAATTCTTGCCACTTAATTGCCTGCTTTAATTAAATACTATTTCTAATAACTGTTACAATAATTTTTGTTCTCTATACATGTTAATTGTCTAATTTCATCTATATAGTTCTTTTATACTCAATAATTTAGCTTCCTTCAGATTAAGTTATCTATGGAAAAAAAAATCTTTAGTGTGTTTTAAGGTTTTTAAATTGAGTTGCCGTTTGGGAATTTTTCGCTTGTGTATTTAACTCATTTACTTTGTAAAATCTGCTTATTATTTGTTTTTCCCTGAAGATGTGAATATATCACGAAAGCGCTCGGATTTCGTTTCTTTTTTCCTTTGACCTGTGGTTGTTTGCTTATTAATAAGATAATGTTATAATGTTTCAGACCAACAAAGACCCTAGGATCCACTCATGGCTGGTCTACCTAACTGTGTTCGTAATCGTGTATTGTGTATGTCCTCCGTGGTGGCGGAGGGGACCTACAATTTTACGTGGGTTCCGAACCACAAGAACATAAGAAATTTATGTAAAAACTGCCGGTAATTTGGCAACGACCAATTTTTACGAAACTAAATAATTATCAATTTAAAACTAATTAATTATCGATTTAAAACTCAAGATAGAATCTCTGGATCCAGAGGATCAAGTCATAATAGACTACTATCCACAAATGTTACACTCTATATCTATTTATAACGGACATGCAAATATATCAGATCCAAAGAATCCAGTCAATTTCATTACGGTATCCATCAAGTCACGGTCCATATCGATTGCGGACCAAGTCAAAATTTACAACCATATACATTACAATATATACACACGAGGAAAAGTGTAGGTGTGGCTGTAAAGACTGTACAGTAATGTAGAAATGTGTGTGCACCCATTATGGGTCCCCCATTTAAAGGTGTTTGTGGGGCAAGTGATCATGAGTTTTTCAATACCTCACAGTACTATGGGGGGCACCGCTCGGCAGAGGAATCTCTTTAAATGGGGTGTGTAAGGACAGAGAGTATCCCCTAACCCAAGACGCTGCCTCCCTATATCCCACAACACTTGTGTTGAGCTGTGTGATCTATCCCCACAAAGCCTTGATTTTACTACCTTAAACTATACCCTTTCTATCAACATGCGCGTCTAATCGATTTTTAAACATGTTTATAGACGTGCTACTAATTACTTCTACCGGCAAACTATTCCAGCTATTTACTATTCTATGCGTAAAAAAGTTTTTCGCAACTGCTGTCTCGAACCTTCTACTTGTCAACTTACACCCGTTATTTCTAGTCCTATTATATTGAGATATTTCGAAAAAGCTATCTCTATCTACGTAATCAAACCCATTCATAATTTTGAAAACCTGGATTAGATCACCCCTTAACCTCCTAGTCTCGAGAGTAGTCAATTTTAACTCCTTAAGCCTATCCTCGTACGACTTTGACCTAAGAGACGGAATCATCTTAGTTGCTCGTCTTTCAACTCTTTCGATTTTGTCTATATCTTTACGCATATGCGGATTCCAAAATTGGACCGCGTACTCCAAATGGGGTCTAACTAATGATTTATAAAGAGGAACTATAATATCGCGCGATTTGTACTCAAAATTTCGAGCTATAAACCCTAACACTTTGTTCGCCTTATTGACCGCTGCTGTACTTTGTTTCGCTACTTTTAAATCACCAGTGACTATAACTCCTAAATCTTTTTCCTGCTCTACGCTTGTTAAATCTTTCCCTGACATACTATACGCAAAATTACCGTTACGCGAACCTATATGCAAAATTTTGCACTTATCCACGTTAAATCTCATTTGCCATGTGACTGACCAATCAACGATTTTATTCAGATCTTCCTGAATTTTACCTCTATCTTCGTCATTAATCGCCCTACCACCCAGCTTCGTGTCATCCGCAAACTTTGAAACTGTACTGACTAGGCCGACATCTAAATCGTTAATATATATAAGAAAAAGCAAGGGGCCCAATACAGAACCCTGAGGAACGCCACTCGCTACATTAGCCCAACACGACTCCGCTCCATCAACGACCACCCTCTGTTTCCTGCCTCGCAACCACTCTTCTAGCCAATTTATTACTACACCCCTGATTCCATGAGCCTTAGTTTTTTCAATGAGTCTTTTGTGCGGCACGGTGTCAAACGCTTTTTGAAAATCTAAATACACTACATCAACCGCCCGATGTCTATCGTAAACGTCAACCACGCTTTGGAAAAATTCTAAAAGATTAGTTAAGCAAGATTTGTTTCGCCTAAAACCGTGTTGCGTATTTCTAACCAGATTATGCTCTTCTAAGTGTTCGACTATACGATCCCTAATTATTGATTCCAGTAGCTTACCTACAACAGACGTTAAACTGATTGGCCTATAATTTCCCGCCGCACCTTTATCGCCTTTCTTAAAGATAGGTGTTACGTTTGCTAACTTGAAATTATCTGGTACGCACCCCTCAGAAATAGACGCATTAAAAATCTTTGTTAGCGGCACAACAATGCTATCTTTTAATTCTTTTAGTTGTATGGGATATATGCAATCCGGACCCGGTGATTTACGCGTTTTCATTTTATCAATATAGCGCATTACTTCCCCTTCACTAACGACAATATTATCCAAAATATTACCATTATCAAAAGGTATTATATCTATGACCGTAGGGATATTCGTTACATCTTCTATACTAAAAACTGACGTAAAAAATTCGTTTAGCAAGGTAGCCATTTCCTTGTTTTCAGAGACTAGATCTCCATTTACATTTTTGAATGGACCTAAAACTTTTTACTGGATTTCTATTATTGACGTATTGAAAGAATCGTTTGGGGTTTTCTTTACCGTCACGAGCTATGGAGATTTCAAATTCGCGCTTGGACTTTTTTATTACACTTTTCGCTTCACGCCTCAGAGATATGTAGTTGTTTCGTAACAACAAATTGTCTTTATCGCACTTATGTTGCCTATAAGCCCTATCTCTACTCTTTATAATGTCTCGTACTCTAGAAGTAAACCACAAGGGCTTGTTGTGATTTTACTGCATATATATATATATACACACAATATATATATATATATATATATATATATATATATATGATGAATAAAACCACGTGTCACTTTCGTGAAATAATTTTTCATATATATATATATAAATATATATATATATATATATACACACAAACATATATATATACATATATACACACAAACATATATATATATATATACACACATATATATATACACACACATATATATACACACACACACACATATATATATATACATACACACACACACACATATATATATATACACACACACACATATATATACACACACACATATATATATATACACACACACACACATATATATATATACACACACACACACACACATATATATATATACACACACACACACATATATATATATATATACATATATATATACACAGGGTGTCCCAGAATTAACTATCTATTTCAATGAAATCGGACAAATTTTTTAAAAACACTTTTATTTATGTTTATCATGTTTAATATGTGTTAAAAATGTATAAATTTCTAAATTTTTTTCATAATTTTATTTTCATAATTTTTTCATTATCTGGTCCAATGAAAGACAGTCTGAAGTCATAGAATGGCAGAGAGACTCTCCAAAAGTTAACGTGTGGCTTGGAATGACCAAATCCAAAATTTATGGCCCATTCTTCTTTGCGGAGGCAACTGTAACAGGTACCGTCTACCTTGATATGCTTCAGCAGTTTCTCGAACCACAGCTTCTTGATGATGGCATTCTTGATAATGTTGTGTTTCAACAAGATGGAGCACCATGTCATTATGCTCTAATTGTTCGAGAATACCTCAACAGACGCCTTCCGAATCGGTGGATTGGACGTGGAGGACCTCGACCTTGGCCTCCGCGTTCTCCGGATTTGACACCCCTGGATTTCTTTGCATGGGGTTTCATAAAAACAAAGGTTTATCGCCAAAAGATCAATGCTTCTTGTTGAAACACAACATCATCAAGAAGCTGTGGTTCGAGAAACTGCTGAAGCATATCAAGGTAGACGGTACCTGTTACAGTTGCCTCCGCAAAGAAGAATGGGCCATAAATTTTGGATTTGGTCATTCCAAGCCACACGTCAACATTTGGAGTCTCTCTTTGCCATTCTATGACTTCAGACGGTCTTTCATTGGACTAGATAATGAAAAAATTATGAAAATAAAATTATGAAAAAATTTAGAAATTTATACATTTTTAACACATATTAAACATGATAAACATAAATAAAAGTGTTTTTAAAAAATTTGTCCGATTTCATTGAAATAGATAGTTAATTCTGGGACACCCTGTATATATACACACACATATATATATATACATATATATATATATGATGAGTAAAACCACGAAGGAAAGGAAACAGAATGGTGCTCAAGCGCATTCGTCTAATGACATCCTCAGGAACACTGAAGTACATAAAGTTACAGCCTATATATAGGTTACAGAAAAAAAAAATATATATATATATATTATATATACAATAAACGGAGAAATTAATTAAAAAAAAAAAATTTGAGGATTGTGGGAGGAGCATACAAATTTGTAAGGAAAAACTAAGGCGGCCATTTTTTCTTCAATGTTTCTCCGCGCCCTTAGGATCGCAAGTCCGGAATACATCGATGCCGAATTACAAAAAATCAACGGTATTCGAAGTGATCTGTGTTATCCATCTGCGTTTATGGAATCTTGTCTTAACAAGGCACAACGAACTTTCTATCGTGTCAATAATAACACCCGTACTTTGTCAAAAAATATTTTAGTACTTCCATTTTTCCCGGGCTTTTTAGGTATTGCTAATGTACTTAAACTTTTGGATATTAATGTAGTATTTTCATAACAATATTGTGAAAAATATCAGTAAAAAATAGCCCTACCAATAATTCAGGCATTATCTATAAAATTGGTTGTAAACAATGTGATTCCTTTTACATAGGTCAGACGGGAAAGGATTTGTACACGTATAAAACATCATCAATATTCCGTTAGAACAGGACAGTCGTCCAGTGCCCTTTTTGTCCATTTGTCAGTTATATCCCACTGTATTGATTCGAATAATGCTTCAGTTTTATTTCACTCTAGCAACATTGTTAATAGAAATACTCTTGAGTCTGCCATTATCCAACTTACAAATAACTTCAACATAAGCAAAGGTCTTTTTCAACTCGATCCTGTTGTTTTGAATTTCTTTAGAACAGATTTAGATAAGAAGGGTAGAACGCTAAATCTTTGGTAAACTTGTATGCGGGCAGTGCTAAAACCCGGGCAGATTTCCAGTATATATTGGTATTATTTTTTTTTAACATTGGTTGGAAATAATTAATTTGATCTTGTGCTAAAAATCGATAGTTTTTCCTTACAAATTTGTATGCTCCTCCCACAATCCTCTAATTTTTATTTTTTTTAATTTTTATTTTAATTTCTCCGTTTATTGTATATATATATATATATATATATATTTTTTTTTTTTGTAACCTATATATAGGCTGTAACTCTTTATGTACTTCAGTGTTCCTGAGGATGTCATTAGACGAAAGCGCTTGAGCATCATTCTGTGTTTCCTTTCCTTCGTGGTTTTATTCATCGTAAATATTTTTCACGTGTTACTTTCGTGAAATAATTTTCATATATATATATATATATATAGCGAGGAATAGGAGGACGAAAAGATGGTACATGTTTATTAACAGACGTTTCGGAAAAATTCAATTTCCATCATCAGTGCTAAAAAGTTTAAAAACAAATAGAAATAAATAAGTATAATAAATAAAAACGAACAATAAATTAAAATGGCGCAACAATTAGCGAGAATTACTAGTAAGTTATAATATATTAAATTAAAAGATTAAAAATTAAATGATACAAAGTATAAAAGTATGGACAATAAGTAAAATATAAAACGGTTTAGGTAAAACAGAATTGAAGGGTTTCTTACCAGATTGTTAATGCAATGGGAGACTAATTATACAGAAGATTGGGAATGGTTGCCTCTTGGAAGAATTCCATATTAGGAAGATGGAGCCGGGCGGAGTGATGGTGAATTTCTTTTGAAAGTTTATTTTGCAATGTTTAAATTGAAAGCGGAACTGCAATCGTTGAGGGTTGGCTGGATACTGAGGATATAAAGGGACTCAAGTATGCGGAGGTCGATTAGTTGGTTGGCTGAATTAATGATTTTGAAATGGGAGGAAAGTAACGGGTGGTTGTGGAGGTGGCAGTGATCCCTTATTGCTGATTTGGAGGGTTTGTTCAAGGGCTGTGAAGTTCTTGTAGAAATCCCACGATGCTCGTCCACTCTTGTTTGATATTGGCGGATGGTACTGCCAATATAGTTCGCTTTGCAGCGAACACAATTAAAAGCGTAGATAGTGGACGAAGCAAGTGGCTGGGGTGTTTTTTTCTTTATGGTTAAGGTAAGATTTGATACTACTGTATTGTTGTTGGCGAAAGCGAAATGAAATTTAATTTGGGGGTAAAGCGGGGTAAGTAAGAGACGGAGTTCTGAAAGTATTTTGTGGCTAATGTGGTCGTAATAGGGGAATGAAAAATATTGTACGTCTTTTTTAACAGTGGGAACTTTAAGGGGAGGTTGATAAATATTATTAAGAAAATTTCTGGTTAAGGACTGTGACAGATGTTTTGGGAGAGAGTTATTAATGCTGAAGTTAAGAATTAACTCTATTTCATGATGGAAGGATAAGTACGAGGAGCAAAGATGGTAGGCACGGTGGATTAAAATTTTAATACTGTTTATTTTATATAGCAAGGGGATGTGGCTTAGGAAATTAGTACCTAACCTGTGTACGTGGGTTTTCGATATATGGAAGTGCTAAATTTGTTGTTTTGTTTAGTTATCGTAATATCTAGGAAGGAAAGTGTTATTGGATTCGTCTTCTTTGGTGAACTTAATGTTTTTATGTTGGGAATTAAGGTAGTTAAGAAAAAGGAGAAAGGTGTCATCAACGTATCTTTTATATAGGTGTGGTTTATAATGAGTGGGGGCAATGAAGTAGCCAGTTATTTTCGTGATGGCTGAGGAAGATGTTCGCTAGAGTGGCACTTAAGGGGGATCCCATAGCTAGTGAGTCGGTTTGTTGATAAAGTTGTTGGTTAAAGAAAAAATAGGTGTCTGAGGCGGCGAGCGTGAGCAGTTTGGTAAATTCATGTTTTGTTAGATTCAAAACTGTATTCGAATTGTTGGCGAAAAGGCTGTTAATACAGATATCGATGGCTTCTTTAATTGGAACGTTGGTGTAGAGATACTATATCGAAACTATGCATATGAAGATTATTTGAGTTATTTATGGTCCATATTTCTTTAGTGAATTCGTAGGAGTTGGTGACGGAGTATTCGTTTTGGGTTAGGGGGGTTAAAGTGGGAATTAGGAATTTTGTCAGTTTGTAATTGTGGGTAGTGTAGGCCGAAAGGATGGGTCTAATGGGTAAGTTGGGTTTATGTATTTTAGGGAGGCCGTAGAGAGTACCTGGGGATGAGCCGGAAGAACGTACTTGGTTATAAGTGCCTTCTGAAATTTTGTTCTGATCATATAGTTTTTTGAGGAAACGGTTGATTTTATCTTCAAGTTTTAGGAAAGGGTTAAAGGATTATCGTTAATCTTTTTAAATTTGGTAGGATCGTTAAGAACGTTGTTAACCTTATTAATATAATCTGTGTGTGTGTGTATATTATATATATATATATATATATATAAATATATATATATATATATATATCATATACACACACACACATACATATACATCCTGTTTGTGCATGATGCCATTTGACACACTCCTACACTGCTATGATGCTATCATCTCAACAACACAAGTAACATACCTACAGAAGCTAACTACTCCACAATCCATATAATATTACTAATTTTTTTTATTTCTGATATTTTTGACAGTAGTGTGGCACCCCTAAATATACTTCAAATGAGCTGATATTTTTGTCAGAAGTTATTCTTATAAAGGTTCACAATAATTTGAGATACCATGTTATGATTTCAAAAATTTTGTTTTTTGGACCAGTCTAATACACACACACACGCATATATATAAATATATATATATATATATACACACATACATATACATATATATATACACACACACAACACATATATATATATATATTATATATATATATATATATTATATATATATATATATATATATTACACACACACACATATATAAATACATATATATATATCCATATATATATATATATACACACACAAACACATATATATATATATATACACACACAGGGTGTCCCATAAGTCCAGCATCATAGGAAAAATAATAAAAAAAGGCAAACAAAAGCTTTTATTTACAGAACGTGCTCAATATGTCCACCATTGTTTTCAATACACAAATTCAGACGTGATACCCAGTCAGCAAGCACACGGTGAATGATGTCAGGAGTAATGGTGTTACATGCCCCAATAATGCGGTCGCAAATGTTCAACACTCCTAATTTCTCTGCATATACCAGCACTTTCAAGTGGCCCCAGAGATAAGAATCTAGTGGCGTGAGATCCAGGCTTCTAGCTGGCCATTCACAGGCCTTCGACGTCCTATCCAATGACCAGGGTATTGTTGGTACAGGTACAATTATGATTTGTAGAAATAGAAGAATATGAATTTCTCCTCTGATGCCGGACTTATGGGACACCCTGTATATAAAATTCTATATACATATATATAACAGTACATAAAAACAATCGTAATGAAAAATTCATTTCATGTATCCAGTTGGACACACGTGTTATCATAGACAGAAATTTACCCTATGAAAACTTTGTGTCCATTTTGAAACGAACTTTGTATAAAATCTTTTCTTCACAGTTATTAAAAATATTACTTAAAAAGTAAACAGGGAGCTTCCTTAATACTTCTAGAATGAAATTATAGTCAAAACAAATATAATAATGGTGATTAAACATAGGAAAATTACAAAAAACACTTACTGAAAAAACTGGCATCCACTCACTTCTACTTCACAATTATAACTGGCGTAATTGCTCAGAGCCATCTATTGAGAGAATGCTGAACGTTGCCTTCTGCATCCAAATGGTTACAAAGATTCAAATGGAGTAGATTTTTTTCTTATGTATGTATGTATGTATTAAACCTGTGTAAGAGTTAAGCAAAGTTAATTTGTCTAAATGGCAACAAATTACGACAAAGGGTTAAAAATATGAGGTTGTGTTCAATTGAATATTTGGTATTTCAACATAGAACAGAAAACCACAATTTTGAACATGATAATGCAATTTTTGGGAAAAGTTGCAGAAAACAAACCCCTCTTAGAATAAAATTTTACATAAAAATACATATTAGTCAGAGTGAAATTCGGACTCGGAAAAGTATGATATGTCCATTTTGAAACGAACTTTGTATAAAATCTTTTCTTCACAGTTATTAAAAATATTACTTAAAAAGTAAACAGGGAGCTTCCTTAATACTTCTAGAATGAAATTATAGTCAAAACAAATATAATAATGGTGATTAAACATAGGAAAATTACAAAAAACACTTACTGAAAAAACTGGCATCCACTCACTTCTACTTCACAATTATAACTGGCGTAATTGCTCAGAGCCATCTATTGAGAGAATGCTGAACGTTGCCTTCTGCATCCAAATGGTTACAAAGATTCAAATGGAGTAGATTTTTTTCTTATGTATGTATGTATGTATTAAACCTGTGTAAGAGTTAAGCAAAGTTAATTTGTCTAAATGGCAACAAATTACGACAAAGGGTTAAAAATATGAGGTTGTGTTCAATTGAATATTTGGTATTTCAACATAGAACAGAAAACCACAATTTTGAACATGATAATGCAATTTTTGGGAAAAGTTGCAGAAAACAAACCCCTCTTAGAATAAAATTTTACATAAAAATACATATTAGTCAGAGTGAAATTCGGACTCGGAAAAGTATGATATGTCCTCTTGTTGCAATGCAATCTTAATTACATTCTTCAGCAGTGGTCATATTTCTTTTCATGGTTTCTTTCACTACATCATGCCGTGTAGGAGGGGCTCCAATGTTTGCCAAATAGCCTATGTTTTGAGCTGGTAAATCATCTTTGGTTATTTTTGAGTTCTAGCTAGACCACATTGGTGTTTGTTTGTTTTGCAAGATATTGTCCATGCAACATCTCTAGCAGCACAGGCTTTGTAGTTTTCAGGCTTGACCATTATTTGTACCTCAAAGGAAAACTTTGATACTTTTAGTTTCTTTCTCACTGGTTCGAGTTCTGGATTTGCTATTTCAAGACTTCTCTTCTTTCATTTGTTCATATAAATAGGATATGTAGTCATTGTTTTTGTGGTGGATGTTGTCATTTTGCTGTTGGTGACGATATAAACTGGAACTTCATTTTGAACACAGATTCCTTGTGTGTCATGATGCATCGATCATCATAGTTGTCCTATACTGTGTCTGTGTTTGTGCTTAGTCCTTCACTTGCTTCTAGGCCATCAGGAAGAACTCAGTTTTTCTCAATAATATTAGCAGCAATTTCAGTCTTGTATTCTTCTGCAGCATGATATCCTATGCAGTGGCCCAAAGTGATTAACAACTTCTTGAATCTTCCTGGAACCAGTAATACTCTTTAAACCCATGCCCTGCTGCATGTGTTTAGATGGCTCCACTGAAGATATCATCTTCAGCTGATGATTCAACATACCACTCACACTCTCTGACTGGCTTCATCTTTTGTTCCGTGTACAGAATACTATAAAAACTAATATTTCAGCAGGTATATTTGGACACTGACCATCATGGATTGCTTCTACTATAATAGGCTTTGGAAGTTTATTCTCACTGAGCTTCTTGATCTTCTCTCTGAGGAACAAAGCTACATTCTTAATTTCCTTGGCCATAGCATCCTTTGCAATAGAGAGATAGGTACCTGTTTCTTGCTGTCTTGCTCAACTTGAAGCTTGCTGCCATAGTGTTCTGAGATTTTGGACAAAAGATGGTATGGTTAGAGGTAGGCTCCTCGAATCTTTCTTCTTTGAGAAATTCAATGGTTTTATTGATATCAACCAATTTCTGGGAAGCTTCTTTCAAAAAGATCTCAAACTCTATATATCTAAGTAATCTTAAGAAAGCAGTCTTGTCCCTTTGTGTACGTTGCACCTTGTTGTTTGGCCACAGCCTTAGCAGCCATGGAAATATACCTTTTCCTGCATGTCTTATGGTACTTGACCTCCTTCACTACGAAGTCAATGTGTTCATATTCACAAAGAAAGTCTGTCTCTTTCAGTTGCCTTGCAGCATTTATAATACTGTCCTGTGCTTGTGTAGTCTCACATAGAGATAGTATTTCAAAACCACTGGGGAAATGCTTACAGTCCGGACCATTGCAGAAAATATAGTTCCTTCCCAGCAACCCAATAGTTGAGATAGAAGCCACTGTGGTTTCTTTACCACAGATCTGTTTTAAGAATGTTTTCATCGGAATATGTTTTTCTTTTCCTTTGACTGTATTGATAAGTGGTAAATTTACTGTAGCAGCCACTGTGAAAACCATAATGAGGCAGTGGTTCAGCATTAAAATTAATGGCTTCACATATAGCAAGGTATTTAGAACTCATCTGATATTGTTTTCTGGCTTCAGCTGTGTCCCTGACTTTTTTCCACGTTTGTTTAGTAAATGGAGCCACTGCATCACCATCATGTTCTGCATCACCACTCACATGCAGCACACACTGCAAAGCACCTCCACACCATCATCCATCTGAAAAAAAAAGTGTCAATTTATGGTTACCCTAAGAGGTAGATGGCTTTAATCAGAATTTTAAGTGATCTTAATTTGATAAGCCTATTAAAACATCTCCAAAACGGCCATCTGTCGTAGCTGGGATCAATAAGACTGCATTTTTAGAATCAGCACCCATTTTTACATAGAATATGCTTGTCAAAACCATAACCATCTAAACTTCTGAAAATCTCTGATTTTAGCCATAATTGGCCAAAAAGTGTCCAAAATGGCCATTTGTTGTAGCTGGGGTTAATAAGACTGCTTTGTTTGGAATCAGCACACTTTTTTTACATAGAATAGGCTTGTCAAACTAAGATCACCTAAACTTCCAATCATGGGCACCCGCAGGATTTTTCCAAGGGGGGGCAAAATTTAATGTATTAATAGGTAGGGATCAAAAACAATGGCTGCCACGCACTGCATGCAGCCAGGTGCTTGAGTTGGCGCTGCCAACTTGGCGGGATAATTTTAAGGGGGGGACTTCTGAACAAATAAAAAGGTAGCAACCTTTTATCATGCACACAAATAAAATTTTTCACCCTTTAGGAGGCAGTTGGATACTTTTCATCAAGTTTGGATATAAATATTTTCTTGGCATTCCAGGGGGGGCAAGCGCCCCCCCCCTTGCCCCTACCTGCGGGCGCCCTGCTTCCAATTAAAGTCATCTACCTCTTATGGTACAGTGCTCCAGACAACTATCTCTTGGTAAAGATTCGGTAGAACACATCCACCCAAACTAGTGACAAAAATAGGTTTTTCTGGTGTTTTCATGATGTTTCAATTGAATCTGACCTTCATTTTTGGCACAAATGCACCATTAAGGAGATAACCCCCACCCTGGGCTTTGAAGAAGAGGGAAATTATGGGCTAAAAAGGCCAGAATCAATTGAAACAGCATGAAATACACCAGAAAAACCTTTTTTTGTCAGTAATATTCATGGCAAAAGTAACCTAACCTGGTACTACTAACCTTTCTGGGTCCTGACAATCAGAGCTGGGCACTTGCGGTTTTTTTTGCGTTTTTTTGCGGTACTGCGGTACTACTACCGCACTACCAAACCGGTACCGCATAACGCAGTACCGCAAAGGATCGCTGAAAGTACAGCAGTACCGCTACCGCATTCAAATTTCCCGCGGTACTTTCCGCAGTACCGACCAACACGGTAGTACCGCAGTACCGCAAAAAAAAACGCAAGTGCCCAGCTCTGAATGACCCAACCTTACCTTTCTGGGTATAATCACTTATGGCATTGGATACCACAAAGGTTAATTGAATGCCTGGTTAGGTCAGCTGTATGCCCTTGACAATTGGTTAGGTTGTCACGATATTTTTGTTGAAACTAACAAAAATAACAACCTAACCAATTGTCAAGGGCAGTTCACCTAACCAGGCATTTAATTAACCTAACTGGGCATGGGTAGCCCATAATGAATTTTGGACCCAGAAAGGTAAGTAGTACCCCTAACCTAACCTAGGCCTAGATGATGTTCCACTCAGACTGGGAGCTCCCAGTCCCACCAGAGACAGCCAGGGCTGCTGAGAGGGCAGGGAAGCCAGGTTAAATCCCCAGGGCCTGGAAAGAGGGGGGATAAAATCTGAAAATATTAATAAAGCAATTGATTAAATAACAGAGGACATATAATTAATGAACATACATTTTACAGAGATTATCATAGTCAAACTGAAACAGATAAAATATTATCTGTGGTCCACCAATGCCAAAGACTGACTGACAGAGCTGGGAACCATTGTAATTGAAAGTTAGTTAGCCTGTACTTTAAATTTCATCAGAATCATTTACCACTTTGTCAGAGAGAAGGCAAAGAAAGTACACTTCTAATTATGAAAATCTTGCAGTAAACAATTGTCTTGCCTGCATGAACTGGTACTGCATTTGTAAATTATATTGTGATAGAATTCATATAATTGATTCAAAAAATAAAATGGTAATTTTCTTCTGAGTTGTTTATTCATACTGTATATTTTGAATAGTGACTTCGACATATAATCAGTTTGCTTGTTATGTACACAAAAAAAATTCATAATAAAATAGTGAGTAAACAGGGGACATAAGAACATAAATTTTTATAGTGGTCACACTAGGGGCCACTTCAGCCCATTGAGGTGGCTCCACTATGTAAAAACTGCCTGTACATTGGCAACAACCAATTTTTACAAAACTAATTAATTGTCAATTTAAAACTAAAGATAGAATCTCTGGATCCAGAGGATCAAAGTCATAATAGGCTACTATCCACAAATATGTTACACTCTATATCTATTTATAACCAACATGCAAATATACAGTATTCCCTCGCTTAACACAGTTTTGATTAGCACAGTTTTCGAGTTAACACGGTTTATTAATTGCAACCCCTTTTTATTTAACACAAAGAAATTTCACTCAACACGGTCCTAAAACTTAAATTTCAAATTTAGCACGTATTCCGTTTCCATAGCAACAGCAGGCAGGCAATGTCTTACTTACCACCGAGACAAAGAGGCACGAGACACGTCACAGTCTCACGGACTCATTGTTTTAGTTAGCCTGCAGCAGCAGTAGAGGAAGGGTGCTTTATTTTTCTTTCTTGCAACAGAGCATACAATTCCTCTATTTTTGTTTAAATTTAGAATATTTCCCCCATTAGATAGCAATGGATAAGAGGAAAAATGAAAGTGAGAATGTCTCTATTAAAAAAAAAGCGAAAAGTTATAACTTTAGAGCAGAAACTTGAAATAATTAAAAGATACGATAGAGGGGAGAAAAAGGCAGAGATAGCGCGCTCATTTGGATTGAACGAAGCAACGATACGAACCATTTTGAAACAAGCTGATGATTATAAGAAAAAAGGACAGATGGCTTCATCTTCAACTGCTATGCAATCTACTCGAAATCGAAGTGAGAAAATGATTGAAATGGAACGATTATTACTAATATGGATCGAGGACTGTAATCAGAACCGCATTCCGCTGAGTACCTACAGTATTAAAACGAAAGCTTTGAGCCTATTCTCGACTTTGAAAGGAGACGATGAAGCAATTACAATATTTTACATGTGTTTTTATATTCAATTAACACGATTTCATTTAACACGGCACTTTACAGGGATTAATTAACAGTGTTAAGCAAGAGAATACTGTAAATATATCAGATCCAAAGAATCCAGTCAATTTCATTACAGTACCCATCAATACCAGTACCTTGCCAACCAAAAATAAGTCACAGTCCATATCAATTGCGGACCAAGTCACAATTTACAACCATATACATTACAATATATGTACTCAGGAGGAAAAGTGTAGGTGTGGCTGTAAAGACTGTACAGTAATGTAGAAATGTGTGCGCGCCCATTTTGGGTCTCCCATTTAAAGGTGTTTGTGGGGCAAGTGAAGATCATGAGTTTTTCAATACCTCACAGTACTATGGGGAGCACCACTCAGCAGAGGAATCTCTTTAAATGGGGTGTGTAAGGACAGAGAGTATCCCCTAACCCAAGATGCTGCCTCCCTATATCCCACAACACTTGTGTTAAGCTGTGGGATCTATCACCTAAACGCACATAATATATACGGTATGAAATAATCTAGTACCATTCATGCAATAAAATTGGGCTTAAACACTATCACCAGATGTCCCTTGCAGACATCAAACTATCCAACCATCTTTTGAAATAATCAAGTGTATCTAAGTCACCACTTCTTCTGTCAGACTGTTCCAAAACTTAATTACTCTGTTTGTAAAACATGTTTTCTTAAATTTGTTCTACATCTTGGCTTAAACAATTTCATACTATGACCTCTAGTCTGGTTATTGTGATCTTAATGAAAAGAGACTCAAAATCTATCTTATCCAACCCTTTTATCATTTTATACACCTCTATCATATCACCCTTAACCACCTCCTTTTTAATGAGAACATGTTTAGATACACCAGTCTTTCCTTATATGTCAATTGTCTTAGAGAGGGGATCATTCTCGTTCTTTTTTGTACTTTTTCCAGTTTTTCAGTATCTTGTATCAAATAGAGACTATTAAATTGAATACAGTATTCGAGGAGGGGTCTCACATATGAAATGTATAGTTGCTTTATAATATTGGGTGATTTGTATTCAATGTGTGTGTGCATGAGATTGAGTCTAGCATTTGCTTTATTTCTGATTACCACACAGTGATTTGAGGGTTTAAGTTCATTAGTCACAGTGACACCTAAGTCTCTCTCTTTATCATCATTTTTAATCCAAATTCCATTCATATTGTATTCAAATTCTGGATTTTTTGGCCCAATATGCATAACCTTGCACTTATCAACATTAAATTTCACCTCCCACTTATCTGCCTAATCTTTTTGTATTGTCATTGCTCCTGCTACTGACTTAACATTATGGCCTAATTTTGTATCATCAGCAAATTTTGAGATTTTACATGATAGGCCCTTCTCTAGATCATTTATATAGACAACGAAAAGCAGAGGTCCCAGCACAGGCCCCTGTGGGACTCCGCTTAATACGGGTCTCCAAGTAGACTTATTTCATTTAGATGAACTCTGTTTTCTGTTTCTCAGCCATTCTTCTATCCAGTCAGCTATATGACCTTTATACCATGGGCTTTAACTTTTACCAACAATCTTGCATGAGGAACAGTATCAAATGCCTTTGCGAAATCTAAGTATACTATATCTACTGGCTCTTTATTGTCCAAATGCAATAGGACTCCATCATAAAATTCAATCAAGTTGGTTAGACAGGACCTTCCATTTCGAAAGCCATGCTGGCTATCATTTATAAGGTTGCACTCTTCAAGGAACTCAGTAACTTAACCTCTAATGATAATTTCGAGTAATTTGCAAATAATAGAGGTGAGGCTGATGGGTCTGTAGTGTTTTGCCAAGTTTCTATTTCCTTTTTTAAAGATTGGAGCCACATTTGCTTTCTTCCAATCCTCTGGAATTTCAGTACATATCAATGATTTATTAAAAATAATTTCTAGTGCCTGTGCTATATTCTTTTTGGCAGCTTTTATGACTATTGGATACATTTCATCTGGCCATGGAGATTTTTCCATTTTTAATTTATCTATTGCTTTTAGGGGCAGCTCTTGGCAGCCCTGTGAGCCAGCACGTACTGGCTGCATTGGAAAGGAAAAAAATTAATCATTTAATGTATGCTGACGATTCTTCTGTCACCCTCTCCCCATGAGCTGAGAGTACTATCATAGGTATATGAACAATATGGTAAAGAAAATGACATTACCTATAATGGAGCAGAGAGTTGTATTTTGATTTTTAGGTGTAATCTATTGAAACATGTATCATGTGGGTCTTTTGAAATGAATGGTCATACTATACCTGTCAAAGAAATGTGTAAATACTTAGGCCATGTAATTACTCATGAGCTGCGAGATGATATTGAGAGGCAATGTAAAAAGCTGTATGTACAGGGTAACATGCTAGTAAGGAAATTTGGTATATGTTCAGAATCAGTTAAAACTTAACTTTTAAGAACTTACTGTACTGCATTGTATACAGTGGTGTAGTGCTGTGGGAACGCATGGGAACAGCATTCCCTTACTTTTTTTGGTAGACGGAATGGCGTTCCCTCACTATTTCAAATAAATCCAAACTTACAAATCTCTAATGTCATGAAATTTTAATTCCCACCCCTAGAAGAAATATGAGAAAAAATCATTAACTGTTTCATTTCTTTTAGCTTCGACTGAGGCAATGTTAGCCTATAAAGATCTGGTGAAACAGTCACCACGGCGTGCCAGTTGTTAACTTTTTTTTAGTTAATCATTCCAGTTGTTAGCTATTTTTATTGATCGTACTGGATGTCATATATCTAATGACACTGGAAATACTGCATCTTCAACCTTGGAATATATCCTAATATCCAGTGCATATGACCTCAAAATATCCCTGAAATTGGTCAGATTTCAAAAGATTTCCGGGGGGCTTACAGTGCCCCCGGACCCCCAGCTGTATGGGCTTGCCGCACTCGCCATTGTCACCCCCGCATCTGAGTAACACTTTCAAAATGCGTTCCCTCACTTCTTTATTTAGCACTACACCACTGATTGTATACATTCCATCTGTGGTGGAACTATACAAAAACTGCTACGAATAAACTCTGTTGCTTATAATATTTTTTGTATGCTATGTAGGGAAGCAAAATGGTGCAGTGCCAGTTTTATGTTGACTAAGTGTAACCTACCTACCAGCCAAATATTAATCTGGAAGAATATATATAATTTCATTACTAGGGTCCAAAACAACTCTGTGTTATTGTACATTGTAGTGTTATTATATTCTGGTATAATCACCAGACAATGATTGTGTGTGTGTGTGTGTGTGTGTACACACACACACACACACACACGTGGCTCTAGAGATAGCAAGGCCCTATGTGAAAGTCATGCATGAGGCCCCTTGATGTGAGAAGAAAATTTCAGATATTATTAAGTGAAATAACAATTTATTGGATAGGTACATTATAATTTTATTTCATTTTTCTGCATTTGGTAGTGCTAAATTCATCTATATATAACAGAGGAATAATTTAATTTTGAAGCCAAACTATGTTCAATAGACAGAATCGCCAATGCCGATAATCTCTCTTGACACACAGTAGATCTTAAGTAAGATTTTATTAATTTCAATTTTGAAAAAGATCTTTCTGCTGAAGCAACTGTAACTGGAATTGTAAATATAATTCTTAATGCAACAAAAATGTTAGGATAAACTTCAATTAAATTATTATCCATAATATATTTTAGTGAATCATAAATGTCTACATTTGGAGGTACAGTCTTGGTACACATTCTTAGTTCCTCAAATAATTCTTTGCCATTTATATCGGAGTCAGATGACTCAGACAGTGTAAGTAGCACTTGTAGTAAAATTAATGAAAAATATTTTCAGTTTTAAATAAAAGAATTTTCTAAGTTTGAACTATAGTTGATGAATGAAATTTTCCCAATTAAACTAATTTAAAAAACTACCACAATTCATAATTAATAATTGGAATGCACATCCTCTTCAGTAGGAGGCGAGAGTGCTAACCTCTAGGCTACAATGAAATAAAAGTTACTACAACCTGGCAAATATTTGTGTTTAAGGAAACACACACTACAACCTGGAAAATATTATGTTTAAGGAAACACACACTGCTTTTGTGCCCCAAGATGTTTTAAGTATTAACCCTGATGCTTGAGCTAATGGCTAGCATTTCATTCAAGTTATCTGGTGCAATGCTGGGGCCCTATAGATGAAATATCATGCATGAACATGAAGGAAGGATTTTGCATAATGCATTGAATGAGATGTATGGCCATTAGTTTGAGTTGGGTGAGTGGGCAGGAATAATAAATAGAGCCTCTCAGGATGTGAAAGCATTACATGTTTCCTTGGGTAAAGAAATACTTCATCAGGTTGTATTAATTTTTATTCCATCATAGCCTAATGGTTAGCATCCTTGTACAAGACTGTACCTAATGTATTAAAGGCCTAATTAACAAAATGTTTTCACAAATCCACTTTCAAGATGGTTTTAATGTAGGTTAGATTGAGGCAGAACTTATGAATGGCAATGCTCTAGTAATTTTATTTAGGAGTTCATCCCACCACTTGTACAAAAAATTTGTTTTCAGTTGGACCAAACACTTGTTGATTTTTTATTTCAATATCTGCGGATGCAGATATTTAGTTAATCTATCAATATAATATAGAATTATGAATATATGACAATTTTACAAATTTTGTGATGTTACTATTATGGGAGGCAATGCATAAGAATTAAAATTAATATTAATGTTTTCATTATGATAAAAATAATAACTTTCTCAAGAGTTTCAGCCACAGAAAATTCAATGAAACAAGTTTCATTCAATTTTCTGTGTTACCAGTATTTATATTTTGAGGTTTATATATTTGTTTGTTCATTAATAACACTGGGCAACAAAAAAAAATTTTTCGTGTCCCAAGAATCAAAATACCTTATTCTTATAGTATTTTCTGTGCTGAATCCAAATAAGTTTGTAAAATTTCTCTATCAGGTCTGGTTTTTGTGTGACATGCAATTTAATTTTTAAAAACCCATATAGTTACATACTTATTAAATATGATCGAAAAGACATACCTGTAGTTTAAAAAGTAGCTTGTTTTGATTTTCTGCTATGCTTTGCCTCAGGCATGTCTCTCTTAAGAGTCCAGCAATAGTCAGCCAGCATACTGGTGCTCCATTTGCCTTGGTAACGGTTTTCCATGGCAGAAATATCCTGATGAAAATGCTCACCATGTTCGTCACTTACCGCACCCAGGTTTTCCGGAAAAAAGTCCAAGTGAGAGTCCAAGAAATGAACCTTTAATGACATATTGCACCCCATTGCTTGGTAAGACTTAAGAAGATCTCCTACTATTTCAGAATAGTTTTCGGCCTTGTGATTTCCCAAAAAACTTGTGCAGACACTTTTGAAACTCTGCCACGCAGCTTTCTCAACTTCATTCAACTCTCCTTCAAATCTCTCATCTCTTAACAATTCTCTGATCTGAGGGCCTACAAAAATGCCTTCTTTAATCTTGGCATCACTGATCAGGGGAAACTTATTTCTCAAGTATGTGAATCCTGTTTGCGCTTTATCCATCGCTTTAACAAAGTTTTTCATAAGTCCAAGCTTGATATGCAAAGGAGGAAGGTACACTTTCTCAGGGTCAACAAGTGAACTATTCACAACATTTTTCTTGCCTGGAACAAGTGAGGTGTGTTTTGGCCAATCCTTCTTAACGTAGTGGTTTTGCTTGTCCCTACTGTCCCACTCACATAAAAAACAACAGTACTTGGTGTAACCTAGCTGCAACCCTAGCAAAAGTGCAATGACCTTCAGATCTCCACAGATATTCCACTTATATTTCTGATACTGAAACTTTTCTAAAAGCAACTTCATGTTTGTATGACTCTCTCATGTTTGCAGCATGTGCAATAGGTACAGAAGGAAATTTATTTCCATTGTGAAGAAGGACTGCTTTCAAGCTGACTTTTGAGGAGTCAATGAACAATCACCACTCATCCACGTTATGTTCATGACCAAGAGCCCCCATGACTGAATTAACATCTTTACAAAACACAAGTCCATCTTCATGGGAGAACCATTCTTTGAATTCATCATGGCGGCTGCGGAAAAAACAAACTTTAGTGTCACGTTGCAGTAGATTCCAGCCCTTTAATCTTGAACCTAAAAGTTCAGCCTGCTTCTTAGATAATTTCAAATCACGAACTAGGTCATTTAGATCTCCTTGTGACAGTAAATGTGGTTCATTGGAGGAACAGGTAGCCTGGAATGTTGGATCAGAAATGTCTTCATCTTTTTCCTCGTGATATGCTACAGCTACGTTTGATTCCTCATCACTTAAACTTACATGTTCAGGAGGATTTGGTACTGGAAGTTGAGCACTGTGGGGAACTGGTCTCATTGCAGATGGTAGATTAGGGTATTTCATAAGGCTCTTTGTTTTTGAAGTGATCCCCTTTGTATTTACCAGGCAGAAATAGCAGGCTGTTGTGTGATCTTTGGGTTCCCTCCAAATCATTGGAATAGCAAATGGCATGTGACGTGAACCATTTAGCCATCCTGTAAGTAGTCTTACACATGTCACACAACAAATGTGAGGGGCCCAACTCTTGTCCTGATCGCCTACTTTACATCCGAAATAAAGTTCATAGCATTTTTTTACTAATGGTGTAAAGTTACGTTTCTGGGATTTTAAAGTTAGATCACCACATACATAACAAAAGGAATTAGGATGATTCAGACAGTTCCGCGGCATTACAAAACATCTATATGAATACAACACGTGTAAAATTAACAAGAAGCAACAGACACTAGCTGTTAACACTGACATTTACAAGCAGACTGACTTGGAGCTGCTCTACACACAGAAACTAGGCTCATGTCTGAACAGGTACAAACATGTTTCAACCTGCAGTCTGCTGCTCCGACCAAATTTATCCTGCCAGCATTATCAGAACTTTCTCCCCAAAGGAATAAATTGTACTAATTTTACAGAAAAATTAATACAACATAATATTAATATTAATATATTTTATTATAGTTATATTAATTAATAAATATTATATTTATTATTTTTATAATGTTTTATATTATAATATTGTTATATACTTAATTATATATATGTTATTATTTTTTATCCGGTGATCATGCTAAATGAGGAAAAAATGAACATAGCGTCACAAGTAAACTAAGCCTGATAGAAAAATATCTGATTTCATATTTAGATTCAGCATGAAAAAGTACACTTAGAACACCCATCAAAACCCTTGTGACAAAATTGTTGTTGACCAGTGTAATTAATACTTTACATGAAATGTGCATGACTGGGCCTTATAAGCTATTTTATAAGCTAATTTAATTGTAAATTGCATAATTTATTAGAGGTAATATCCGCATGACATCCACAGTCAGAAGTGCGGATGCAGATGTTAAAAATGATGGGGATATCCAGTCCACCACTAAAATATATATATATATATATATATATATATATATATATATATATATATATATATATATATATATATAATATATATATATATGATGAATAAAACCACGAAGGAAAAAAGAAACACAAAGGGGTGCTCAAGCGCTTTCGTCTAATGACATCCTCAGGAACACTGGAGTGAAAGGACAGATCAAGGCAATATATAGGTTACAAAAACAAACATACATACATACATATTCACATATATATATATATAATATATATATATATATATATATATATATATATATATATATATACATATATACAGTAAGCATAGAAAAAAATTGTGGAGGAGCCAACATTTATATGGTCACAGAAGAATAAAGAAATAAAAATAAATATAAATATAAATTGAGAAAAAATTAATTACAAATAGTGCCTTAGTGATATATATGTCACAGCCTAAATAATCATAAAGAAATAAACAGGCAAATAAAAAAAACCCATAAATACATATACATACATATATATATATATATAACATATATAATATATACATATATATAATTAAAGACACTTTTAGCACTTTGGCCGACCTTCAATATAAATTCAAATGGCTTTTTTATGGAACAGGTCACAAAAGAATAAAGAAATGAAAATAAATATAAATATTGTAAGTGGAGTCTACCAATTCAAGCTCAAGAGGGAAGTTTTACAATCGATTTAATAGATGCTGCCAAATTGATATATATGTCACAAAAAAATAAAGAAATAAACCAAAAAAAAAAAAAAAAAAATTAATTATTAAAAAAATAAAAATAATAATAATAAATTGAAAGATAAATTTTAAGAGAGGCACACCAATTTATAAGGGAAAAATTACCACATATGCATATTATAGTCACAAACGAATAAAAAAGTACAAGTAAATATAAATTGGAAAACAAAATGATGCCTAGATGATATAAAGAACAATAAAATATATATACAACATATACACGGTATATATACGAAATATAACGCAATATATACAGAATATTATATATATATATATATATATATATATATATATATGCATAAGGGAAAAAAATTACCAAATTTGTTTTTATAATTATTGTCTGAGAAAACGTAGGTCGCAAAAGAATAAAGAAATAAAAATAAATATAAATTGAAAAAATTACAAATAATACACGTACACATGTATACCCGCATAACCAATATATATATACATATACACACAAATATACAAACACACACACACACACACACAAATATATATATATATATATATATATACAAGCTTGACCTTCACGAAATGAGAAATCATCCCGCAGAACCTTTGTGAGGTTGTAAGGTAAGGTAAGGTACATACCTGTTGTTTCCCTTACAATTTTATTTTTCAATTTTTTGCTGTATGTGTGTATGTGTATGTATGTATGTGTATGTGAGTATGTGTGTGGTCATTGCAGTTAAATGTGTTTTGTATGTATATGTGTGTATATGTATGTATGTATGTGTGTATATGTATGTATGTATGTATGTATGTATGCAGTTAAATATATATATATATATATATATATATATATATATATATATATATATATGTATAGGTGTATGTACCTTACCTTACCTTACCTTACAACCTCACAAAGGTTCTGCGGGATGATTTCTCATTTCGTGAAGGTCAAGCTTATATATATATATATATATATATATATGTGTGTGTGTGTGTGTGTGTTTGTATATTTGTGTGTATATGTATATATATATTTGGTTATGCGGGTATACATGTGTACGTGTATTATTTGTAATTTTTTCAATTTATATTTATTTATTTCTTTATTCTTTTGCGACCTACCGTTTTCTCAGACAATAATTATAAAAACAAATTTGGTAATTTTTTTTCCTTATGCATATATATATATATATATAATATATATTCTGTATATATTGCGTTTATATTTCGTATATATACCGTATATATGTTGTATATATATTTTATTGTTCTTTATATATCATCTAGGCATCATTTTGTTTTCCAATTTATATTTACTTGTACTTTTTTATTCGTTTGTGACTATAATATGCATATGTGGTAATTTTTCCCTTATAAATTGGTGTGCCTCTCTTAAAATTTATCTTTCAATTTATTATTATTATTTTTTATTTTTTTAATAATTAATTTTTTTTTTTTTTTTTTGGTTTATTTCTTTATTTTTTTGTGACATATATATCAATTTGGCAGCATCTATTAAATCGATTGTAAAACTTCCCTCTTGAGCTTGAATTGGTAGACTCCACTTACAATATTTATATTTATTTTCATTTCTTTATTCTTTTGTGACCTGTTCCATAAAAAAGCCATTTGAATTTATATTGAAGGTCGGCCAAAGTGCTAAAAGTGTCTTTATATATATATATATGTATATATATATATGTATATATATATATATATATATGTATGTATATGTATTTATGGTTTTTTTTTATTTGCCTGTTTATTTCTTTATGATTATTTAGGCTGTGACATATATATCACTAAGGCACTATTTGTAATTAATTTTTTCTCAATTTATATTTATATTTATTTTATTTCTTTATTCTTCTGTGACCATATAAATGTTGGCTCCTCCCACAATTTTTTCTATGCTTACTATATATATGTATATATGTATATATATATATATATAATATATATATATATATATATATATATATATGTGAATATGTATGTATGTATGTTTTTTTTGTAACCTATATATTGCCTTGATCTGTCCTTTCACTCCAGTGTTCCTGAGGATGTCATTAGACGAAAGCGCTTGAGCACCCCTTTGTGTTTCTTTTTTCCTTCGTGGTTTTATTCATCATAAATACTTTTCACGTGTCACTTTCGTGAAATAATTTTTCATATATAATTATTATATATAAATATATATAATATAGCTTCAAATGATGGTAGTCTGCAGTTGACCCTTCTGCAGCACTCTCTCATTCATGAGATTTGGTGGTGGAATTAGTTCCCTCTCCTACGCCTTATACCCAGTCACACATGGGTGCATGGACAGGGACTTTGTACAATAACCTGTTCAGCTGGTTCTTGAAATTATTTCATTTGTGTGCTGGAAGTTCCTTAGTTTCTTTTGGCAGCACATTAAAAAGGTTTGGGTCTTGTTTTGTGAGGTATTTTCTATCCTTGTTTTTCCCTACAGCTATGGGACAGTACAGAATCTGCCTCTTCTCACATTCCAGTGCTTTTCTATTTCACTTCTAATACTAGAGGGACAATTCTTGAGTATTTCATATGTATTTCTGTACCACTCATCTTCTTTCCAGGGCTTAGACTTTCAGGGATTGTAGTTGAGCCTAGTAGTCTTGAACTTTTGTTTCCTCTATCTTAGACATAAAATTAGTTGCTCTTCTCTACTCTCTTAATGGCCTCAGTATCTTTAAGTATGGTAACCAGCCTACACCACATATTCCAAATGCAGCCTTGCATATCAAGAGAGGAATATAGCTAATGATTCCTCAGTTATAAACACTGATCATGGCCAAGTTGGAGTATTGCTCAGTCAAACATCCCTATATGAAAAAGAAGACATTCGTCAACTAGCAGGGAGTCAGAGAAACTTCACAGCTATCAGTAGATTCAGAGAACTAAATTGCTGGAGGTTACATGAATTAAATTTATATTTCCAAAGAAGAAGGAGAGGAACACCATTATTGGGTCATTCTCTGTCAGATCAACCAGTGCCTAACACCCTCATCTCTCAGATTTTGCTGAAATTTGGTTTATAGGGAGTTTGTGGGCCCTGAATCCATTTCTGAAGTTATAAGGTCAATCCGACCAACGGTTCAAGAGATATGACCTCGGGAAATTTGAGGTCACTTGCGAGGTCACTAACATTTGGCGACCCATAACTTGGGTAATAATGGTCACAATTATATAAAAGTATATATATTTAGAATCAGAAAACGACAAGGAATCCAAATATGCAAGTTTTAGAACTCTAGGTTGAAAAATAAAAAAGTTACACTGTAACCAAAATTTGAGGTCATGATTTGACCTCTGGGGTATCAAATGAGAATTTTTGTTTTAAATGTAAAAAATGAAGGCATAGGCATTGGCTATTAGAATCAGCAAAAAAAAGTTTGTTTATGTTAGTATTTTTCATGTAACTAACATATAAGTGAACACCATATTCATAAGTTGTGCGTCAATTCTACCTATTTTTTCACACTTAAGCTCATAATTTGACCTATAGAAATTAAAATTACATTTTTTTATAGATATAAAAACAAAGGCAAAAAATGTAAAATTGTATTTCACTGCTAATCTACACTGGCAATAATAGTTATAATAGTGAAAGGGGAAGACCTACTTAGAGGATTCATGTGCTAGCCTAATACAATTTTTGCATGCTCGATGCTCTCATCAATTTCTTTTTGTGGAAAAATGTATTGAATTCTGCTGCCTCCTCTTAGGGTAGGACAACTCATTACAGTTAATATATGATGTCCTGGCACTGCACATGAATCCTTGTTTGATGGATAATAATATGCACTTGATCCTGATGACCCAGAGGGATGTAGAAAGTTCACAGTGAAATCATCAAACTCTTCACAATATTCCTCCACAATTCCATACCAAACTTGCATGTCATAAATGCAGCCAACATACTCTCCTGGTTTGACACATTTTAGGTTACCAAGCATTGCAGGTTCATTAGTAAATGACTTTTCCTTATTCTTTTCTTTTCTCCAATGCCACTTGAAATGGGATACACCATCAGTTCTTCCTTGTTTAGGGGAACAAATCTATGATATTTCTGAGTTCCAGGAATAGCCCTACTATCCTTGAATCGATGTTCCAACCGTTCTTCTGCATCTTTCAAATCAGCTGTAGTTACAAAGAAAAAATTTATCTTCTTGCTCAAGTTTTCTTCACAAAACTCAAACATGTGTTCTGGTGTAAGAATTTGCCTCTCTGTAGTTCTCTGCAAACTGGCACGAGCAGTAGCTCTTTTCACTGTTCCTCCAATCCCATCACATGCATTTTTGCCATGGGATGTAGCAAAGAAGTGCCATTCACAAGACAGACCAAAATCCTCTTCATGGTAACAGAGATTTGTGAAGTTGTATCTGTTCTTATATTGGCCAGCACATCCATCTGAGAAATAGTGCACTTTCTTCAATTGTGGGCATCTGAATTTAACATATGTCATAAGCTTCAATATGAATGAGTAAACCATTATAGTGTTGTGTTTTAGTGATGCAGATAAGAAACAGACACTAAAATGGCTAAGTTCCTGGTCTGCAGATGATCTATAATAGATGACAAAAGGGTGAACTGTACACTGTGAATTGTCCCAGTGAAACCCTTGGGCAGCATCCTGGACAATGAAAGAATAATTCTCAGAGAAATCACCTACTATAACTACCTCGCTCTGAGGTGGTAGTGTTTCTTTCAACTGCTTGAAGTACTGTGATTGTTGCTGAGCAACAAAGTGATGACGAACCATGCGGGATATTTTCATGCTTAGGGATGATAAGTATTCATGAAGTGGCTCCACCTTATCAACCATTGTACAATGGTCAACAGTCACCCATTGCTTGTAAGATATTTCATTTGGAGCTGATTTCACACTGTCAAGTAACTCAAGAAAATCCAGGACACCCTCTTCTCTTGGGCAATCATTGCAAAGTTGCATCATGCAAGTCTCTCTTTCTGTACTGCAGACACTGTAATCCATAAGATCCTTGTATGAAAGACCTCTTTCTCCCAATGCAGCCAGCTGCAATTTTGGATTTTGATGGTATGTGCAGACACAGACAGAATGAGTCCCACCACTACCGGCAAGCACACAATATGATGGCCGTAATTTGCAAATGTGGAAAATCCTATTTTGGATTCTTTTCATCATTTTTATATAGTTCAAACATCTCTCTTAAATTCCGAGGACAACCAATCGTTTTTGCACCTTCATTGCACCTTCAGCACTGATAACTTTCACGCAATCCTTTTGGCCAGGACACATACGACTAACTTCTTCTGACTCATAGAATCTTCTAACTATATCTTTGTGTTCTTCAGATATCACTTTTCCTTTGCTCATTAGTGGAATCTTCGGAAGGATTCCATGTTCTGATTTAAGTGAACGGCTTCTTTTCACCATGTATGTTGTAGTTTGAAAGAAACTAGCTGTTTTTTCAATTTGTATGGTGAGAGTGTCAATATTTGTAGTTTGTGATGGTGACATTTGCTCTCCAGGAATGACTGTTTCAATTCATTCATTAATTTGTCTAGATGTTTTTCAGATTTAGTTTCAGGTTTTGAAGTATCACTTACCTCCTCGGTAATTTGAACACCATAACTGAGTTCTAGCCTCTCCTTCAGGTGTTTCTGAGCAGATGATAGCTTACCACGAGCCTTGCGCTTTTTCTGGCTTAATGACAGCCCTTCTGAAAAGAACAGAAAAAAAGGTTTCACACACCTGAATATTAGTAATTAAATATTAATTATAGTACCTTAAATGCTATATAATTGGCTATATAGTAGATCAAACAGACCTTGTAGTAAAGTATAAGTTATTATTAATTTATTACTTACTTTTTTTAACTGGTGTTTGGTCCAGAAATGCTAGAACTGGTTCAACTGAAGTTGAAGGATTTTCCTTTATCAAGCAATCACTGTCATTGTCCAGATCTTGAATTGAAGAGATGTTACTCAAGCCACTGATAGTAGATGATTCATTTGAATCCTGCTCAGACTCGTTGTTTTCAGTGGTACTAAGTATAGTGGGGTTTTTCATTATCAGTGTCCAGCAGTTCACACACAACAATGAGTCTTTTTTCACTCTTCCAGCACATTTTTCAACAAGTACATCAGTCACTTTTCTAAGATTGATTGTTATGCGTTTCTTGTGTTTTTGAATAGGGTCCTGGCAGTATTTCAAGTGCCGAACCATTGTATTTTGATCTGTAAAGATATAGGATTTACAATTAGGTAATATATATTTTTTAGAAAATATATAGCTATACACACTTAATATTTTAGGCCTTGATAGTCTCTGAGGCTCATTAAAAACACCATACCCACCAGCCACCCACAGTGCTGGCTGGAACTGTACTAACCTGTAGACAAGGAATTTTGCAACTATCTGTGTTGATTCTGCACTTAGACAAGTAGCAACATGTTTCAACAGGTTTGTTTAGGCTACATGTGAGCTTAGTCTTCCCCTTTCACTATTATAACTATTATTGCCAGTGTAGATTAGCAGTGAAATACAATTTTTATTAAATTCTTGGAGCTTGAGGTCAAATTGATAGCTAAGATATAAAAATTCCTTGAAATGACAAGCAATTTATAAATATGGTGTTCACTTATAAGTTAGTTACATGAAAAGTACCAACATAAACAAACTTTTTATGATTGTTTCTATTAGTCAAGAACTCTGACTTTGTTTTTTTATATCTATAAAAAATGTAATTTTAATTTCTATAGGTCAAATTATGAGCTTAAGTGTGAAAAAATAGGTAGAATTGACGCACAACTTATGAATATGGTGTTCACTTATATGTTAGTTACATGAAAAAATACTAACAAACAAACTTTTTTTTGCTGATTCTAATAGCCAATGCCTATGCCTTCATTTTTTACATTTAAAAAAAATATTCTCATTTGATACCCCAGAGGTCAAATCGTGACCTCAAATTTTGGTTACAGTGTAACTTTTGTATTTTTCAACCTAGAGTTCTAAAACTTGCATATTTGGATTCCTTGTCGTTTTCTGATTCTAAATATATATACTTTTATATAATTATGACAATTATTACCCAAGTTATGGCTCGCCAAATGTTAGTAACCTCGCGAGTGACCTCAAATTGCCCGAGGTCATATCTCTTGAACCGTTGGTCGGATTGACCTTATAATTTCAGAAATGGATTCAGGGCTCACAAACTCCCTATAAACCAAATTTCAGCTAAATATGAGAGATGAGGGTGTTAATTTCAATTTTTTTTGGTTGATCTGACAGAGAATGACCCTATTTACACACAAAAATAATAGAGAAACTAGTCCCTAATCTCACTTTGAACCCTATAGCCACTCCAACAGCAGTGGAAAGTACGAAAGGAAGAATGTAGTGTGTTCTAAACTAAAGGCTAGACAGGAAACATCCTCAACCCTGAAGGAAAATAGTTTGTTGTGAGGGCCAAGACTGTTCATCTAGCTGTCCAAAGAGCTATGGAACATGACTGGTGTAGTGGTGGAAATCTTCAAAAGAGTAGATGGCTGGCTCAAACAATACCAGATGAACTGGGGGTATACCTGGCTATGTGAAGCGGAGAGTACAAGAACCCAACTTCAGAGGAGGGCAACAAGCCTGATCTCTGTGAAGGGAGGAATCATTGTACAGAACACCTGAAAGGTTGAAAGTTGTGTATCCAGTATGCATGTACACTTGAACTCCACTAATTTGACACATTTGGGGCTCTACCCTTGTCAAAATACCTGAAGGGTATAAATTATAGTGAAGTTCCAAAATGTGTTGAATATTTTGACATTTTGTTGAAATATAGGGATTTTCCCACTGACTTCAGTGGGTAATTTGACTATGAAGAAAATGCAAACATTTTGGAAACTTGGTGAAATGACAGGGTTATTTTTTTCAAGCAAGGGGTTTACACACTTTGCCTTGAGGAAGCCTGATCACAGCATCTCTAGACTAGATGCTTAAAGATAATTTTTAGTAAATAAATACTCACATATGAATGCATTATGTATGCTAAAAAGTAGCTAGATAAACAGGAAATTTATTTTTTTAGCAATAAATACACAGTGTTTGTTCAGTTAATAATTATATTATAATACTAGATAAAAATTATCATGACCTATTTACCATGTGTATTGTAACCCTTCTACCAATAATGTACAAAGCATAACCATAAGCTTAAATTTCTATAAGTTTGGGGGAGATTTATGTTTTTTAGCACAAAATACAAGTGGTAGATGGGTGCCTAGAGTGCAAGTTTGATTGTGTGTGTGGTTCAGATGGATCATGTGGTGACTGCTGTGTAATTCAACTATTTTCATCAAATCTGAAATTTGCCTGAAATTTGACATGCAGAAAAATAGTCAAATTATCATGATAGCCAAAATACCAAGTGTTGATTTAGTGGGGTTTGAGTGTATATATACAATCATGCCCTGCAGTTTGTGTAAGCAAGGTTCATGCATTTGCAGTTCCACACTTGATTTTTTGATACTCCATTCAAGGTTTGCGTGTGAATTCTTCACAATTCCACTCACTGGAATGGTAATAGTAAGTTCCAAATAAAAAAAATTAAAACAAAATACAAAACGTAAGTATAAAAGTGTAAAAATATTATGTACATATTGTACAACATTTTTCTAAATTGTAAGAAAATTATCTCGTTCTCCAAACAAAGATCCTAGAAGCCAGTGCATAACACTATGCAGTATTGACTACCCCAGAATAAGTGTCAGGGATAAAAATAAAATTTATTCTTTTAACAACATTTCTGAAATACAGTAAATAAATAAATCTAAAATATTAAAATACAAAACATAATATAAAAATGAAAAAACCAATATACAGCATTTTTCAAAAATGTAAACAAAGAAATGTCTCATGTTCTCCAACATACATTGATTGGTAAGTACCATGCATAATGTTTTTTTATTTTAATTTAATTTATGTGAAAAAAAATTTCAGATTAGTGAACAATTCCCCTATCCCATTGAAATACACTATAAAACTTCTTTGATATTTGCACATTCACAGTTCATGCAGGTTTCCAAGAATGTAACCTGCACAAAAATGCAGGGCATGACTGTATGCAGAGGTGGCTCTACCGTAAGGTGAACTAGGCAACTGCCCAGGGCTTCACATAAAACTGCTATAAAAAGTGGATTTTTTTAGCTGAGCAATATATGATAGTAAACTTTGTGCCTGAGCCTGGTTTTGGCCAATGAGAAGTCTTAAATTTGAAACGGGAAATAATTCAATATTTAACCCTTTGTCATTCAGTAGTTATTTATATAACCACCACATTCTTATAATTTATCTGCATATTGCTCAGTTTGAGAAAAATTTAACCTCTACAGTTTTAATCATCATGCAACTGGCAGCAGCTTTATCATATGTACAAATGGTCTACTTGAAAATGGGTAATGTTCTTACACCTTTGTGCATGAGAACTGTGTGTAAATAATGTTTGAATTATTATTTTATTAACTCCAGTATTTTTATTATTATGCAACACCTATTAGCATATTCTTTAGTCTCTTTTCTGATGAAATTGTGTACCAAACAAATTTATATGCGACAACAGATGAAGACATAATTATAAGCCTACTTATGAGCGTCATCTTCGCGTACAGACTATGTTGCAGAGCCTATTTTAATGTGCAATATTGGATTTTAAAATGTGCAGTATTGACACGCTAGCTTACCAAAAGTAAGAAACAATCTTTAGAATCAATTAATTTATAAAAAATCTATCCATAATCCGCTCATAATACATCATTTTGCCATTTCCAGAATATATAAAAAATATATATAGTGGTCCCTCGCATTTGTTCCAGACATACCAACATTATGTGAAAATAACGCAATGCAAACCCTAAAATACATGTATTTAGCCTAGTTCATTCCACAGCCTTGGAACTACAACTTTTCGAATAAAAATCAGTTTCCGATGGTTAAAACACACACAAAAATGATAATGCACAAACTAGTAAATTAAAAGCATATTAATATCACATAATTATAATAGCTAAATAAAATTAAAATAAAAACACGAAATTAGCATTTACCTTAAGCTGGAGGCACATCATACGCACTGCTCTATTTTAATTAAAAACAATCTTTATTTGCTTTTAAATTTCAATTAAAATTACACCACAGTATGTATTAAGGTGCACTGTAAATTATTATCACAATAGATAGTTATATTTATTAAAATATAAACTATATTACATATATAATTTCTAAACAAAATCACAGAGCTTCCACCCACTACAGCGTACAATAATAAACTGACCATGTGTGGTTGCCGCATCATGTGGGTTCAAAACGTGTCTGGAACAATAATGCAGCGCATAATGCACTGTGAATTTTCAACGCAATGTGAATACATTATGCTATGGGAGCTGCAACACAATACGAAATAACGCAATGTGAATACAACGTACTGCAGGGGTCCACTGTATATACTACATATATATGTAAATACTATATATATATTATGGTGGTTCTTATTTTTTGAAAGTGCAAATTTTACCATCTCACCCCCTCAATATATTCCATTTGACAAAAAAACAAACTATGTAAAATCTCGAGTAATTATAAATATTCTTATTGGTGCCGCACAAAGACAAATTTAGTTAATTATTGGAACATAAATATCAGAGCTGGGCACTTGCATTTTTTTGCGGTACTGCGGTACTACTGCACTACCAAACTGGTACCGCATAACGCAGTACCGCAAAGGATCGCTGAAAGTACAGCAGTACCGCTACCGCATTCAAATTTCCGCGGTACTTTCCACGGTACCGACCAACACGGTAGTACCGCAGTACCGCAAAAAAACCCGCAAGTGCCCAGCTCTGATAAATATACAAATTTTTTATTTGCATTCCACTATAAGGACAAATAACAGCATAAACTAAAATGGACATTGACTCCTGATTAATTAGAAACTGAATTGAAGTAAACTTTATAGGACTGAAAGCATAGTAGATTTGGCCTAGTAGGGATGGTTGCTTATGAGGCACCCTTAAATATTAATTGATTTTAATAAAACATTTTTGGTGCACGTTTTATATTAATAGGAAAAAAATGCGTGGGTGAGACCCCCAAATTTTGGTTGATTGGGTAGTTCTTATATGTATAGGAAAAATTAAATATATAAAATTTCGGGGTTTCACTCCTGCATATTTTTCCTATTAATATAAAATGTGTACCAAAGAAGTTTTGTTAAAATCAATTAATATTTAAGGGTGCCTCATAGGCAGCCATCCCTACTAGGCCAAATCTACTATGCTTTCAGTCCTAAAATGTTTAGTTTAATTCAGTTTCTAATTAATCAGTAGTCAATGTCTATTTTAGTTTATGCTGTTCTTTAACTGCTGCTATTTGCCCTTATAGTGGAACACTAATAAAAAGTTTATATACTGGGTGATCCAGATAAATGGGACCCATAAAAAAAGCCAAATATTCTTAATATTTAATTCCTTTCATAAAAACTATATATCATTCGAAAAGAGTAGAGTTACCAGTTTATTATGAAATATTTATTTTTTAAAAATGACTCCTTTCAAATATGCTCCATTAGTTGCCAAGCATTCCAGTGTTCTCGCTTGTAAGTTCTGCATCACTTTTGCAAGAATGTGCGGTGGTATGGCCTGTATCTCATTTGTGATGGCGGCCTTCAATTCTTGCAAGGTCATTGGGTTATTTCTGTAGAGCCTACTCTTTAAATATCCCCAGAGATAATAATCTAAGGGAGAAAAATCCAGAGACCTTGCGGGCCATTCAACGTCTCCAAATCTTGAGATTAACTCGCCTGGAAACGTTTGATGCAAAACTGCCATGCAGTTCCTCATGGTATGGCAGGTAGCTCCGTCTTGTTGGAACCAGTGGTTTTCTAGACAAAGATCTCTTAATTTAGGAATAAGGAAATTGGTCAACATTTTTTCGTAGCGATCACCATTTACAGTGACCGTGTTTCCGGTGGAATCCTCGAAAAAGTACGGCCCTATGATCTGAGATGCAGTAAGACCACACCAAACAGTTACACACTGACTATGCAACAGGACTTCGGTAATATTCAATGGATTTTCTGTTGCCCAGAAATGACAATTTTGTTTGTTTACAGTTCCATTCAAGTGAAAATGGGCTTCATCTGACATAATCAAAGTTGCTAGAAAATTGGTGGTGTCATTTACCTTCTGTTGGATCCATTGACAGAATTGTTGTCTTTGTGCGAAATCTCCATCGTTTAGTTGTTGCACTGTTTGAATTTTATATGGAAAGAGCATTAAATTTTGCTTGAATATACAGTGTGTTGTTCCATATCAACTCCTAACAGCTGAGAAGCATGTCTGATGCTTATGTTAGGATTATCCTGTACAATTTCATGAGTTCTGTTAATGTCCGCGTCTATCCTTGCTGTGCGCACTCTTCTAGTTGGTTTTCTTTTTCCAATGCTGCCAGTTAGGGAAAAATTTCTGACACACCGACGGATTACTTTCTTAGAAGGTGATTTTGACATCTGAAAATTTGTCTTGAAAGATCTTTGAGCTGAAACTACACTTCTTCCATGCTCATAATATTGCTCAGTTATGAAACGCAGCTGTTCCACAGTCCATGCAGTCATATTGAAGGGTTAGTTTTAACTAACACTTTTATTTTGTTTTGTATCTTATCTTGTCTTGTATTGTCAAAACCTATACAATCCTGTACAAACTTGTAACTATCCTCTTTCAAATGATGCGTATGATTTTATAAAAGGACTTATACTTTAAGAGTTACAGGGGTTTCTTTTGGGTCCCATTTCTCTGGATCACCCTTTATTTATATTTCAATAATTAACTAAATTTGAGTCCTTGTGCGGCACCAATAAGAATACAGGTGACCCTCTGTATACACGGTTTCAGCTCTACACTGTTCTGGTATTGCTCCCCACTCCCTGTATACACGGGAGGGGATCTCATCCATACACGGTTTCCCGAGCCAACACAGCTGTGTGGGGTGGCCTGTCACTCTACCCCTCCCCTCCTACCCTAATTGTGGTGAGGATTCTATTACCAATTTCAAATTTACAAATTATACATCACAAAGGATGTTATCCAATATTTTAATTAATCTCTAATGATTTTAACTTCTTTACAATGTATTTTTATACTTTATTAGTATTACAATTAAAAAAATAAATCACAACATATACACTATATGATCAAAAGTATTCGGACACCACATGGTTTTGGGAAAAATGGTTTTATTATGGCATTTAGTAACCAGTAGGTCCACCCTTTGCTTTTATTACTTACAGCGTCAACACGTCGAGGCATACTTTCCACCAGTTTTCGGTAAGTCTGTGAAGGAATGGCTCGCCATTCCTCTTGCAGAGCTGATGCAAGAGATGCAAGTGAAGCCAGGCGTGGTGTGCGGTTTCGTATCCGTCGCTCCAGTTCGTCCCACATGTGCTCGATTGGGTTGAGATCAGGGCTCTGAGCAGGCCAGTCTAACAAATCCACCTTATTTTCACGAAACCAGTCCTGCACACGCCTTGCAGTATGGCAGGGAGCTCGATCCTGTTGAAACAAACAATGGCCATCTCCGTAGTATTGCCACAGTGTAGGGAGGGCCGAATTGTCCAGAACGTCGAGATAAACGTCAGCGTTCATGGTAGTGGGTATAACAACCAACGGGCCGAGCCCTAGCCAGGAAAAACAACCCCATACCATGATGGACCCTCCACCAAACTTCACCGTTGGACGTACACATCAGGAAGAAGCCGTTCTCGGGCTGTCGCCACACCCAAACACGCCCATCAGACTGGAAGAGTGAATACCGCGACTCATTGCTCCAAAGAACAGTTTTCCAGTCCTCCACGGTCCAGGAACGACGGGAGACACACCAGGCCAAAACGACGCGTGGCATTAACTTTTGTAATCAGTGGCTTGTGTACAGCTGCTCTACCATAATAACCGAGTCTGTGCATAACACCTCAGCATTATAGTTTCGCCACGCTTTTTCCCAGCATACCTTTCGGCGAAGGTGATATTTGCAGAAATGCGGATTTTCCGGTGTGTCCGAATACTTTTGATCATATAGTGTATACTGGTCAAAAAAAGAAACGCAATTAGCTTGCATATGGTGTAAAATTTAAGTTGTTAGTGGTATTATCACAGTTTCAAGATTATGGTTAAATGTTTGTTCAAATCTTTTAAAGCCACTTAGTGCATTTTTAAACCTGACTAATCCCGGCTAAGACGCCATTTTGTTACAAACAATAAACAGAGATTAAATTGAATGTATTCTTTATGAAGGCATGCATTTTTTCTTTGACTTCACAGAATACACACTGCCCGTTGAGAAAACCAAACTTTTTCCCGCGATTGAGGCATGCCACGACTCTCAGAGGTCAACAGAGGTCATGCCTTGGGCATGTTGGATGCAGGCATGTCTGCTGTCCAAGTTGCACAACGAATGCATGTGCATCCCAGCACAATCTCTAGGCTTGTTAGACGGTACAATGCCACAGCAAGTGTTCAGGACCTGCCAAGATGTGGGCGACCTCGTGTGATGACCCAACGCCAGGATCGCCACATTGTACTGCAGCACCTGCGTCATCAGCAGCAGAATGCTCGTCAGACAGCCAGAGAGACACCTGGTATCCACAACAACAGAATTAGTGACCAGACCATCAGAAACCGACTCCGTAATGCAGGACTCCGATCCCGCAGGCCTTACAGAGGTCATTTTCTCACTGATACAAGAAGGCAACGACGCCTGCAATGGGCCTATCAGCACCGTGACCTATCGTGGGCCTATCAGCTCTGACTGCCCAGCGCTACAGGGATGAGATTCTTCACCCACATGTTCTTCCATTCATGAGGCAACATCCAGAATTGGTGCTCCTGCAACAGGATAATGCCAGACCTCATGCAGCCAGGATAGTGCAGGCGTACCTGCAGGGACAACAGGTGCAGACCTTACCATGGCCAGCCTTCAGTCCAGACATGTCACCGATAGAGCACGCATGGGATGAACTTGAACGGCGAGTTCGCAGACGTCAGCATCAGCCGCAGAACATCAGGGAACTGACCAATGCAATTATTGAAGAGTGGAGGGCCATCCCTGTTGCTTTCCTGCAGAGACTGTTGAGGTCGATGAGGGCCAGACTCCAAGCCTGCATTGTGGCTAGGGGTGGCCATACGCGTTATTGACTGTTTGTTATGTTAAAGAATCATTTATTATATACTGAGTCCTCATGTTTATTAATAAATCTCAAAAATTGCGTTTCTTTTTTTGACCAGTATAATTACAATAAATAACAACACACTCACCAGTAAACATCATCCACAGCAACTCTACCCAATCTGCCTACCTTTATTTGTAAGTTAAACCATTTTTTTCTTGTTACTGCAGTAATATTATGTGCAGTTAATATATAAATATACATGTATGTATAGTATGTGTTTTGATGTTTCTGTACATGTTTTAGTGATGTATGAGGAAATATAGTTGGTCATAGGGAGGGGGTCAGTTGGTCTAGGGATTGATTGATTATTTTTTTCCATAAAGTATTAGTCCCTGTATGCACAGTTTCTGTTTACACAGGCGTTTTCAGGAACCTAACGCCCATGTATACCGAGGGTCACCTGTATTTATAATTACTTGAGATTTTGCATATTTTATTTTTTTGTCAAATGGAATATATTGAGGGGGTGAGATGGTGAAATTTGTAATTTCGAAAAATAAGAACCATCCTAATATATATATATATATATATATGTGCGCGCCTCGGTGGTGTAGTGGTTAGCATCACTGACCACAAATCCATCAGCCCTGGGTTCGAGACCCAATGGCAACTGGCACGCAGCAAAACCCAGCTGTTCATCCTTCCACACAATAAAAAAAAAAAGTGGTTGGTAGATAAATGGGTACCCTAGGTCGCCTAGTGGTTAAGATGCTGGGCTGCTGATTGGGCATGGTTCGTATTCCAAGTTAAACTGTAGGTCTAAAGTGGAGTGAAAAGCTTGACCTTCGTCAGAATGAACAATTCGGGTGGAAGCTAACCAAAGGTAGTTATTTTTATTTTTTTTTTCATATGGGATTTATGTCCTGAAATAAAATATGATATATAGGGCCTATATACAGTAAGGTCACCTCCAACACGAGGCTTGTGTCAAGTCAAGATCACACGTTCAGCAAACTTAATAACCTATGGGAAAAATAGGGTTAGGTTAATCAATAAAAGAAAATCACGTTTCACAAACTTAATAATCTATGAGGAAAATAGTATTCCATCAAGTTAAAGTTTGTGTTTGAGGAAAATTATACACAAATGTAGTTTCAAAGTATATTAAACATTAGACCTGAAATAAACATTTAAATCTAACATACTGTAAACAGATAAACACAAACACTAACATAAACAAAACTTCCAGTAAACACTAAACAAAAACTTAAAATGAAAAAAAAAAATTATTAAACAGAAGGAAGAGAACTCATTCAGAATCAGATCTCTCATCTAGTGGAATTTCTGAGATGCAAGCAGGAGTACACATCCACTTTTATAGAGGTGTTTGTTTGGAAGTTGAGGGTTGTAGGTCATTAGATTGTCAGCTGCTGCCATTATCAGGAACTCTGTAATTTTAGCCTGCTTAGCTTTCCTTTGGTGGTCCTTGAGCAGTTCTTTGTAGCAGGTTAAACTAGCCTCCAGTTAGCCTTTGACTTTCATTGATCTGTTCATAATAGGATCAACATAATAAATTGACTAAATTCATCGGCTTTCTTCATGATGTCTGTGAGAACTGCTGCAGTTAATAAAGGCTTAGGTGGTTCTGTAGCTTCATCATTTGATTCACTGCTGCTGCTGCTGCCCATCATAGCTTGAAGGTCTTCATTGGTTGGTTCTGTTTGATGGAATTGCAACAACTCTTCGACTTCTTCTGGCTGCATATCATCTAATCCTTCTCCTCCAATTTGCCTAGAGATTGCAATAATTTCTTTCATTGACGCATCAACAGTAGGGAAGCCAGTGAAGTTAACTGCTTTGGGCCATAAGTTATGCCAGCAGGCATTCATTGTTGATTGTGTGACTTGGTCCCATGCAGTCTTGATGATATTCAAGCAATGCGCAATGTTGTATGCCTTCCAGAAAGCCCTTAAGTCAGGATGCATGCCACTATCAATGGCTTCAATTGCACACCAACGCACATTATGATGATGATAGGCCTTGAATGTTTTAATGGTTCCTTGGTTCATTGGCTGGATGATGGAGGTCGTGTTGGGTGGAAGAAACATCACCTCAATGTTTGGGTGGGATATATTAATGGAATGGGCTGGGCAGTTATCGATAAGCAGTAAAGCTTTAAAATGTAAGTTCTTACTTTTTAGAAATCTTTCTATTTCTGGGACAAAATAATTGTTAACCCAGTCATCAAAAATTATTTTAGTGACCCATGCTTTGCAGTTGAATTTCCATATTACTGACAGATGATTCATGTTCTTACCACTTAATGCATGAGGACACTTTGATCTGAAAACTAGCAATGGCTTACAGTTTAAATCACCAGAGGAATTAACACAAAACAGTGTGAGGTGATCTTTGAAAGCCTTAAAACCTGGAGATATTTTTTGTTCTTTAGTAATGTAGGTGCAGTTGCAAAGTTTCTTGTAGAATAAGTCAGTTTCATCAGCATTAAAAACCTACTCTGGCAAATATCCTTTGCTTTCAATGTAACTGGCGAGCTTAGGTTTAAATGCTTCAGCTTCAACCGTATCTGCAGATGCAGCTTCTCCTGTAGGTTTAACATTATGAAGATTGTATCATTTGATGAAATTACTAAACCAACCTTTACTGGCTACATGTTCATAAAGGGTCAGAGCTTTCTCTCTCAGAGCTGGTCCATCAACATAGATTCCTTTATTCTAGGCACATTCACTTATCCAAACATTTAAAAGTTTTTCCACTTTTTCTATGTGTGGATCATGCCTAGGTACATGTGCAGCTTTAAGTGATATAGCACCTGATTGTTTGACACAGTCTCTAATTTTCTGCCCACTTTTATGTATGGTACGAATAGTTGATTCATTAAGGCCATAATCCTGCCCTACAACCAACACATTCAAACCACATTGTAGTTTATCTAGCAATTCTATTTTATTGGCTAATGTGAGCACTTTACAAGATTTTTTAGGTTTGGAGTCACTGCTAGAACTAGTACATTTAGGAGCCATATTCTATAAAAAACATTAATACAATACACATTACACCACACTACAATATACAAAAACAATACATAATATAGGACATATGCATAAACAAGCGTAAGAGCAACACTGCGATGTTTACTGCACCAGTTGCAGCACTAGACTGAGCACATTAGCACATTGTTTGTTTACTCACATTATTCCAAATCTCATTCATGTTGGATGAAGTGTGTTGCAGGTACCAATGCTGCATTAACACAAATTTGCATTCAGCAAAGTTGCGTTGGAGGTGACCTTACTGTATATAAATTGGTTACTTAGGAATCCTAAGTAACCAATTTATAAAATTGAATTTGTATTTAACACCAATTGTATTTTACAGATTTTACCCATTGCAAAAATGTCTAAGAGTGGAAAATTTGAATCAGGTTATGCAAAAAGAAGAAAGCAAGTGACTTTGGAAGAATGCAAAGAAGAGTTACATGGTTCACTGCTGAAATACTTAAAGGCGGAAAAAATAAATCAGTCTGAAGGTGCAGTTGGAATGAAAATGAAGATGCGGGAAATGGTTTGGCTCAGGGAGAAGATTCTCAAAGCACATCCATTCATTGTGAGTATAATAATGCTCTGATAGATACATCTGATGAAGTGTCTACAAAAAATCAGCAAGATTCTGTTAACGTTAATACATTAAAATCCGATGATCTTAACACAACATATAAATCTATTAGTTACGATCCTGGTGAATGGAATTTCCCAATACAGGATGTAGATAGAGTAAATTATATTCTCAAAGGACCCATTCAAGAAAATGTAACTTTCCCAGTGGATGATAAAAACTGGGCATTTCTCCTCATTCTATTTCATTAGAATTCTAAGCAACAAGGAAAATCAAGATAGGTGTTGGTTGGTTTACTCTCCAAGCAAAAACAGTTTTTTTTTTTGCCTGTCATCTATTTCCATCAGGTGTAGCGTTAGTATCTCACGGCTGCAATGATTGGAAGAACGTTAGTAGTTGTCTCAAGTATCACGAGAACAATTCAGATCACATAGTGTGTGTCTTGAAATGGTTGGAATCAGAAAAGAGGCTGAAATACGGAAGACTATTGATATAGCGATTCAAAATCAAATACAGCAGGAAAAGCAATGCTGGCGTGATATTTTGGAAAGGCTCTTGGCTATAATTGAGTATTTAGCATTGCATAACATGGCATTTAGAGGACATAGGGATAGTTTAGAACAGGAAAGAAGTGGAAACTTTTTAAACCTGGTTAAATTTACTGCGAAGTTTGATCCTGTTATTTAAGAACACTTACAATGCATAGAAGATAATAGTCTTCATAACCATTATTTGGGAAAAAACATTCAACATGGGTGAATAGCATTGATGGCCAAACATGTTAAACTTACAATTATTCAAAAGGTACAGCAAGCAAATTATTATTCAATAATTCTGGACTGTACTACAGATGTAAGTCACACCAAACAAATGACAATGATATTGTGTCATGATGAAAAGTCAGGAGACATTGAGGAACATTTTGTTGGATTTATACCAGTAGAAAAAACTATAGCCGAGGAATTAAATTGCATACTTTCAGAAATCCACAACCTAGGACTGGACATCAAAAGCTGCCACGGACAAGGCTACGATAATGGAGGTAACATGCAAGGAGGAAAAAGTGGTGTAAAAACCAGAATCCTAAATATTAATCCTTTGGCCTTCTTTACACCTTGCAGATGTCACAGTTGGAATTTAGTGCTTGGTGATGCAGCAGCGTCTTGTACAAAGGCTAGATTATTTTTGTGTGTTTTGCAAAGACTACTGTATATACATTATTTTCTGGTTCATCCGAAAGGTGGAATGTGTTAAAAGAAAGAGTAAATATTACTATCAAGCCTTTGGCTGAAACCAGATGGGAATGGTGTGTGTGAAAGCCATCCGATACCAATTAAAAGATATGGCTGATTGCCTAGAAAAACTGCCAGAAATAAGCAGCAATCCTACATTTTGTAGTGAATGTAGTTCAGTACAAAAAGAAATTGTCGTACAGGTTTGTAGTTTCATTATTAGTGTGGTATGATAGTTTACTGAAAATAAACCTAATTAGTAAAGTATGGCAAAAGTGTAATATGCAGTTGGACATGGCATTGAAAAATTTTGAGGAATTTCTATGCTGGCTAGATGATTATCAAAGAAATGGATTTCACTCTGCTCTAGTGACTGCCAATGAAATAGCTGCTGAATTGGACATTCCAAGGGAATTTAGACAAATTAGGCTACGTAAGAACAAAGTACATTTTGATTACGAATGTCCAGACAAAACTAGTGCTAACCCTGCAGATGTTTTCAGAACTGAATATTTTAATGTCATCATTGACGTGATTCATGCAAGTGCTGGACCTCAATTTGAAGGGTTAAAAACTTACTCCACCAATTTTGGTTTTCTCTACAATATTTCATCTTTAAAGAACAAGTCTGATGAAGAACTTTTACAGTGTTGTAAAGAACTACAAGTGCTGCTTACACTTTCTGAGTCGTCAAACTCTGATATAAATGGCAAAGAATTATTTGAGGAACTAAGAATGTGTACCAAGACTGTACCTCCAAATGTAGACATTTATGATTCACTAAAATATATTATGGATAATAATTTAATTGAAGTTTATCCTAACATTTTTGTAGCATTAAGAATTATATTAACAATTCCAGTTACAGTTGCTTCAGCAGAAAGATCTTTTTCAAAATTGAAATTAATAAAATCTTACTTAAGATCTACCTGTCAAGAGAGATTATTGGCATTGGCAATTCTGTCTATTGAACATAGTTTGGCTTCAAAATTAAATTATTCCTCTGTTATATATGAATTTAGCACTACCAAATGCAGAAAAATAAAATAAAATTGTAATGTACCTATCCAATAAATTGTTGTGATCCTATATTGGTTTTATTTCACTTAATAATATCTGAAATTTTCTTCTCACATCAAGGGGCCTCATGCATGACTTTCACATATGGCCTTGCTATCTCTAGAGCCACCTGTGTGTGTGTGTGTGTGTGTGTGTGTGTGTGTATATATATATATATATATATATATACACACATTCATTGTCTGGTGATTATACCAGAATATAACACTACAATGTACAATAACACATTAGAACTGTTTTGGACCCTAGTAATGAAATTATATATATTCTTCCAGATTAATATTTGGCTGGTAGGTAGGTTACACTCAGTCAATATAAAACTGGCACTGCACCATTTTGCTTCCCTACATAGCATACAAAAAATATTATAAGCAACAGAGAGTTTATACGATCCCTAATTATTGATTTCCAGTAGCTTACCTACAACAGACATTAAACTGATTGGCCTATAATTTCCCGCCGCACCTTTATCGCCTTTCTTAAAGATAGGTGTTACGTTTGCCAACTTGAAATTATCTAGTATGCACCCCTCAGAAATAGACGCATTAAAAATCTTTGTTAGTGGTACAACAATGCTTTCTTTTAATTCTTTTAGTTGTATGGGATATATGGAATCTGGCCTTGGTGATTTACACATTTTCATTTTATCAATATAGCGCATTACCTCCCCTTCACTAACCACAATATTATCCAAACTATTACCATTATCAAAAGGTATGTCTATGACCATACGGATATTCGTTACATCTTCTATAGTAAAAACTGATTTAAAGAATTCGTTTAGCAAGGTAGCCATTAACTTGTTTTCAGAAACTAGATCTCCGTTAACATTTTTCAACGGCCCCAAGACACTTTTTACTGGATTTCTATTATTGATGTATTGAAAGAATTGCTTGGGGTTTTCTTTACCATCACGAGCTATGGAGATTTCAAATTCGCACTGACTTTTTTATTACACTTTTTTCTTCATGCCTTAGAGATATTAGTTGTTTCGTAACCACAAATTGTCTTTATTGCACTTATGTAGCCTATAAGCCTTATCTCTACTCTTTATAATGTCTCCTACTCTAGAAGTAAACCACAAGGGCTTGTTATTTACTTTCGCACGCTTAATTTTGTACGGTACACATTCCTCATTTATAGTCCTAAATTATAGTGTTTCAAACGATTCCCACATTAGTTTTGCGTTGGAGTTCCCCATTACATTTTCCCAATTGATGTGTGACAACTTATTTTGAAATTTACAAAAGTCTGTGTGCTGGAAGTTAGGAATTTTAGTCGAGTTAGCTGGTTTTGAGTCACTTACTGAGAGGACAAACTCTAGCATATTATGATCGCTATTGCTTAACAGTTCTATTACTTGAAGATCAGTAATTAGGCTATCATCCGTAGTTATTACTAAATCTAAAATACTGTCCAACCTCGTAGGTTCCCCAACCTTTTGAATAAGAAAGCTATCCTCGAGAAAATTAACTAAACGATTACATTCCGCGTCTCCCTGCATTGTATCATAATTCACGTTGGCGCAATTAAAGTCACCCATAACTAAAGCCTACTTACTACCTATTATTCTCTTTAGTTCACGATATAACGCTTCGTCCATATCAGCTCTTTGATTAGGGGGCCTATATATAACCGCAACAACAAGTTTGAAATTGTTCAATTTAAGTTCTGCTATAGTCAAATCTATTGGTTCTGGAATTGTGTGCTTTACTTCTCTAATGTTTGTAGATATCATCTTCAGCTGATGATTCAACATACCACTCCACTCTCTGACTGGCTTCATCTTTTGTTCCAGTGTACAGAATACTATAAAACTAATATTTCAGCAGGTATATTTGGACACTGACCACCATGGATTGCTTCTACTATAATAGGCTTTGGGAGTTTATTCTCACTGAGCTTCTTCATCTTCTCTCTGAGGAACAAAGCTACATTCTTAATTTCCTTGGCCATAGCATCCTTTGCAATAGAGAGATAGGTACCTTGTTTCTTGCTGTCTTGCTCAACTTGAAGCTTGCTGCCATAGTGTTCTGAGATTTTGGACAAAAGATGGTATGGTCAGAGGTAGGCTCCTCGAATCTTTCTTCTTTGAGAAATTCAATGGTTTTATTGATATCAACTAATTTCTGGGAAGCTTCTTTCAGAAAGATCTCAGACTGTATATCTAAGTAATCTTAAGAAAGCAGAGTCTCCTCCCTTTGTGTAGGTTTTGTTTGGCCACAGCCTTAGCAGCCATGGAAATATACCTTTTCCTACATGTCTTATGGTACTTGACCTCCTTCGCTACAAAGTCAGTGTGTTCATATTCATAAAGAAAGTCTGTCTTTCAGTTGTCTTGCTTGTGTAGTCTCACATAGAGATAGTATTTCAAAACCACTGGGGAAATGCTTGCAGTCCAGACCATTGCAGAAAATACAGTTCCTTCCCAGCAACCCAATAGTTGAGATAGAAGCCACTGTGGTTTCTTTACCATAGATCTTGTTTGAAGAATATTTTCATCGGAACATGTTTTCTTTTCCTTTAACTATATCTGATAAGTGGTAAATTTACTGTAGCAGCCATTGTGAAAACCATAATGAGGCAGTGGTTCAGCATTAAAATTAATGGCTTCACATATAGCAAGGTATTTAGAACTCATCTGATATTGTTTTCTGGCTTCAGCTGTGTCCCTGACTTTTTTCCACGTTTGTTTAGTAAATGGAGCCTCTGTATCACCATCATGTTCTGCATCACCACTCACATGCAGCTCACACTGCAAAGGCACTCCACACCATCATCCATCTGAAAAAAAAAGCAGTCAATTTATGGTTACCCTAAGAGGTAGATGGCTTTAATCAGAATTTTAAGTGATCTTAATTTGATAAGCCTATTAAAACGTCTCCAAAATGGCCATTTTGTCATAGCTGGGATCAATAAGGCTGTATTTTTAGAATTACCTACTAGGCCAAATCTACTATGCTTTCAGTCCTAAAATGTTTAGTTCAATTCAGTTTTTAATTAATCAGTAGTCAATGTCTCTTTTAGTTTATGCTGTTCTTTAACTGCTGTTATTTGTCCTTATAGTGGAATGCTAACAAAAAATTTGTATATTTATGTTTCAATAATTAACTAAATTTGAATCCTTGTGCGGCACCAATAAGAATATTTATAATTACTGAAGATTTTACATAGTTTGTTTTTTTGTTAAATGGAATATATTGAGGGGTTGAGATGGTAAAATTTGCACTTTCAAAAAATAAGAACCACCATAATATATATATTAGGGTGGTCCCTATTTTTCAACTTTTGAAATTACTTGCTCCCAACCCCTAATCTTCTTCCAATATATAAAAAAGTGCTCTGTGCAAAATTTCAGCTCAATTGGGCTATATTAAGGTGGCCCCCAAAGGCCCTAAAGTTTCCAAATTCACGGATAATTGGTATTTCTAATATAAAACCTTTATAATTCATTTGCAAACTTTGTTTGGGTTATAATTCATTTGCAAACTTTGTTTGGGAAAATAATCACAAAGCATAATCGAAAGTGAATTTTATTTACAACAAATTTTGTTCATACCATTATTTATAATTAATACCATTAATACCATTACTTTAAAATGGCAATAACAACATACTGACAACCAGGGCCGGATTAAGACCTTTAGAGGCCCTAAGCACTTAAAAGATTTTGGTGCCCCATATATATGTAATTCAAAATATAAACAAAAATAAACCATAAAATAAAATTTTATTTTTTGAAATGAAACAAAACCTACAGTAAGATGGAAAATAATGTTTATTTTTGTATATGTACAGGGCTATTCAAAATGATTCAGCCGATTTCAACTGAGAATACTTCCGTACCTATCAACCATGCATCAACTGGGCATACACCACATGAAAGAGGAAATCTCCGAGTTTTACAAGATCTCTGCGAGAGGGCTCCAAAGTCACGCCGTGGCCTAGCCTAGCAACAAACAGTCAGTGTGAAAATGGCATCCGCACAGCAGAAGGCATTTTGTGTGTTGCAGTTTTCGAGCTGTAAATCGGTCGCCGGATCTTACACCATGCGACTTCTTCCTTTGGGGGTACGTTAAGGATACTGTGTATGTACCACCATTGCCCACATCTTTGGATGAGCTCCGAACTCGCATTGTTACTGCCGTAGTGTCAGTGACAACGGACATGCTGGAGTGAGTATGGGAGGAATTCAACTATCGTGTCGACGTTGCTCATGTAACTAGGGGAAGTCACATAGAGCATTTATGAGGTGAGAGACAAAATTTGGACAGTTTTTCTTTTGGTTGATGTATCACAAATCACACTGTATTTGTAACATTAAAAAATATTCTCATTTGAAATCAGGTGAATCATTTTGAATAGCCCTGTACTTCCACTTCATTTATATTTGAAAAGTTTTCTCCTACTTTTTTTAATTGCAGTCTTTGATCAGATCCTCAAAACTAATCTTACGTAACACATCTGCTTCTATACTTAGTAGAGATAAGGCATCCAGCCTGCCTTGTTGCATAGTTGTTCTGTTGGTATTTTTAATATACTTCAACTGAGAAAATGAACGCTCAGCTGAGCAATTTGTGACCATTAGTGTTAAAAATATACGAAAGGCAATTTCTACATTTGGGAAGGCACACTCAATATTGTCTTCTACAATTATTTTATAAAGTTCAGCATGACTGAATCTTGTTTTTACATTTACTATAGCACACGAAAATATTTAATCTATATGTATTTTTAATATGGCGCTCAAAGATTTGATATAAACAAAATAATAACGCAAAGCGTAAAGTGTGTGATTACAACGAAATATATTTATTCTCTCAAAAGGGTTGTTGTTCACTACAAATTCAAACAATGAAAAAAAATAAATACTATATATGAATATATATAATTCAGTTTTCAACAGCTTATAGGCTATAAGCCGCGATTATAATAGTATAATAAATCCATGGTAAATCCGACAATAGAAAATTTCTGTGGTGCCCCCCTTCCCTTGATGCCCGAAGCACGGGCTTATTTTGCTTAATGGTTAATCCGGCCCTGCTGACAATGATGTAATAAGTTACCAGATTTCACTGCTTCATTAGGCCAGTTTTGGTAGCATCTGGGTACTTTTTTCTGTGTTCACCGACAATCTGCACAATGTATTGCTTTACTTTTTCGTCCTTAGTTAGAATGTTCTGATATTCTTGTATTAGTTTCACTCCTCTCTCAGCTACGTCGTTAACCACTACAATGCTTTTCAATATCTCCAACCCACATTGGAAGTTGGCATCATCTTTCCATGTAGATGGGCAGTTTTTCAGAAAATTTGTATTTATTGAAAATCTTGAGAAACATGTCTTCGATTCAGCTGAAATAAAGTCCGAGAATTCTTTTTCTTTTAAACAGTTGAGATCTTCACTGTTAACAATGTATCGTTTTATTTGGTTTTCTACATCGCTGTCTTCTGTAGTCATCATTATAGTATGGTAGCCATTTTTTGCTTAATGTCTAGTGGGACTTCATCATCAAAGAATGCGAATGCCGCAGTTTCTGTTGACAGATACCATAAATGGTTGGCAAATTTTTTCATAACAGCACTACTAATTTCTGGATCTACTTCCTTATACTCTATTAATTTCAGTAAAAAATTGTAATCGAGATACGGAGCTTTCACAGCCAATGGTGCTAGGAACCAAGCTCGTAAATAGAGTCGGGGGCACCGCCAAGGAAGATCACGGCCAATTCTAATAATTCGCGATAATCATCTCTATGCTGTTTCTGGCGTAACTGTTCTTGTAGAAATTCCAGCATACTGACATGGACATCTTCGGTGACATCTTCTATCCCACTACAGTATTTTTTATTGTCTATGGCTGACCACGTTTCCCTAAATCTTTTAAACAAAATCACATCTGGTCCAGAACTTGCACCCATTACTGCATCAAAACTACCTCTCAAGACTAATTCGAGGATGTGATGTCTACACGGAAGGTAGAGTAAATCACGATCAAACATTTTCTCAAGATTTGTACAGGCACCATTTATTCGGCCGGTGTTGCTTGCAGTTGTATTGAAACACAATGCCTGTATTTTTTCTTCTATGCCCCATTTTTCCACTGCTTGGTAAACGGCTACAGCTTGATCTTCTCCTTTAGATGTTGGAATTTCAGGTATACCTAATAATTGTTCTCTGCCATGAAAAGTAACAATTATTGCTAGTCTATCAACCTTTTCCACGCCACATAAAGCTGGAAGTAGCTTGCCATCCCAGTGTAACACCAAAGCGTTGCAATCCGCTAGATTAAAATTTCCTTTAATTTCTGCTTGCCTCTGTTCCCTCAATTTTTTCCGTCGACGTTGAAACGAAGTGCGATTAATAATTAAGCTTTTAGTATTACAGTTGAAAGCTTCTGCTGCAGCCATTAAAAGATGAACCGCATTTCGGTCGCTGATTTTGCATCTGTCTAATGCTTCAGACAGACGTGGAGTGAAAAAATCTAGTGTACCTCTCGTACCTGAAGTACTTGGTTCACTCACTCTCATTGTATCACTTGAGCCTGGTTGTGTATCTTCAGCTGGATCATTAGAATGCTGGCTGTCTTCTTCATCTTCACTATCACTGCTTGACAATGATGGTAGGTGAACCATGACGTTTCGTTCCATTTCCTCGTAAGTTCTCTTTCTTCTCTCTGTTTCCTTTTCTATGCGTTCCTGGTTTTTTTCTTCACTCGCTTTAAATTTGCGATCAATGCCAGCCATGGAACCTGGTCGTCCTTTCTTACACTGCAATAGTAAATAATGCTTATCCTCTTCGTTCTTAACGATGTTTAACGCATTCTCATGGGCAACATCAAATAAATCATCTAATTTATCGAGGAATTTCACTCATTTATTAGTTTCGACATCTGATTCTCTACTCAACCTCTTCTGTAAATCTCCCCATTCTTTATGCAGTGATTTAACTTTTTCAATGCAATGATCAGTTCATTTTGTGGGAATTCGTGCCTTTTCCCAAAAAACTAGAACTTCTTTTACAACTAAGGTCGCACTTGCTTTGATGGATAATTTAACTACACGTAAATTGAAGAAAAGAACACTGAGTACTTGCCGATTTGAAGGTAGTTTCGCTCCTACAATTTGGTTTATGTTTCCGATGACACTGCATTCGCAATCTTTCCGTAAACAGCGCGGAGGTTTTGAAGTGGACTTTAATGATGATGCCATTATATCACAACGTGAAATAACATTAATAGATATTCACTAAATGAAAGAGCGTACAGCAAAATAACCCGGAGCGAACTTAGAAAACTGCCTTACTGGCTCGAAGACTCGAACTGAAATGACTGAGCGGTGTTGAGGTACGCCGCTTATATAGGCCGCAGGCGCAGAACTTTCTAGAACCTTCCAGAAGCGGTTTTTTTACGCACTTATGATACTTTTCAATTTCCGTGAATATCTCGTCCAATTTTGGTTTTAAGTAAATAATGGTTATAACTAAATTTATTGTAAATTGAATTCTCTTTCGATCATATTCTATATTTCTTTCGAATAAAACACTGTAAAGAAGATAAAAACGGTTTTATATGAAAAAATATCAATATTGTTAAAATCTGAAACTTTAGGGCCTTTGGGGGCCATCTTAATATTGTCTGATTGAGCTGAAATTTTACACAGAGCATTTTTACATGGATTAGAACAACTTTGGAGGCTGGGAGATGAAAAATATTTCATTTCAGAAAATCATATACAACTAAGGGCCACCCTAATATATATATAGTATTTACATATAAGCACACCGGACAAAAAATTAGTCACCCCTAATAGCACCGATAGTAGGAAGTTCAAGGTCACACAGAGGGCGCTGATGTAGCATTGGTAAGTGACAAGTAGCGGTGACATAGCACACAGGATCAGATCTGTTTCGTGAGGTGGTGAAGAACAGTGTGTGTTGGATATAGTCTGCAAAATGGGTCGTGAGGCAGACGTTACTCAGTGGCAAAAAGGAGCCATCGTGTTTGGCAGAGCCCACGGACACAAAATGTCTGAAGTAGCCCAATTTGTTGGTGTCAACGCGTACTGTCCAGCGAGTTTACAAAGAGTGGTGTAGTTCGCAATCAACTAACAATCGACGGCGTAACTGTGGCCGGAAAACAATTCTCGACAATAGGGGCCGCCGCCATGTTTCTCGTCTAGTAACTGCAAATCGTTTTCAAACCAGAGAACAATTGCTCCAAGAAACCAATGAGGTTCTCCAGCGACCAATTTCCGAACGGACATTGCGACGAGAACTGCATGCGATGGACATCTGGAGCAGGGTACCACGGAAGAGGCCGCTGTTAACAGCAAGTCACAAATTGGCACGTTATAAATGGGCTCAGAGGCACAAAAACTGGACTGCGGCAGATTGGAAACGTGTAATTTGGTCTGATGAGTCCCGTTTTTGTTTGTTCTCCAATGATGGGAGGCGATGAGTACATCGCAGGTCCAATGAAGCCTTTAATCCTGAATGCGTCGAAGGTGTTGTTCAGGCTGGAAACAGAAAGTGAAGCGCAGGAATAGACACCCACGGGCTCTGGCGGAACTTCGGGACTGGCTGATGAACGAGTGGCAGCAAATCGATGTTCAGTACATGCACAACCTCGTAGAGTCTCTGCTTCGCTGGATTCGTGCGGTTATCAAGGCCAGAGGCGCCGTCACACGTTATTAGGTACATTCTGAGAGGGGTGACTAATTTTTTGTCCGGTGTGCTTATATGCAGTATATACAGTGGACCCCCACAGTACGTTGTATTCATCCTGTGTTATTTCGTAGTGTTGCAGCTCCCATAGCATAATGTATTCACACTCCATTGAAAATTTGCAGTGCGTTATGAGCTGCATTATTGTTCCAAACACATTTTGAACCCACATGATACAGTAACCATGCATGGTCAGTTTATTATTGTATGCTGTAGTGGGTGGATGCTCTGTGATTTTGTTTAGAAATTATCTATGTAATATAGTTTATATTTTAATAAATATAACTATCTATTGTGATAATAATTTACAGTGCACCTAAATACATACTGTGGTGTAATTTTAATTAAATTTAAATGCAAATAAAGATTGTTTTTAATTAAAATAGAGCAGTGCATCTGATGTGCCTCCAGCTTAAGGTAAACGCTAATTTTGTTTTTATTTTAATTTTGTTTAGTTATTATAATTATGTGATATTAATATGCTTTTAATTTACTATTTTGTGCATTATTTATCATTTTTATGTGTGTTTTAACCATTGAAAACTCTTTCATTTTTATTCAAAAAATCGTAGTTCCAAGGCTGTGGAATGAATTAGGCTAAATACATGTATTTTAGGGTTTGCATTGCGTTATTTTCACAATGTTGGTGTTTCTGGAACGAATTAATAGCGCAATGTGAGGGACCACCGTATATATTTTTTATATATTCTGGAAATGGCAAAATGATGGATTATGAGCAGATTATGGATAGATTTCTTATAAATTAATTTATTCTAAAGATTGTTTCTTACTTTTGGTAAGCTAGCGTGTCAATACCGCACATTTTAAAATCCAATACTGCACAATTTTAAATCAATAGTGCACAAAGTGTGCAATATTGCATGCTAAAATAGGCTCTGCAACATAGTCTGTATGCGAAGATGACGCTCATAAGTAGGCTTATTATTATGTCTTCATCTGTTGAGTCGCATATAAATTTGTTTGGTACACAATTTCATCAGAAAAGAGACTAAAGAATATGCTAATAGGTGTTGCATAATAATAAAATTACTGGAGTTAATAAAATAATAATTCAAACGTTACTTACACATAGTTCTCATGCACAAAGGTGTAAATACATCACCCATTTTCAAGCAGACCATTTGTACATATGATAAAGCTGCTGCCAGTTGCATGATGATTAAAACTGTAGAGGTTAAATTTTTCTCAAACTGAGCAATACGCAGATAAATTATAAGAATGTGGTGGTTATATAAATAACTACTGAATGACAAAGGGTTAAATATTGAATTATTTCTCATTTCAAATTTAAGACTTCTCATTGGCCAAAACCAGGCTCAGGCACAAAATTTACTTAATTGCTCAGCTAAAAAAATCCACCTTTTATAGCGGTTTTATGTGAAGCCCTGGGCAGTTGCCTAGCTCACCTTACGGTAGAGCCGCCTCTGCACACAGTCATGCCCTGCATTTTTGTGCAGGTTACATTCTTGGAAACCTGCATGAACTGTGAATTGCAAATAGCAAAGAAGTTTTATAGTGTATTTCAATGGGATAGGGGAATTGTTCACTAATCTCAAATTTTTTTTCCACATAAATTAAATTAAAATAAAAAACATCATGCATGGTACTCACCAATCAATGTGTTGGAGAACATGAGAACATGTTTACATTTTTCAAAAATGCTGTATATACATTGGGTTTTTTCATTTTTATAATTATGTTTTGGATTTTAATATATAATTTATATTTACTTATTTACTGTATTTCAGAAATGTTGTTGAAAGAATACATTTTATTTTTATCCGACACTTGTTCTGGGGTAGTCAATACTACATAGTGTTATGCATTGGCTTCTGGAATCTTTGTTTGGAGAACTCGCGATAATTTTCTTACAATTTAGAAAAATGTTGTACAATGTGTACATAATATTTTTACACTTTTATACTTATGTTTTGTATTTTGCTTTAATTTTTTTTATTTAGAACTTACCATTACCATTCTAGTGAGTGGAATTGTGAAGAATTCACACACAAACCTTGAAAGGAGTATCAAAAAATCATGTGTGGAACTGCAAATGCATGAACCTTGATTACACAAACTGCACGGTATAATTGTATATATACACTCAGACCCCACTAAATAAACACTTGCTATTTTGGCTATCATGATAATTTGACTATTTTTCTGCATGTCAAATTTCAGGCAAATTACCATTATTATTTGGTATTATTTGGTGAAAATAGTTGAATTACACAGCAGTCACCACATGATACATCTGAACCACACACACAATCAAACTTGCACTCTAGGCACCCATCTACCACTTGTATTTTGTGCTAAAAAACATAAATCTCCCCCAAACTTATAGAAATTTAAGCTTATGGTTATGCTTTGTACATTATTGGTAGAAGGGTTACAATACATATGGTAAATAGTCATGATAATTTTTATCTAGTATTATAATATAATTATTTGTTATATATAATTATTAACTGAACAAACACTGTATTTATTGCTAAAAAAATAAATTTCCTGTTTATCTAGCTACTTTTTAGCATACATAATGCATTCATATGTATTTATTTATTAAAAATTATCTTTAAGCATCTAGTCTAGAGATGCTGTGATCAGGCTTCCTCAAGGCAAAGTGTGTAAACCCCTTGCTTGAAAAAAATAACCCTGTCATTTCACTAAGTTTCCAAAATTTGTTTGCATTTTCTTCATAGTCAAACTACCCACTGAAGTCACTGGGAAAACCCCTATATTTCAACAAAAGGTCAAAATATCCAGCACATTTTGGAACTTCACTATAATTTATATCCTTCAGGTATTTTGACAAGGGTAGAGCCCCAAATGTGTCAAATTAGTGGGGTTCAAGTGTATATACATACTGGATACACAACTTTCAACCTTTCATGTGTTCTGTACAATGATTCCTCCCTTCACAGAGATCAGGCTTGTTGCCCTCTCTGAAGTTGGGTTCTTGTACTCTCCGCTTCACATAGCCAGGTATACCCCAAATTTATCTGGTATTGTTTGAGCCAGCCATCTACTCTTCTTTTGAAGATTTCCACCACTACACCAGTCATGTTCCATAGCTCTTTGGACAGTTAGATGAACAGTCTTGGCCCTCACAACAAAACTGTTTTCCTTCAGGGTTAAGGATGTTTCCTGTCTAGCATTTAGTTTAGAAACACAACACATTCTTCCTTTCATACTTTCCACTGCTGTTGGAATAGCTATAGGGTTCAAAGTGAGATTAGGAACTAGTTTATTATTTTTCATGTGTAAATAATTGTGTTCCTCTCCCTTCTTCTTTCTAGAAATATAAATTTAATTCATGTAACCTCCCAGCAATTTAGTTCTCTGCATCTATTGTGATAGCTGTGAAGTTTCTCTGACTCCCTTCTAGTTGACTAATGTCTTCTTTTTCATATAGGTATGTTTGGACTGAGCAATACTCCAACTTGGGCATGATCAGTGTTTACAACTAAGGAATCATTAGCTATATTCCTCTCTTGATATGCAAGGCTACATTTGGAATATATGGTGCAGGCCTGGTTACCATACTTAAAGATACTGAGGCCATTAAGAGAGTAGAGAAGAGCAACTAATTTTATGTCTAAGATAGAGGAAACAAAAGTTCAAGACTACTGGGCTCAACTACAATCCCTGAAAGTCTAAACCCTGGAAAGAAGATGAGAGTGGTACAGAATATACATATGAAAATACTCAAGAATTGTCCCTCTAGTATTAGAAGTGAAATAGAAAAACACTGGAATGTGAGAAGAGGCAGATTCTGTCCTGTCCCATAGCTGTAGGGAAAACAAGGATAGAAAATACCCTCACAAAACAAGACCCAAACCTTTTTAATGTGCTGCCAAAAGGACTAAGGAACTTCCAGCACACCAACTGAAATAATTTCAAGAACCAGCTGAACAGGTTATTGTACAATGTCTCTGTCCTTCACACCCATGTGTAACTTGGTATGAAGGCAGGAGGAGAGGGGAAACTAATTCCACCACCAAATCTCATGAATGAGGCAGAGTGCTGCAGAAGGGTTAACTGCAGGCTACCATCATTTGAAGCTATATATATATACTGTAAAGAACGACGCTTGTGTAGAAGAGCATTTCGCACAAGATGAGGAGGGAGAACAAACAAATGAAAAATGAGGTACTACCCAGGAATCAAACCCAGGATCATCCGATTGCCGGTCAGATATGCTATCCACTACACCATGGACCTTGATCAATCAGAAGTTCTCATCTTGTGCGGAATGCTCTTCTACACAAGCATTGTTCTTTACATTAATTATACAATGTGTTGTTTGCAGTTAAAATGTATATATATATATATTTATGGCTTGTGAAGGTGCCCCCTCAGGGCATTGGTTTCTGCTCATATGTAGAAGAATTATGACTTCTGATTGATCGAGGTCCATGGTGTAGTGGATAGCATATCTGACCGGCAATCAGATGATTCCAGGTTCAATTGCTAGGTGGTACCTCATTTTTCATTTGTTCATTCTCCCTCCTCATCTTGTGTGGAACACTCTTCTACACAAGCGTCATTCTTTACATTAATTATACTGTGTTGTTTGCAGTTAAAATATATATATGTACAGCATGCGAAGGTGCCCCCTCAGGGCATTGGATTCTGCTCGTATGTAGGAGAATTACGATTTCTGATTGATCAAGGTCCATGGTGTACAGTGGATAGCATATATGACCAGCAATCAGATGATCCCGGGTTCGATTCCCGGGTGGTACCTCATTTTTCATTTGTTCATTCTCCCTCCTCATCTTGTACAGAACACTTTTCTACACAAGCTTCGTTCTTTACATTAATTATACTGTGTTGTTTGCAGTTAAAATGTGTGTGTGTGTGTGTGTGTATGTGTGTGTGTGTGTGTGTGTGTGTGTGGAGTGGATATCCCCATCATTTTTAACATCTGCTTCCACACTTCTGACTGTGGATGTCATGTGGATTAGGGCGGAGTGAAAAACTCATTTTTCGTATTTTCAAATTGGCTAGTGTGGAAAATGTGTGGAGTAGTGAGGAAATAAGCTGGTATAAATTTAAAATCATAACATTAATATCTTCAGGTGCCACAATGACCTTCAATATTGAAAAAAATTGAAAAAAGCAGATTTTAACCAATAATTACAGAAGAGTCCACGATGCACAATAGACAAGAATTTATTCACACTTGTATAAAAATAGCTCAGTCAACCTTTAAAAAAGTTTCTATTCTCTAAAAATAGTTTTCTATAGTCAGCTCACTCAGCTGTCACGTGAGTACCTCGGTTCAGTGTAGCTGTCGCTCTCGTAGCAGGTGGGTGTTCTGTTGTTGGCGTTACTCAGATAGTCTAAACTATATTTCTTATATATTTTGCATTTCTGTATTGTGTTGCCCTAAGTTTGCCATGTACTATTAACTGAAATTAACGTATAATTGATATTAGCTCTTTCTTTTTCAGATTTGTATACTTTCAAAATGTCTCGAGTTTGTGCAAAATCAACCAGGGCCTCAACTGAGTGCCCCATGTTTGGTATGGGGAAGATTTGTGGCACAGGAATCTTCCTACATACGGAGGAGTTTTTAAATATTACTTGTTTGTAAGAAACGATTTGAAACAGAATACTAATAAAGATCCTTCAATATCTCAAATATTAGAACAAGTTGTTGATAAATTGAAAACAATTTGGGAAAGTGCTTCCGTCCCAATTCTGTCAGACAGGCGAATTGAAACAATGTTCAGAAGCTACCACGAAAAGTATCGTGTCATTATGAAGCCATACCAAAGCAGAAAAAATTCTGAAGCTTACAAAGCAAAGATTGATATGTTCAAAAAAGAAGCACACACGAAACTTTTTGACATTGCAGCGTGCAAGTGCAAAGTACTAACACAATGTTCTTGTCCCAAAGAAAAAACGGTTCCAAAGGAAGAAGTGACGTTCCTCTTAGATCAAAGGAGTGAAAGAAAACTGTTTATTGATAGAGTAGATATTACACTCTCAAAGAAAAAAGCATCTACGTTGCTAAGAAAGCAAAAAGAAGCTGTGAGGCTCACCAAAGAATCTTCACAGGAGAAATTGCAGGATACAAATGTTGAATTATCATCATCGACATCAAATAGTGAAAGTGAATCTGGCGAAATATCAGACGATACATTTCCAGAGCCAGTTAGCTCGAAGAGAAAGCTCGAACAACCTGAAGAACAATTATTCAAGAAAAGGAAAACTACAAATCTACCTTCAGTGGCTACTGCTTGTGACAGGACTGCAGTTTCAGATCGAGCTGCAGCATTCATTGTTAGTGCAGTATTGCAAGATATTGGAGAAGTTTCTATTGACAATACATCTGAAGTAGTGGATAGGAGTAAAATCAGAAGAGAAAGACAAAAGAAGAGATCAGAAATTATGAAAGATCAAAATCAGGTCCCAATCAGAGGAATCTATTTTGATGGTCGAAAAGATTCTACACTCTTCCAAGAAAAAAAAGAGTCCAAAGTATATCAGAAGGAGGTAACAGAAGAACATATCACTTTAGTGAGAGAACCTGGTTCAGATTATTTGGGCCATTATTCTGTGAATTCTGGATCAGCTGAAGAAATATGTAAAGGAATGTTTGAGTATATTGGAAATAATGACATGAACCTGGAAAACCTTGTTGCCATTGGATGCGATGGTGCAGCAGTCAACACTGGAGAAAAGGGAGGCGTTATAAGGCTTATAGAATTGAAGCTGAAGAAGCCAGTTCAACATTTAGTGTGCCAGCTCCATGCCAATGAATTGCCATTACGCCATTTAGTTGCAAAGCTGGATGGAAAAACATCTGGCCCCCGCGGATTCACCGGTCCTATTGGCAGGGAATTAGAGAACTGTGAGAGTCTTCCTATTGTCGAGTTTGAAAGGATTGATGCTGAGGAACCAACTGTAGACTGTGAAGATCTTAGCACCGACCAAAAATATCTAATTGATATTCATCAGGCCATAACAAAGGGATATTGCTCTCCAGATCTTGCTCATCGTAGTCCAGGCAAAATGGCACATTCACGATGGCTGACTACAGCAAATCGTTTGCTTCGTCTATACGTTTCAACTGTAAGTCCATCTGAGAACCTCATGAACATTGCTTCTTTTATAATGAAGGTCTACATCCCAATGTGGTTTTCTATTAAGCAAAGTACGTCTTTTGTCAATGGCTCAAAACATGTTTTCAAAACTATTGAACTAACAAGAACACTGAATGACGAAGTAAAGGATATTGTAAACCCTGTCATACAAAGAAATGCATTTTTTGCAAATCCAGAAAATATTCTAGCATCAATGATTCATGATGACCGCAGCGCCATAAGAGAATTAGCGTGGAGGCAAATAAAGAAAGCAAGGCAAACAAACAAGGAAAAAGTTGTGAGGCGTTTCACAGTACCTGTTATTCAATTTGAAGCTACTGATTATACTGATTTAATTAATTGGCAAAAATGCATTGTCACTGAACCACCTGTGACAAGACACCTGACAGAAAATGAGATTGAAGAATTCATAGAAAACAAGAGTACCCCTCCATTCGAGAAATTCCCTTGTCATACACAAGTAGTAGAAAGAATGGTAAAATTAGTGACTGAAGCATCATCAAAAGTATTTGGATTGAACGCGCGAGATGGCTTCATAAGATCAACACTTCAATCACGTAAAAAAATGCCATCATTCGAAAGTAAAGCTGAATATAAAGTTTAAATAAAACGTTAATAGAAAAAAAACATGCGCAAGGATGGGTGGTTGGGAGGGCATGGGTGGAGCTCGACACGCAGCCACCTCCTCGTGGTGAGTTCTGGATTATTTAGATCATTAATCAAAAGAACATTGATCTAAATAAACTAAGAGCTGCGTAATTCAGTAACTATTTTGGTAATTGGAACACTTAATATATAATAATAACAAGTAAGTTTCAGTTATTGTACTAATGCAGAATATAAGAAAATCATTATATTTCACTTTTTTCGACGGCTTTGTGGCACCTGAAGATATAATTTCGCAGGACTCAAAACATGTTTTCAAAACTATTGAACTAACAAGAACACTGAATGACGAAGTAAAGGATATTGTAAACCCTGTCATACAAAGAAATGCATTTTTTGCAAATCCAGAAAATATTCTAGCATCAATGATTCATGATGACCGCAGCGCCATAAGAGAATTAGCGTGGAGGCAAATAAAGAAAGCAAGGCAAACAAACAAGGAAAAAGTTGTGAGGCGTTTCACAGTACCTGTTATTCAATTTGAAGCTACTGATTATACTGATTTAATTAATTGGCAAAAATGCATTGTCACTGAACCACCTGTGACAAGACACCTGACAGAAAATGAGATTGAAGAATTCATAGAAAACAAGAGTACCCCTCCATTCGAGAAATTCCCTTGTCATACACAAGTAGTAGAAAGAATGGTAAAATTAGTGACTGAAGCATCATCAAAAGTATTTGGATTGAACGCGCGAGATGGCTTCATAAGATCAACACTTCAATCACGTAAAAAAATGCCATCATTCGAAAGTAAAGCTGAATATAAAGTTTAAATAAAACGTTAATAGAAAAAAAACATGCGCAAGGATGGGTGGTTGGGAGGGCATGGGTGGAGCTCGACACGCAGCCACCTCCTCGTGGTGAGTTCTGGATTATTTAGATCATTAATCAAAAGAACATTGATCTAAATAAACTAAGAGCTGCGTAATTCAGTAACTATTTTGGTAATTGGAACACTTAAATATAATAATAACAAGTAAGTTTCAGTTATTGTACTAATGCAGAATATAAGAAAATCATTATATTTCACTTTTTTCGACGGCTTTGTGGCACCTGAAGATATAATTTCGCAGGACTCAAAACATGTTTTCAAAACTATTGAACTAACAAGAACACTGAATGACGAAGTAAAGGATATTGTAAACCCTGTCATACAAAGAAATGCATTTTTTGCAAATCCAGAAAATATTCTAGCATCAATGATTCATGATGACCGCAGCGCCATAAGAGAATTAGCGTGGAGGCAAATAAAGAAAGCAAGGCAAACAAACAAGGAAAAAGTTGTGAGGCGTTTCACAGTACCTGTTATTCAATTTGAAGCTACTGATTATACTGATTTAATTAATTGGCAAAAATGCATTGTCACTGAACCACCTGTGACAAGACACCTGACAGAAAATGAGATTGAAGAATTCATAGAAAACAAGAGTACCCCTCCATTCGAGAAATTCCCTTGTCATACACAAGTAGTAGAAAGAATGGTAAAATTAGTGACTGAAGCATCATCAAAAGTATTTGGATTGAACGCGCGAGATGGCTTCATAAGATCAACACTTCAATCACGTAAAAAAATGCCATCATTCGAAAGTAAAGCTGAATATAAAGTTTAAATAAAACGTTAATAGAAAAAAAACATGCGCAAGGATGGGTGGTTGGGAGGGCATGGGTGGAGCTCGACACGCAGCCACCTCCTCGTGGTGAGTTCTGGATTATTTAGATCATTAATCAAAAGAACATTGATCTAAATAAACTAAGAGCTGCGTAATTCAGTAACTATTTTGGTAATTGGAACACTTAATATATAATAATAACAAGTAAGTTTCAGTTATTGTACTAATGCAGAATATAAGAAAATCATTATATTTCACTTTTTTCGACGGCTTTGTGGCACCTGAAGATATAATTTCGCAGGACTAATATTTATGCACAGTCATTATCTATAGCACCCACATATGTTCCGCACTAGCCATATTTGAATTTCGAAAAAAAGTTTAAAAACCTCATTTTCGATCCGCCCTAATGTGGATATTACCTCCAGTAAATTATGCAATTTACAATTAAATTAGCTTATAAAGTAGCTTATACAGCCCAGTCATGCACATTTCATGTAAAGTATTAATTATTAATAAACAAACAAATATATAAACCTCAAAATATAAATACAGGTAGCCCTCGATTTACGCCGGGGTTAGGTTCTTGGGGGGACAGGCACAAATGGAACCCTTTATATAATGGAGTCAATGGGAAATCACAGGGTTAGGTTCCAGGCAACAAAAATTTTACCTAACCTTTTCAATACGGGAGTATTTAAAGCTCAGAAATAAACTTTTTTAATTAAAAAAGTGTTTCATTTTTAACCTACATAAATATAATAAATAAAAAATAAATTAATACATAAAACAATTAAATTTTGTGCACTTACCTTCACATGTTTGGAGCCCACACGTGGTCTTATAAGCGCCACTGTCAGGCCCCTGCATTGATATTTATGACAGTGGCGTAATGCAGAAGTTTTAGTTGGCTTTTGAAGGTCCTGGTTGAGGATCTTCTGTTAAAGGCCCTGGTTGAGAAGGTTGCCTTTTTTTGAAGAAAGAATCAAGTGTTGATTGCCTGGATTTCTTCCTCCTTTCTTTAACAATTTCAAAATAAGGGCTCAGGCTTGATATGACACTCCTTTTAACTGTGGCACTCCTCTCCCAGTCATGATGAATGTCACAGAGCTCATTAGTGAGGGACTCTACACTTGCAAGAATCCGTTGTAGATCACTGGTCTTCATAATTTTTAGAGGAGGGTCTTCTTCTCTCTCTTCCTCCTGCTGTTGGCTAAGTTCTGCAGCTAACTCTTCAAGGCCTTCATTTGAAAGAGTCTCTGCATGACTTTCCAAGAGCTCAGTTACATCTTCAACTGTAACTTCTTCTAACCCTGCCTCTTGTGCCAGCCTACTGATGTCTTCTACAACATTCTGTTGTGGCTCGAATCCTCTGAAGTCATGCATGAAATCTGGGAGAAATTTATGCCACACTCCATTTAGACAATTGACAGTCACTTCTTGCCAGGCTGTGTTAATGTGATTGATGCCCTTTAAGACATCAAACGACTGCCAATATTCTTTGATGGTAATGTTGGACGTGTCTAAAGCTTTTACCATTTACCGGCGCTATTGCGAATTGGCACAAATTGGACCAGTGCAAAACGAGGGCTACCTGTACCTGGTAACACAGAAAATTGAATGAAACTAGTTTCATTGAATTTTCTGTGGCTGAAACTCAAGAGAAAGTTATTATTTTTATCATAATGAAAACATTAATATTAATTTTAATTCTTATGCATTGCCTGCCATAATAGTAATATCACAAAATTTGAAAAATTGTCATATATTCATAATTGTATATTATATTGATAGATTAACTAAATATCCGCATCCACAGATATTGAAATAAAAAATCAGCATCTGCATCCAATGTTGAAAAACTGACATCCAGTCCATCACTATTATATATATATATATATATATATATATATATATATATATATATATATATATATATATTTTTTGTTTCAAAGAATGACCACTCATGGCCACCAAAAGAAAGGTGGATAGCAGAGCGAACACAGAACGAAGAGTATGGAACAACTAATGGAAATGAACAATAGACGGGGGAGGAGGAGGAGGTGGGGGAAAAGCAGAAAGATCATAGTGGGGTCACAGCCGGTAAAGAAGTCGGGAGCGAAAGAGGAAGGAGAACAACCCGGTTATCGAAAAGTAGGGACCTTCAGACAGAAGAGCGCCAAGCCTATCACAAAGCCCGATGCTCTCCAAAAAGGGAAAATACTCTGCGCGCAGCGCAGAGTAAAGCGGACACTCTACCAGGAGGTGGGCAACTGTAAGTAGGACATCACAATTGGGACATCGCGGCACCCGATCCCCGGCCATCAAATAGCCATGGGTCAGGTGGGTGTGGCCAATATGGAGGCGGGCCAGAGCCACCTCCTTATGGCGCGACCGATGGAAGGAAGAGGCCCAACATCCCAACTTGGGTTTAATCTTGCAAAGTTTGTTATCCGTAGCGCCATCCCAGCGACTCTGCCACCGGGAGCGCAAAAACCTACGGAAGCCAGGGATATAATCAGAAAAAGGGAGGGACACAGGTGAAACCTGCAGTCGGCACGCGGAACGGGCAGCTCGATCGGCAGCCTCATTTCCAGCCACGTTAACATGTGCTGGGACCCAGCAAAATACCACCTCCTTGCCACCGAAAGCGACAAGAGTATGGTACAGTAGCTGGATTAGTCGGACCAGCGGGTGGACAGAGTCAAAACACTCCAGGCCATCCAGGGCACTGCGGGAATCCGAATGGATGACGAACGACCCATCCGGATGCTCCCGCACCACCTCCAGAGCGCTCAGAATGGCATAGAGCTCCACCGTAAAAACGGAAGCCTCATCAGGGAGACGGGTACATCGGGGAGCAAGGGCAGACGACTGGGGAACAGCCGCGGATCCAACGCCCCCCGACGACCTCGAGCCATCCGTGAAGATCGCAACACATGTAGAGTGACACGCCGCATGCTGAAGGAACAGAGACCGAAGCAAGGCAGAGTCCGACTCGGTCCTGCGAACGGGGCGCAACGCCCTACAGCACGCAACAGGGGTGCTCTCCCAAGGTGCAACACCCCTGAAAGAGACTGGTATAACGGATGGAGGGGGAGTGCCCATACCATCGAGGAGGGAGGTAGGTCACCGTGTCAGTGAAATACCAACCCCCATCCCGGCAGAACGCACTCTCAACCACCTGGAACAGAGGAGAGGTGGGAAGACGGAGGATCCGGAGATAGTGTTTAGCAATGAGGAACGACCTCCGATCCTCCAAGGGAGGGATGTCGCACTCAACCTGCAGACTATCAACCGGAGAGGAGCGGAAGGCGCCAGATGACATGCGCAGTCCTCTAGAGAGGACCGGATCCAGTATCCGAAGGGCCGTGCGGGAGGCGGAGCCATACACCACACTCCCATAGTCTAATTTGGACTGTACCAGAGACACGTACAAACGGAGGAGCGTCCGCCTATCCGCGCCCCATGTAGTATGCGACAGATGCCCCAGCAAATCCAGAGTACGTCTCGCGGACTCGCGCAGCCGGCGAAGGTGGGGAACCCAGCTCAAACGGCTGTCGAAAACCATACCCAAGAAGAGTACTGATGGAACGAGGGCCAGAGGCTGACCCCCGAGTGTAAGGTTAAAGGCCGGGATGGCGCCGGATCCCCGTCTCCTCGACGGAAGGAAGGCCACACACGAAGTCTTCGGGGAAGACAACGTAAGGCCCACCGACGACGCCCAGCGTTCAACCCGATTGACCGCGAGTTGGACTTGCCTCTCCACGAGGGGGGGACTCGTCCCCGCGGCATAGACAGCCAGATCATCTGCGTAGATGGAACAGCGCACTGAGGGCGGAAGAGCTCCCGGTAGCGCAGACATAACTAGGTTGAAGCAGGAGACGCTTAAACACACCCCTGGGGCACCCCCTCCTCCTGAACATACAGGGCAGATAGGGCCGCCCCATTACGGACGCGGAAAGTGCGACGGCAGAGGAAGTTGCGAAGAAACGGGGCAAAAAGCCCACAAAACCAAGAGACTTCAAACGGTCCATGACAACTCCCGGACGGGTCGTGTCATAGGCCTTTTGGATCGAAAAAGACGGCCAGAACAAGATTCCGGCGGGAAAATGCCTCCCATACATCATGGCCAAGGAGAAGGGGGTCCAGAGTACCCCGAAATCGACGAAAACCATACTGGGTCGGGGGTATAACCCAAGCGACTCCAGTGTAAAGGAAAGTCGGACGGCCACCATCTTTTCGAGGAGCTTGCATAAGCAGCTCGTCAAAGCAATAGGCCGATAGCTCGCCACCTCCGCCGGATCCTTCCCCGGCTTAGGTATCGGGACCACAATCGCCTCCCTCCAACGGGAAGGAACGACCCCTCAACCCACACCCGGTTGAAAAGATCCAGCAAGAAGTGCAGGGCCATCGGGTGCAGATTCCAAAGAAAGTCATACGGAATGTCATCAGGGCCAGGGGCGGAAGAACGATGGGTTGCCAAGGCAGCCCGAAGTTCCCGCATCGGAAAGAGATGGTTATAGGGCTCGTTCCAAGGGGGCGGGAACGTGACCTCCGATAAAGGGCGATCCGCAGCTGAAGGCGAACGGGAAACCGCAGCAAAAGCACCGGCCAGCCGATCAGCCACAGCAGCAGGATCCGAGAGGAAGCCGTCCCCGTCCCGAAGGATAGGGCGACTAGCAGGGACTGGCTTCCCCTCGATACTACGTACCTTCCGCCACACAGCAGCAGAAGGGGTAGATGAGGAGATGCCGGACACAAAAGCACGCCGAGGCCCGACGGGCCAACTTGAGAGTCCGGCGGGCGAAAGCCTTCGCCCGCCGCATCTCAATCAAGTGGGCCGCGCGCCGGGTGCGGTGGAAGCGGCGCGTTGCCCTCTTCCTCTCGCACACCGCCTGGTGACATGCTGGAGTCCACCACGGGACGCTACGAGTCCGCGGGTTACCGGAAGATCGAGGAATACAGTCCTCCGCGACGCCCATCACCACCCGCTCGAAGAACTCCAAGCTCTCATCCACAGAGCCAAAGCTCAATACCGAACGGACAATGACGGAATGAGCTCTGAAAGATGGCCAGTCAGCCCGCGCAAGGCACCACCTCGGTCGAGACGAAACGCCCGGCCGCGGACCGACCGGCTCAAGACAGACTGGGTAATGATCACTGCCATAAGAGTCCCCCAACACCTTCCACGAAAAATCGAGTAAGGCATCGAGGGACACCAAGGAGAGATCAATACAGGTAAATGAACCCGTGGGTTCGTGGAAGTAAGTAGGTTCACCGGAATTGAGACACGCAAAGGAAAGTTCCTCCATTAAGGAGAGTAAAATACCAGCAACATTAGTCGACCGAACATCTCCCCAAGCCGGGTCGCGACTGTTAAAGTCCCCGAGGAGGAGAAACGGTCGGGGTAGTTGCAGCACCAACTCGCGAACCGCGTCGCGAGGAGGGTCATGAGGAGGAATATAAACCGAGCAGGCAGTGTACTGGCGATCTAAAAAGAGCCGCACAGCCACAGCCTGCAAGGAAGTGCGAAGAGGCACACCACGCGATGGTAACGAATGATGCACGTAAATCGCCGCACCCCGCCGGCGTGTGCGCTCATCCGGGGTGCAAGGGAAACCAACATAGCCAGAGAGATGAGGGAGTCCCCGCGCAGCCAGGATAGTCTCCTGGAGACAAACACAGGAAGGCCGCTCGCTCTCCAGCAGGGAGGCAAGGTTCTCCCAGTTAGCTAAAAGCCCCCTACAGTTCCAATGCAAGATGGAACTGTAAGGGGAAGCGGCATTATAAGAGGCAGAGAAAACAGCGAAATAGCCACGGACCAAGCTGAGCAGCAAACTTAACGGTCCGTAACCAGGGACGGAATTGGTTTCCACGACTCACCCAGAACTGGGGGGGTAGGGGCCACCGACTCCGCATCTGCTGCACCCGTAGTAGAACGAGAAGTGGAGAGCAGAACAGGGAGGTCAGAGGGGGGCTCTCCCGGCGGGGGGAGAGACGAGTCGGGCCCAGCCGAAACCCCCAACTCCCCACCAGAGGGGGACCGGGGGGAACCAGCTGTTCGAGGGCTCGTCAAACCAGACAAGCACTGACGGGGGGTGGGAGAGGTAGATCCAGAAGAGAGACCCGACCACTCTCAGCAGGAGCCGGAGGGAGACTCCATGAAGGAGGGCCAGGCCCCTCTCGACCGGGTCTATCATGGGAACAGAGTCAGTAATCGAGGGTGTCATGGGGCGGTGTACCTCGACCGACACCCGGACACTGGTCGGGGCACCGGGAGGTGACGCCTCACCAGCCCTCCGTATAGGGGGGGGGGGGGGGGGGGGGGGAGTCCCGAGCGGATCAGGAACAGCGCGCCGCTTCACCTCCGGGGAAGAAGGGGAAGCAAGGCGAGCAGCAGTCAGGATCGGGTCGGAAGGACTCCGACCACGGCGACGCTTCCTCCTCTCCTTCGGGGCATCCCCCTCCCCACCCGAGAGACGAGTAGGCAAGGATCCAGACCACAAGGCCGGAGGGGGAGAAGGGGCACTTGTAGGCAGGGAATCAGATGGGATGTCAGAAAGTGAGGCAGAGGAACAAGAAGGACCCGCGGCGCCAGGAGGACCACCAACCCCGGGACTTCCAGGGGGGGCACCACTCCAGTAGACGCCGGGGTAGCACGGGAGGGGCCCGAGGACCCGCCAGGGCCAAGAGCCGCAGCGTAGGACAACCCCCGCCGCGGCTCCCGGTCACGGATCTTATCGCGCGCCTCCCGCGCACTAAGGAATTCGGTAGTCCTTAAGGACCGCACCTCAAATTCAAACTTGAAAACGGGACAGTCCCGAGAAGAGGAAGGGTGGGCCCCCGAACAGTTCGAGCACCGCGGGGGCTTCGTGCACGGGGTAGGGTGCGCAGGCCCACCACAGCGGACACATAGCTTACCCTCACGGCGGCACGCAGAGCTAACATGGCCGAACCGGTTGCAGCCAAAGCAGCGAACCGGGTCAGGCACATATGGTCGCACCGAAAACTCACACGACCGGCGATCACCCATGCCCCATAACACCTGGGCCGGAGGCACAAGGGAGTCAAAGGTCAGGAGCAGACGAGCGGACGGGGTAAGAGCACCATCCTGGCGCGACAAAAAGCGGAAGACCTTCGTTACCCCCTGGGGGGCAAGATCCTCCTGCAACTCGCCAACCGGGATTGACAGTAGACGGGAAGCGAAAATGGTGCCTTGACAGCTATTCAATTGCGGATGGGGAGTCACAGAAACTCTGCAACCCGACACCTGCAACTGTAGAAGGGACCCAGTCACCCCCGAAGAACGGGACTTCAAAAGAAGAGACCCATCCCTCAGAGGGCGGATATCATAACGACAGGGAACCCCTATCGTCTTAAGGCGCTGAAACACCCGTTCCGAGTTGCCCGGAAGGGAGCCAGCGGAAGGGCGGAGAACAAGGAACCTGTCCACCGGACAGAAATTGACAGCAGAGACAGGTCCATGTGTAACGGTAACCGAGAGTGGGCGAGAGAACAAGGGCCGCGAAGACCCCGCCCTACGGCCACCACGAGTCCGGCCACGAGAGCCAGACACCGCAGAGGACGAGAGGGGTCCATACGGCTTGAGGGTCAATCCAGCGGAGGCAGAGGCCGCTGAACGACCAGAAGTAGTAGTCTGATCCAAATCCAAGGGCGGGCCAGAGTCGTCAACAAGAGGGGAGTGAAGTTTAGAATTAGAACCCATAAACAGTATTTTTACAAAAAACGGCAGCCTCGGACCCAAGGCGATGCACCAGCCGCCGCTGCATCCTTCAAAGCGCAGGCCCAATGTCCCGGGTAGCCCGCCCCCCAACCTAACTGTCGTTTTAAAAACAGCAGATTGGCACTACGGAGATTTGTCCGTTAAGGGCCAAGCAAAGACCCAATCCAGACGCAGCAGCGGTCCGGGCGCCCGTACCATCCCCGGAGCACGGCTCAGCCACGGAGCGATGCCCCCCGGCGGGTGCACCCGATGACCCCAAGACTGCAAATACAAACAGAGGGGGGGGGATACTACGATTGACAGAGGCACAGGACCGAGTCAAGACAAAAGAAATTCGGGGAGAGACGGAAAAAAAGGGGGAGCAAAAAGAAAAGAAAAGAAAAGAAAAGAAAAGGGGAAAAAAAAAAAAAAAAAAAAAAAAAAAAAAACGCAACTAGGTAACTCTTCGCCCACACCCCGCGAGGAGTTGAGGAAACCTCAACAACCCACGAGGTGTACGAGCCCCCTCGGCCCGGCAAGCCGGAGTACCTAATCGAGGGGTGTATATATATATATATATATATATATATATATATATATATATATATATATATATATATATATATACAGGGTCCGCAAAAAAAAAAAGGGAGCATGATGAAAATTGCTCTCATGCCCGCATTCTTTGCGGACCCCTAAATGTTATATATCTAGCTAAAGATAAAAGAGCCCAGAGTTGTATAAAACAAATTTCATCAAAATTGGTCATAAAATAAAGATTTTATGGCCACAAACGTGCAATGACTAAAAAAAGTGAATTTCCGCGTAAAAATTTAATGTTTTTTCTCATTTTAAATTATTTTTTTCAGATGCCTAAATAATTGTAATCAATAAAAATTATAATATGCCCTTTTCTAAAGAAGATAAAATATTAATAAAACATTATAGACTTGATAAAAATTATGGTGCAATAAAATTATTACTAGGGGTGTGCCGGATAGTATTTTTTACTATCCGGCCGGATACCGGATAGCCGGATAATAAAAAAAAATATCCGGCCGGATATCCGGCCGGATACCGGATAATATCATTCAAATAATTCATAATTTTTTATATATTATTATTTAGCTATTACTTGACTAATTGACTATACTATCAAATTTTAATCACTATTTGATGTAAATTATAGCTATCTTTCAATAACTTTACTAATTACCTATATTTTATCCTTTTCAGGATTGTTTCATTGCCTAAATCATATAGCTATATAGCTAGTTAGTATTAGTTATAGGCTTACAGCAATATTTTAACATTATTACCCCTAAAATGGCTAGTTTTATTTGGAAAATATTTACAATACATGAGACTAATCCAACGATAGCTATTTGCTCCCTATGTTCCAAACAGATTAAAAGGGGATCAGAGAAATTGGGTGCTAGGTGCTATAGCACAAAACCTTTGCACAATCATGCAAAGATGCTGCATTCAAAAGAATATAAAGAAGTGTCTCAACTTAACAAATCATCTGAAAATCAAAATCAACCTATAGCGACCACCTCAATGGCTCCGAAGGAGAAAAAATTAGTTGCCATGGAAAAGCAACTCACGTTAGAAGAAAGTTTTTCCTTTAAGAAATTATGGGATATAAATGACTCAAAAGCTCAAGCTTTACATAAAAAGATAGGATTAATGATGGCACTGGACAACCATCCTTTTAGTTTAGTTGAACAAGATGGCTTTATAGGACTGATGGCCCACGTACAGCCAAGGTATTTGCTACCAAATCGAACATTTTTTCAGAAAAAGTCATACCCAAAATCTATGAAGAACTCAAAGAAATTGTTATGAATAAATTGAAAGAAGGGAAATACATTAGCTTCACTTCCGATATTTGGACCTGCTCTTCTTCAAATGAATCATTCATTTCCTTGTCAGGTCATTGGATCATGAATGACTACACTCATTGTAATGCAGTATTGCATTCAGCTCATTTTTCAGGATCGCATACAGGAATTAATATAGCGGACAAATTGCAATCTATGTGGCAATCATGGAATATTGACAGATCAAGGCGTAATATATTGGTCAGAGATGGAGCTTCTAACATAGCTTTGGGATGTGACCTTGCGGAAATACCTTCTGTTCACTGTTCAATTCATTTGCTACAGCTAGTGGTGAATGATGCATTAATGGCTCAATGATCTATAAAAGATTTTGGCAAAGTGTCGACGTTTAGTGACACATTTTAACCACTCCCCACTGGCTACTTCTGAATTTAAAGCTCTCCAAACACAACAGGGTCATGTTCCTCTTCTATTGGTACAAGATGTTTTAACGTGCTGGAACTCATCTTATTTGATGCTAGAACGTATGGTTAAGTTGAAAAAATCAGTTCAAATATACCTTGCTGATCATAGTGAATTACTTGTTATTTCATCTAATGAGTGGTACTTGATTGAAAATCTTTTAAAGCTTTACAGCCATTTTTTAAACTCACCCAAGAAATGAGTACAGAATATAGTTTACTCTCTACTGTTATCCCAAACATGTGCGCGCTTGAAAGGTTTCTTTCAAAAATTGGCCAGGATGATCAAGGAGTCCAAACTATAAAAGATGAACTGTTGAAGTCATTGCGGTCACGATTTTTTGCCAATGAAAGCAATGAAAAAAGAAAGTGTCTAAATGTCTTAACAAATCGGAAGTATGTTCTAGCAACTGTCATTGATCCACGACTTAAATTTTGTTTTTCAAAGATCAACAAAAGGAAAATATTAAGACATGGTTAATTGAAGAAATAAATGAAATAAACAACCTAGAGAAAATTAGAGATAAATATTTTGAAGAACAGGCTCACAGCAGCGACGATTCTAATTCTTCTTCCTCCTCAACAGGAAGAAAAAAGGCAAGTTTGATGATGAT